>JAPCYP010000158.1:0-570390 GCA_035048595.1 Echinosophora koreensis | reverse complement strand
TCCCTCAAATTTACAAACGCGAGACACATTAGTCCCTCTTTCCACTTTCGACGTCCGTTTACTTGGCTCTGTCCCGTTAACCATTTTGCCTGACTTGTTAATAGTCATGCGTGACCTATGACAAATTTTCACCGTGAAAAATGAATGAAAGTGGAAAAACATGCAAAATTTTAAAACTTAGACACCTGAAAATTGTGTATGTTTTTTTTCACCTTTTATTCATTTTTCACGTTGGAGATTTGTCATAGGCTATGCATGACCACTAACGAGTCAGGCAGGATGGTTAACAAGACACATAGACAAGTCAGGAGAGGCTAATGTGTCCCGCATTTATAAATTCGAGGGACTAAGTGGTTAATTTATTTATTTTTTTAGGGACCAAAAGTGGGTCCCCTAATTTTTTTAAGGACCAATTTGGGTCTTTATTCATGATTATATGTATAATCAAATATTGTTATAATAGGTCATAATATAATCGATTTTATGTTTGAATTGTTTGTTGGAAAGCGATTTTATATAATCTATTTCATTTGAGTTGTGTAAACAAAACTCACTTTTATAAGAAAGTTTTAAAATAAATGATATGATGTTATTTATATAATTTAATAATATTTATTTGGTAGTTAGTTTTATGGCTTGAAATGAGAAAATTTTTGTCATCATTCCTTAGGATGATGAGTTTTGAACTTCCAATCTCTTTTGAGATCATCATGTTGATCTTGATTAGTCTGTTGACTTGTTTGATGACTTGTCTGCTCCACTTGTCTGTCAGACTCTTCAACAGGTTCTGCTTTAGATATGTCAGGCTGTTGACTATCTTGTCTGGTTATTTCAAGACATGCAAGTTCATCTTCTAGATCTGATAGTTTCCTATCAGTCTTTAAGTCATCATTAAACTTAACATGTATAGATTCCTCAATCACAAGGGTTCTAGAGTTGTAAACTCTAATGCCTTAGACATTTCAGAATATCCAATGAAGATACCCTTATCCACTTTGGAATCAAACTTTCTAAGTTGATCCTTAGTGTTCATAGGGAGTCTTTTTTAGAAAAGGCCTTATAAGTATTCTATTTTGTACATAACATGTAGTGCCCAGAAGTACTTAGGGAGATTATTCTCATTGAGCATTGATCTAGCCATCTCTTGCAGAGATTTGTTCTTTCTCTCAACCACTCCATTTTGCTGTGGAGTTCTTGGTGCAAAGAAATTATGAGAGATCTCATTCTCCTCACAGAACACTTTGAATTGTTCATTTTCAAATTCTCCCCCATGGTCACTTCTAAGAGTAGAAATACAGAAACCTTGCTCATTTTGTACTTTCTTACAAAATACAGAGAAAGCCTTAAATGACTCATCCTTGTGGGTTAAGAAGAGTACCCATATAAATTTAGAATAGACATCAACTATGATAAATCCATATTTTCTTCTAGCCAAGTTAGAAACACTAACTGGCCCAAACAGACCCATGTGTAACAACTGAAGAGGTCTAGAGGTTGATACTTGGTTCTTTGATTTAAAACTTGATTTTACTTGTTTACCTCTCTGACATGCATCACACAGAACATCTTTCTTAAAACTAATATCAGGAATCCTCTCACAAGGTTATCCTTTCTCAATTTTGAAATTAGTCTCATACTAGCATGTCCTAGTTTTCTATGTCATAACCGTCTTTCATCCTCTTTTGACATCAGACAGGTTATACTTTGATCTGAGAGATCAGTCAGTTCAATCTTGTAAAGATTTTGTTGCCTACTAGCTGAAAAGAGGGTCTTGTCACTCTTGTCTTTGACTATACAAGCATCTTAATAAAGGAGGCATCAAATCCACTATCACATAATTGACTTATGCTAAGTAAATTGTGCTTTAATCCTTTGACTAAGGGAACATTAGAGATTGAGGGAAGAGGGGGTTTACCAATAGTACCAATTCCTATAACCTTCCCTTTTTTATTGCCTCCAAAGGCAACGTGTCCTCATTTCTTAAGTTGGAGGACTAGGAACATAGACCTTTCTCCTGCCATGTGTCGCGAGCAGCCACTGTCCACGTACCAACATAGGTGTTTTCTTTGTCCTATTAAGGACATCTGCAACAGGAATTATTTGATCTTTAGGTACCCATGGTTTTCTGCATCCTTTTCTGTTAGTTATAAGAGTCTGTGAAGACTTCCTTCTCTTCATATGGATACACTTAGACATAACATGTCCAGCTTTTCCACAGAAGTTACAGACATGTATGGATTTAATGGAAATTGACTTAACAGACACTTTAGAGGTTTTTGTTGATACTTTATGATGTGTCTGATCGACATATCCAATACCTTCTTTGTTAACGGAGTGTCTCTGACAGCCAATCAGCTTGGTCGGATTGTCTCTACTATTAACAAATTTGCAAGTTCAGAAGTGAGTCTTCCACTTTTTGTTGAAGTTTGACAACTTCTTCATACTGTGATGTTTCACTAATGATCTCAGCTTCATTAGACTTTGCAGTCTTCAACTCATAGTTCTTTTTGGCCAGCTTCTCACACTCTTGAGATTTCTGTTTATGCTCACTACGGAGCTTTACATACTCTCTCTTGAGGGATTTGAAGGCTTTAGATAAGAAGTTGGATTCTTCCAACAACTCCTCATAGGCATCATGCAATTCCTCAAAGTCAGGGTGCATCTCATCTTCAGAGTCTGAATCAGTGTTAGCTATTAAGTAGAGATTGGCTTCCTCCTCTGCTTCTTCATCTTCAGTAGATGTTGACTCAAGATCCTCCCAGGTAGCCATCATCCCCTTTCTTCTTCTTTTTGAAGAACTTCTTATGAGGGGCCTTTTTGAGTTGAGGACACTCATCCTTGAAGTGATCAGGCCCTCTTACACTCACAGCAGACAATTGGGGCTTTTGTCTGTTGATGTAGATTCCTTGAAGTTCTTTTCCTTATGATACCTTCTGAAGGGCTTCTCGTTTATGAACTTCTTATTTTTCAAGAGGCAGCCTTATCTTTCTGGTTAAGAGAGGCAACTCCTCATCACTTTCATAATCCTCGTTTTCAGACTGGTCTGTATCACTGGTAGACTCGTCTGCTTTTTAGAGCTTTTGAGGCTTTTGAGGAATTCTGATAAGCTTTTAGAACAATGGACTTGCCCTTTTTAGTTGTCACATCATCACCAAGTTTTTGCTCATGAACAATGAGGGTGCCAAGGAAGTTTATCCATAGCCAAGGTTGTGAGATCTTTGGCTTCAGAGATAGTAGTGACCAGGGTTTCCACTACTTTGGATGACTTCTGAGAATCTTTCCAACTTTCTCAACATTTGTATAAGTTTTCCCAAGAGACTTTAAACCATTGATGATGGTTTGGAATCTCCTATCATCTGAACAACAGATTTTCCTTCCCCCATGATGAACAGTTCATACTTTCTGACAAGTATGGCAATCTTTGACTCCTTAACTTTGACAGTTCCTTCATGTGTGACAGATAAGGTGTCCCACATTTCATTTACAGAGTCCAAGCATATACTTTCTCAAATTCCTCAGGACTGAGAGCACAGATGATGTTTGTATCTAGCTTTAATGATTCCCATTTTGTCTTTTCTGCAAAGGGTCCACTGAGCTTTTGGCTTGTCAGTGTTGTCCGTCATTCTTGGGAATAATGGACCTTCAGTGATGACATCCCAGAGACCAGAGTTTGTTGATAGAATGAACCATTGGAATCTATCTTTCCAATAGTTGTAGTTTTCTCCATTGAAGAATGGAGGTCTGGTTAGGGAGGCTCCTTCAGTTTAGTGACCTCCACTTGAACTAGCTCCAGCAATCATGTCTATTCTTTAGGACCTTTTCCTCTACACTGTTAGATGCTTAACCCAGAGGCTTAGCTCTGATATCAATTGAAATAGACAACTATAAATATGAGAAGGGGGTTGAATTGTGTTTATCAGACTTTAAAACGAAGTTGAAAACTTTTCGTACACAGAAACTAGGTTCAGAAAAGTGTTTTCACAATGTACAGATAGGTGACCTGTCTGATAAGTTTTTCACCGAAAAACACACAAACATGCAAGAGTAAAACTTGTTTGATATTCACACTTAAACTCTTTTAGTTAGTTAACAGATAAGATAATCAAAGCAACTAAAGAGATAAGGATGGAGAGATTTAACACAGATATTTATCCTGGTTCACCCTTTAACAACTTGGGCTACATCCAGTCCCTGACACTACCAAGTTTTCTCCACTATAACTGATCATGTTACAGACTCCAAGTATTCTTACCTAGCCTCTCCAGGCTACAAGACAAGTATTCTTTTCTCACCTAGCCTCTTCAGGCTCACTCAAGTTTGTAATAAATACAACTTGCAAGTCTTTCATTAACACTCAGAAAAGTGAATTTAATGTGAAGGTTAGAAAGACTAAGTAATAACTTCAAATGATTGAAGAATACAGAATGAAAGAATGAAGGAATAAATGCTCAGAGTAATGGCTCTTTAATGATGTGTGTTGTCTTCATCTTCAATGACTTCTGTATTTATAGGCTTTAATCATGTTAAATCCGTTAGAGACGTTCCTCCAGGTTTTGGCTTTGAGCTGAGCTCCATTAAATGCAATAGAGTCGTTCTGGGCAACCATTTAATGCTTAGGAACGTTGTTTGTACTCTAGCACGTAAGTCCAGTGCTTTATGCTTTGTGCAGCAGCCAAATCAGAGTTGTGCAGGTTGTTTTTGTACTTTGCAGAGCACATTTCCCTTTTCGTGCAACTCTCAGTTGTACTAGGCAATAAAGCATATTAGAAGCACTCCTTTTCTGAGGTTTCTTGGTTGCTTGAGTGTTTGACCTTCTGACTTTCTTGATATGCTTGAGAGAGAAAGCTTCAGTGACTTCTGCTTGAGGGGACAGCTCCTAAAGGCTTCTTTATCATTGTGTTCCCTGTCGAAGGACCATAGACAAGTGAGAGCTCCTTTCAAACAGGTGACATCTTCAATTGCAAACAGTCAACAATCCAGTCAGCAGACAGGTTGACTTTCACTCATCAGACAAGTGATCTTCAAGAGAGATTAAGAGTGTCTATGGGCAGACCTGTGTTAAATAAACTTCACTTAGTAATCTGCACACAAGATAGACAGGTCAACAACCAATATGAAGTTCAATTAAATCATTGACAAATATTTAGTTTTCATCAAAACTTAGGGCAAATGCATATTAGACATTTAGAGACTTAACAGTCAATTTATTGCTACACGATGCTACAACATTTTGTCTAGGAATTAAAGTTATGCTTTCCAGCACTACACAATGAGTTTCACCTAAACTTACCTTATTCCTAATCCATATTAATTGCACTTACGTCTAATAAGCACATCCAGTTAACCTAAGGACTTGGAAGAATATTCCTATTACAAGCAACATCAATTAATTTTCCAATTAACCAAATTAATCCTTATCTCTTAAGTATTTCCACTTGTTAAACTTTTCCAAGCTTCAGCTAAGGTGGTCAAGTTCAATTAGAAATATAAAAAAAGATCAACTTAATAGAAAATGCTAAGCAACATTCACATAAATCAACCATTAAAATCTGTTATAAGTTCATAGTATTTTAGCATAAGGAATTTAGCTCATAGTGAGCTTACAAACAACAAAAGAAAAGAAAATGGAAAATAAAGCCATTATAGATGAACAAGAAAATGTACTACAATGGAGAAAATTTAGTGAAGGGGGAAGAAGAAGATAAGGTGACGGCTGTACTGTGTGTATGACCTAATTAATAAGGCTGACTTATCCCTCTATGCATATAATGTTCCCCCTTTATGATTTTCAAAGGCCTTCTGGAATGTACCCTCTTTCTCTCTCCACTTTTTGGGCTTAAAATAATAGTACATTTAACACACTTGGCCCCTTTATCTAACTACACTAAAATATCTTTAGAAGACATGTGGGACATGTCCCGAGCAGCTGGGGACCATCCACAGAGAGAGTGTGTTGAGCTAGCATTTTGTCCTTAGTGAACTTACTCTTCAGAAGCTGCAACATCCTAGAGCATTTTCAATCCAGCTAGCTTTTTACTTCAAGTGTTCACCTGATCAAAACGAGAATTTTATTAGCCAAATCTAATACAGAGTAAAACATCTTAACTCTACACAATTATTACAAAACATATTAAATCCTAATTTAAACTAAAACACACTACCAAATACTTAAAGACACACAACAATTAAGTTAAGACAGGCTAAATAAATCTTATTTGTAAGAGTTATCACTGTCTATAGATGATTGGCTGGAAACCATCAGGGCCTGGTGCTTTATAATGCCTTATGGCAAAGAAAGCATCTCTAACTTCAGTGAATGAAACATGTTGCAGTAAAATGTCATAAAGGTCTGGACCAATCACAGGAATATGCTTCAAGTTAAGGCTATCAGGGATACATAAGTCATTTGCTTGAAAACGCTTCCTGAAAAATTTGAGAGATTCCCTCTTTAACATCTCTTCATCAAAACACCAAATCTCAATAACAGTCTGAGTGTGAAATCATTTTGTGTTTTTGTTGCTAAATTTCACCCAATTCTCTCAAGACTTTTGATGCCGAAGTAACTCTTCTTGAGCTAGCACTTTATTGTATTGTCTCTGGAGATCTTTTTCAAGATTAACAAGATCCGAGTAAGGGAAAATATCAAGTTGACAATGCAGACCACAGATTCTCCCTTCAAGGATTCTTTTCCTTCTAAAGATATTTCCAAAAACTTCTCTATTAAAAATTTTAGAATGTTTCTGAATTCTTTCAGGCTTCACAACAACATAACCATCAGTCTCCTTCCAAGTGTTCGCAACCATAATTTCATATTTGGGATGAGAAATCCAAGCCTCTTGGAAGTGAAACATGTTGGCCTCAATACTATTAGACTTTTTGCAGCTCATTAAAAGTGGATTATGATCAGAATTATGCATATGGAGGGGTTCCATAAGAGAGTGAGGGAAAGAGAGGCACCAGTCCACATCAGTCACACACCTAGCCAATTTCTTTCTTACATGGCCACCTAATTGGATGTTCTTGTGTCAAGTTAAAAGACCTCCCACTGTATGTAAATCCATGAGGTTACAATCAGACATCATACTAGAAAAAAGATTAGCATGACTAGGGCTGAAATTGCCACAAGAGGCCTTATAGGAACTAACAACTTTATTAAAATCACCAAGAAGGATCCAGGGTCCACGAATAATATTTCTCAAGTTTTTCAAATCCTCCCAAAGATCACATCTACTGGAGAAAGCTGGTGTAACATAAACTGTTGCACAATACCAAATCTCATCCCTACTCTTAATTGAGAAAGATATAGCCTGATACATGCTATGAACAATGGACACACTATTATCATCAACATAAGATAGGACCCATATTCCTCTTGAGTGGCCACATGTTTCTTTAAGGAAGAGGGCTTTATACCCCAAGGGTGTCCACAACTTCTGCACCTTTGCAAAAGGGCTACGAGTTTCATAAACAAAGAACAAAGAAGGGTGGTAAGCTCTGGCTCAGTCATGAACATGATCCCTAGTACTACGACTAAAAGCACCTCGAATATTCCAAGCTAGAATAGAGAAATTATTAAACAAATCCATAAAAAATTGTTTAATAAAGAGAGGGGGAATAACCATAAGGTTATGTTGTCTAGCATCAGGTTGCATTTGGCTTGCTTCTTGATGAGAAGGAATTTCAGTAACTAGAACAGTCACATTGTTGTTTTGTTTAGGATCCTCATTTTCATGAAATAAATGGAATCTATTATTGGACATAGCTTTTATTTTTAATGCAGATTTTGCACCATGCCTAAATCATAAACCATATGATAATTGTTTGGCCCATTGTTATGCAAGTTTATAGCACAATCACCACTAGATGTCCCTTCCCGAAGGAATTGCATTGCCATATAGTCAGAGTCCTGTCTTGGTCTCTTGTTTTTAGCAGAAAGAGCTTGTTTGGATTTGTGTATATTTCTTGGTGGGCCCCCCTGCCTTAGTCGTAGTGTGGACTTTTGATGCATGTATCCATGAAGAATCCCTCGATTCATGGGGTTTCTCTTTCTTGCCATTATTGCTAGTAATTATTTTACCTTTTGAATCACTGCCATTTTTAGAAGATTTGGACGTTTGATTCTTTCCTTTTTCTCTCTTAACAATTAAAAATTCACCATGAAGAGGCTCCTTAATATTAGCTATAACAGTTCCTCATTTTTGGCCCAAAGAATCTGCCTCTTTTCGTTCCGTGATTGTAGGCCCGTTAGTGATCTCCGTATCTTCACCCCCAGGGTTTGTAGTCACCGCAGGTTATGTTGGAGGTGGGTGAGGTGTTGCCTAATCAACCATTTCAATTTCTGCTTTACAGTCTCGTGCAAAGTGGCCATAACTCCCACATTTAGTGCAAATGCGATGAAGACCTTCATACTTCCCCTTTGTACCAGAAACCTTGAAACCAAACCTTGCCCACCACGGGTTTGTTTAAGTCTACTTCAACGCATACTCATGCAAAACGCCCTCTTCGCATGTCTAGAGTATTACTATCCGCTTTGATAGGCTTCCCTACTGTAACAGCCAACACCAACAAAATACTCTCATC
Organism: Echinosophora koreensis; assembly: GCA_035048595.1. NCBI lineage: Eukaryota > Viridiplantae > Streptophyta > Magnoliopsida > Fabales > Fabaceae > Echinosophora > Echinosophora koreensis. The sequence continues at coordinate 561,810 of JAPCYP010000158.1, read as the reverse complement.
ATAATAGAAGAGATTCAAGCCAAGAAATCTAATCCAAACCATTGTTCTATCTCAGATTTTGGACTGGCTAAAATATGCCCTAGAAATGAGAGCATGGTATCCATGTTAGGTGCTAGAGGAACCCCAGGATACATAGCCCCTGAAGTATTTTCAAGAAGTTTTGGAGTGGTCTCTCACAAATCAGATGTCTACAGTTTTGGGATGATGGTTTTGGAAATGGCAGGGGGAAGAAAGAATATTAATGTTGAAGTTGATTGCATTAGTGAGATTTATTTTCCTTATTGGATTTATAAGCGTCTAGAGTTAAACGAAGAGCTTGCACTTAAGAACATTACTAATGAAAATGACAAGGAGAGAATGAGAAAGATGATGATAGTAAGCTTGTGGTGCATTCAAACTGACCCTTTAGATCGTCCAACAATGCGCACAGTGGTTGATATGCTTGAGGGGAGAGTTGAGACCTTGCAAATACCACCAAAACCTTTCTTGTCATCACCTTCAAGATCATTGCGCCAGTCTTCAATAAATTGAGGCGATAATGTCCTGTTTATTGGGATTTAAAATAGTGAGTCAAGCTGAGTTTTGAGGGGTTATGAATTGTTGACTTGCATTGAGGTACAAGACAAAAAGAACACCACAGGATAAACCTGTAATTTACTAGACAATTTTTTGTCTTGTATGATGTTTGATGAACAATATACAGGACAAACAAAATAATGTTAAATTTACTACAATACCTTTTGTGATAATATATATATATATATATATATATATATATATAATTATTTTATATAATATATATTATAGTGGAATATAATATAATATTACATATTATACTATTATATATTATGATATTATATAACATATATAAGAATTATAAATAATAATATATAAGATTATTTATATATATATATATATATATATATATATATATATATATATAAACGGGAGGGAGGGAGGGAGATGTAAGGATAATTTTACCTTTTTGTGTAGTATGTCCGTGGAACAAAAATTTGCCTCATGGTTTGATAATGGACAAAATTTTGGGTTTTTATACAGTCCATCAACCTTTTTTTGTTTTGTCCCAAACGACTTTTAAAATTAAGCATGAAACAATTTTTATACTGTCCAGTTCCTTATTTTTTATTTTTGGGTAAATCAAACGCACTTATCTTTAACTATTAGCAAAAATACCATTTTTGTCCCTTAACTTATCTTTCAGATTTAGTTTGGTCCCTTAAATTTTAAAAGGTTCAATTTGGTCCCTTAATTTGTCTTTATTGACCCAATTTAGTCCTCTCAGTCAATAAAATCAGTAATAGTGCTAAGTGAGTTTAAATTTGGTCCCTTATGTTTTAAAGGAGTTTCAAATTGGTCTTTTAAATTGTTAATTTGTTTCAAATTGGTTCTTTTAATTGTTAATGAAATTCAAACTGTTCCTTTAAATTGTTAGCGAGTTTCAACCCGATCATCAAAAAGTTAACACCGTTATTGACTCATTGACGAAGAGGACTAATTTAGGTCAACAGACACAAATTAAGGGACCAAATTGAACCTTTTAAATGTTAAGGGATCAAACTGAGTCTAAAAATTAAGTTAAGGGACCAAATTGAACATTTTAAAAGTTAAAGGACCAAACTGAATCTAAAAATTAAGTTAAGGGACGAAAATGGTTTTTTAGCCTTAACTATTTTATCGCCTTTTTTTTTTTGTGAAATATAAAGTCTTGCCATCGGGGTGTGGTAGGTGGGCCAATAGCACTACATATGCATACCTTTCAAGCGTCAATAATTCAATTGTATTGATTGACCAAACACTTGCTGAGTGAACTACTGGTCAATGACAATTCTTTATACATCAACCCCAATTCTTTTTGTAATATAGGTTTAAATAAGCTTTTAGTCCCTGAAAAGTTTACCCGTTTTGGTTTTAGTCCTTGTAAAAGAAAATTTTAGGATTTCGTCCCCGTATTTACGAAAATTTTGTAAATAGTCCCTTGAGTATTAGAAATCATAATAGATGAAAAAATTTGTCAATTTTAACCCTATGGCCCTAATGTATGATTTTATTTCTACTTTCTAGCCAAATTTTGGAGCAAGTCAAATAAGAACGAGAAATTATCTCAGTACCCGCTGAGTATTAGATATCATACAAAATGAAAGAATTTAGCAATTTTAACCTTATGTCCCTCATGTATGATTTTGTTCTATTTTATGGCTAAATTTTACAGCAATTCGGGCAGTAAAATAAAATTACTTCGATACCCATGAGTACTAGATAACGGAAAAAGATGACGGTAGGGACTATTTGCAAAATTTTTGAGATTACAGGGACGAAAACCTAAGAAAAAATTTCACAGGGACCAAAACCAATATTGATGAACTTTGTAGGGACCAAAAACTTATTGAAACCTGTAATATAAGTAGATTTCTGCTGGTTCAAAGAGAGGAATAAATTAAAAAAAGAGAAATGATAAATGAACACATTTTTGGGACATCAAGTATAGACACCATATGGTGGTGTATTGTTTTTAAGTGCTAAATACATGTGATTAGAGAGAAAAAAATAATAAATAAGTATAAATACATATATATATACGATGTTGGACACCAAAAGTGTGTCCAACTATCATTATTCTTAAAAAAAGTTCTTTACAAGATTTACGGAAAGTGGTGTTAGAACACCTTGGACAAAACTCAGACATTATTTCATAGATATTTTTGTGTTGTTTTTTAAAAAAAAAAAAAATGTGTAATGATGATTACATATATTATTTTTTTATTGATAAATTGTTATACATCTATTATTCTTATTAAAAAACAACACCAATATTTGAATTTTTTTTTTTATCCTTCTCCTCTTTGCTTTATTTGAAACTTCTGGTTCAGTTGGACACGTTGGAAGCTTGTGAGCTCAAGACCCATTCTACATCAAAGGAAAACGAGAACCTTTTGTGGGTATCCCCATTTTTAGTTCACTTGTGTCATCAATGCCAAACAAATTTAATGACCTTTCAAAATTTTGTTAAGATCATGAATTCTCTACATATTTCTAGCCACTTGTATCATAAGCCACGTTGGATATATCATTAACTTGGAATGTTAACATACATATGGACCAAAACTGAAATTTTTAAAATGTGTAGACTAAAATCGAGCGGCGAAAAAAAACTGGGATACCAAAATCGCCCAAACACTAAAATAGGAGGACCATAAGTGCAATTAAGCCTAATATATATAAGTACATAGAATTAGTGACTTACATGAAATGTAAGAAAGTTTATTGGAGTTAATAAATAAATAATGCCTCTCGGGTGTTTTCTCTGAGAGCTAGGTTTTCCTCATGGCTTTGTTGAGGGTGGTGTGCGAGGGTTGTTTGGAGTTTTTTCTTGCGGTGTTTTCTTTCTGAGGTGTTCCTTCTCTGTTACTCTAATGGAGAGGGGAATGGAGGGTCTGTCTTTGGTGGAGGAAGGAGATGATCTAATCCTAAACATGGAGGGTGACCAGCCAGGGGGCGAAGGGACACAGTGGTGCTTAGTAGGGAGATTTCTCACGACTAAACCTATTCGTTTCCTTGCCATGAGGGATAGGTTGTCAACTATCTGGGAGCTCGGGAAGGGAGTTGCTGTTAAGGCCTTGGAGCATGGGAGGTTCCTGTTCCAATTTTTTCACAAATTTGATATGAAGAATGTGTTAAAGGGTGGTCCTTGGCTTTTTGATAATTATATGTTGACTTTGGCAAGAATCCAGCCAGGTGATGAGGTGATGGCAATTCCGTTGGAGCATGTAGATATGTGGGTTCAGATCTTTAATCTCCCTTTTGGCTTCATAACAGAAATGGTGGGAAGGAGTATGGGAAACTATTTTGGGGAGTTCCTGGAGTATGATGAGAAAAATAACGATGGCCCATGGCATGCTTACATGCGAGTGCGGGTTCGAATTGATATACATAAGCCACTGAAGAAGGAGAGGAGGGTGAGGAAGGCTGGAGGAGATTGGGTCACTGTTACTTTCAAGTATGAAAGACTATGGTTGTTTTGCTTCCTCTGTGTCATGGCTGCTCATTCTGATCAACAGTGTGATAAAATTTTTGAGATGGAGGATGATAAGGGTGAGAGGCGGTGGGCTAACTTCTTGAAAGCTGAGCAGCGTCAGCTGATCGGGGCCATGAACCCTTGGTTGAGAGAGGAGGGCGGTGGGGCGAAACCATTGACGGCTGGGAGTCAGAGCAGTTATGGATACGATATGCCACAACGTGATTCTCGGGATTTTGCAGCTGGTGTTAGGAGTGAGATATGGGAGCTAATTTGAATTTTAAAAATTCAGTTAATGCTGATATGCATGGCTCATGCAATCTGGAAGATGCTATGCGTGGAAATAGGGATATCATTGATAAAGGAAAGGCTGTTATTTCCTATACTCATGAGGCGGCAGATATGGAAGGGGCCCACGAGTTTATGACTCTTCATGCATCGAATTCTATTTTGCATGCATGAGTTCACTTTGACTCGGATTTGTATAATGAGCGTAAAAGGAGGAGAGAGAATGAAGGGTTGGAGGGTGATGATGCCACTGTTGTTGATTCAGAAATTTTTTTATCGGTAGGCCCGGTGTCCCAGGCCTACCGGGGTCAATAACGATTCTCAGTTGGAACTGCCGAGGCCTGGTACACCTGAGTGCAGTTCCTACACTAAAGAACCTTATCCGGACATATAGACCGGAAGTTAATTTTTTGTTTGAAACTTTGGTTAATGCTAACAAATTTGAGGAGGTGAGGAGGCGTATTGGTTTTGATGGTGGTTTTGCTGTTGATAAGGAGGGGAGGAGTGGTGGAGTTCTTTTCAATGTGAAATTTCTACTTATTCTCTTCATTATATTGATGTCCTTGTTAATGATGCTGATAAAGGTAGATGGAGGATTACAGGCTTCTATGGTTTTCCTGACCGTACTCGTAGAAGAGAGTCATGGGCTCTTTTGAGAAGACTGGCTGGTTTATCTCAGTTGCCTTGGTGTATTATTGGAGACTTCAATGATCTGTTATCTCCTGAGGATAACTTGGGTAGAATTGATCATCCTAATTATTTGATGAGTAGCTTTAGGGAAGCAGTGCTTGTAGCAGGTCTTTGTGATATTAATCTGGAGGGTTATCAATTTACCTGGAATGCTAGGAAAGGAACTGATCAGGCGGTGGAGGAGAGACTTGACAGAGCAATGGCTAATAATACATGGCTAGAGTTATTTCCTCAGGTTCATCTTCTAAATTTGGTAGCTCCTATTTCAGACCATACTCCTATTCTTCTTCAACGTGATCCTCCGGTTACGAATGTCAAGCGCAAGCGGTTTAGTTTTGAAAATGCGTGGTTGGTTGAAGATGATTTTTCGGATAATGTTCAGAAGGGTTGGTCGCATGGTAGGGAAGGTGACATGGTTTCTAGATTACATGGGTGTGTTGATAGCCTTAGTTCTTGGAGTAAGAACTTGCATGCAGATTTTAAATCCAAAATTTTAGAGTGTCGCAAGCTGTTGGAGAGGTTACAGGATCGTGGAGATGAAGAAGGTGTGGCTCGGTTTGTGGAGATGAAAAATTGTATGGCTAGACTTGTGGTTCAGGAGGATAGCTTTTGGAGGCAAAGGACAAAAACTTTTTGGCTAAAAAATGGTGATTTAAATTCCCGTTTCTTCCATGCTTCTGCTACTGTTCGGTCTAAAACAAATAGAATCATGAGGCTACAAAATGATGTTGGTGTTGTTACGGAAGATCCAGCGCATATAAGGGGTATTGCTAAAATTTATTTCATGGACATTTATATGTAGCGCCAGGGGTCTTATGATCTGGTGGTAGACGCAATACATCCATGCATCACAACTGAAGATAATGACGTCCTAACTAGGCCTTTTGTGCGCCTGGAATTTTTTGAAGCTCTCAATCAAATGAATGATGATAAGTACCCAGGTCCTGATGGTTTTAATCCGGCTTTTTTCAAAAGAAGTTGGGATCTTTATGGTGAGGAGATCTTTAGTGCTTGCTATCTTTGGCTTGAGAAAGGTACTTTCCCATGCACTATTAATGATACAAACATAGCTTTGATTCCAAAAAAATGATAATCCTGAATCGATGAAGGATTGGCGCCCTATTTCGCTATGTAATGTTATTTATAAAATCCTCTCTAAGGTTCTCGCCAATAGATTGAAATTGATTCTTCATATGTCTCTAATGTCCAATCAGCTTTTGTCCCAGGCCGTTCTATTCTAGACAATGCTATGATGGCCTTTGAGATCATTCACTTTATGAAAAGCAAGACAAAAGGTAAGGTGGGTGATGTGGCACTAAAAGTTGATATGAGTAAGGGATACGACAGGGTGGATTGGGGTTATCTTAGAGCTGTTATGAGGCGTATGGGCTTTGTTGATAAATGGATTGAGTGGATCATGCTTTGTGTGGAGATAGTAAATTACTCAGTCTTGGTTAATCAGGAGCTTGTAGGTCCAATTCAGCCTGGCAGAGGATTGAGACAAGGAGACCAACTTTCGCCTTATTTATTTATTCTGTGTTCAGAAGGGTTGACAGCTTTATTGAATCAAGTTAAGAGCAGAGGTGATTTGCATGGGGTCAAAATTTGTAGAGGAGCTCCAATTATTTCGCATTTCCTGTTTGCAGATGATTGTTTTTTGTTCTTTAAGGCCAAGGAGAGTGAAGCTGTGGCTATGAAGGAAATCCTGGCTAAGTATGAAGCTGCTTCTGGTCAGGTAATTAATTTCCAGAAATCTGAAATTTATTATAATAGAAATACTAGAGTGGAGGTGCGTGACTTTATTGCTAATTTACTTGGTGGTCAAATCTGTTTGGGTATTGGTAAATATTTGGGTCTCCCCTCTATGATTGGTAGGAACAAAAAATCGTTATTTGCTTTTATCAAGGATCAGGTGTGGCGGAAGATTAAATCTTGGGGTGGCAGGTCTCTTTCTAGAGCTGGAAAGGAGGTTATGATAAAATCAGTGCTTCAATCTATTCCTACCTATTTTATGAGTATTTTCCTTATTTCTCCTTCTCTGGGAGATGAAATTCAAAAACTCATGAATTCTTTTTGGTAGGGTAACGGTGGGGCTAATAGCAAAGGAATAAAATGGCTCTCTTTGGATAAACTTGCTATGCATAAAGTTGATGGTGGTATGGGCTTTAGTAATCTTTATGCTTTTAATGTGGCGTTTCTTGGTAAACAGGGATGGCGTTTCTTGACACAACTGGATTCTCTTGTGGCGAAGCTATTCAAAGCTAAATATTTTCCACATTGTAGGTTTCTCGAAGCATCTATTGGTAATAATTCTAGTTATGTTTGGCGAAGTTTATGTGAAGCAAGAGTTGTTCTCAAAGAAGGCATCAAGTGGTGGTGGTGATGGAAGTAATATTAGTTTGTGGCTTGCGATAGGTGGACTAATAACTCGGATTTGGTGCTACCTATGAATGCCGCTTCTTTTGATCCTAATTTGAGGGTCTGTGATTTGTTGGAGGAAGGTAGAAAGATGTGGAATGTGCCCTTGTTATGCGTGGGTATCACTTTTTGGATGAATGGACTAGAGCTTTAGTTGTGTGTGAGCACACTCAGCCCTTGCGCAATTCTGGAGGTGCACACTGGTTGGAGTAAACCACCCATGGGTTTTGTTAAGTGCAACATTGATGCCTCTTTTTAAAAAAACTCTAATAAGGTGGGTATTGTATGTGCCTTAGAGATGAGTTTGGTAATTTTTTTGGGTGCCAAAACCCATTGATTCAGTCCTATTGTTGATATCCATAGGGGGAATGCCACTTGTCTTTATTTTGTAATCAACTGGATGAGAGAGATTAGGGTGGAGAAAGTCATCTTTGAGCTGGATTCGAAGTTGGTGGCTGATGGTTTTAACTCGTTGTCTAATGATATCTAAGATTTTGGTGCTACTATTTCCTCTTGTAAGGATTTGTTTTTGTCTTTTTTCAAAACTCTCATGTGGAGTTCACTAGGAGGCAAGCTAACATGGTTGCTTATAGTTTAGCTAGGGTGGCCATTGACTATACTAGCTCTCATGATTTTGTTGATATCCCAACATGTATTGACTCTTTGATTATGAATGAAATGCAGTAGACCACTTTTGTCAAAAAAAGAAAGAAAGAAAAGAATTAGTGACTTACATGTTAATTCATAAAAAAGAATTTATTTTTCGTCCACAAGGACTTTGAAAGTTGAAACGACGTCATTATAATTAAGTTAAGAAGCAGATTTTTTTTAATTAATAAACTGATTCACTTGATCAGTCCAAACCTTTGTTCATATGATATTATAGAAATTCATACATATTAAGGCACTGTTTGGTTTGCCAAATCCGCTAGCGTTTAGCGGATAGCGTATAGCGGATGGAAAAGTAGTCCCGTTTGGTAGTCGTTTTTAAAATTAGCATATAGCGTTTTTTCACTAGCGTATAACGTTTTTCCCAGACGCTACTTGAAGTAGCGTTTGAGCTTATAGCATATAGCGTTTCATTTTTTTCTTCCATTTTTATCCCTACCATCTTAATTAAATTTCTCATTTATCCTTGATTATAAAATAAAATACTAATAATTTAACATGGTATATAAATAAGAATTAATTTTGCTATTTAGATTTATATTTAAGATAAAAAAAAGTGGAAAATATATTTTTATCTATAAAAAATACAACTTATATAAAAGTCAAATCAATATATAATTTTATTTTTATTATTCCATTTTATTTATTAAAAATAATTAAAACTAAATTAATATTAAAATTTAAAATCAATGATTGAATTTTTTAAACGATAAATAAATTTTTTGAGGTGATAAACAATAAATAATTTAGAATAAAATAAATTATTATAAGTGATAATTATTTTAAAATAAATAATATAAATAATATATATATACATATAATTTACATAAAAAAATGCAAACATATCCTTTTATGTCATTTTACATTTATCAGCTAGTCAAACCGCTAGTTTTACCAAACACTTCAAATCCAATTCGCTAGCTAATCAGCTATCCGCTATCAGCTAGCTTATCCGCTATCCGCTAGTTTATCCACTACCGCTATCCGCTAGCTTTTATCCAACAGAGCCTAAGTCTAATAATTTCATAAAAAAAGTATAATAATAAAAATTAATTATAAATTGTTATATATAATAATTATGTAAAAAAAAAAAATATTACCCATAGATAAAAGATAATAAAATTGAGGTAAATCCTTTATTTTGAGTTCTTTTTCATATTTATAATTATTTTCTTTTAGTCATTTTTTTATAAGCAACTATGTACATAAGTGAGTACAAGGTACTCATACCCATATACAAAAATAGAACGAAAAGTATATGCGAGCAACCAAGGTAAAAGTTCATCTCAAAGCATATGAACCAACAAGGTTGAAAATCTAACCTAAATAGAAATGTATTGGTACTTTCCTTGGCGAGTTCTGTCTTGTTGGGCCAGCGCCAATTTATTTGTGTGCGACCTGTGCCCATTCTTAGTCTAGTCAACAATAGTGCCGTGTGGGAATCATGTCATGGCTGGCTATCGTTTTCCTAACATTATTACGCAGAAACTGCTAATGCAACTTGGTTAAGACCTCGAGGTCAAGAGAAGAATTAAAAGTGGGAAAGCTATGATATATAGAATTATTCATGTTTGTAATTGTAAGGTCGTTGCAATTTGTTGGAATGAAGGACCATATCATCCATATCCCCTTATTCCTTTCAATCTTCCTAATCTCTTTGCCACAATCCCACTCTCAAGGAAATAAGAACCATGATTGTAGCCAGCCATTCACCTGTGGAACATTGCCCCACAGCATATCCTATCCTTTCTGGGGTGCAGAACGACCTAAGTACTGTGGTGGCAGAGACCAATTCAAGCTCACATGTGAGCCTAATCAACTTCCTTCAATTAAAATTGGCTCACAATATTTCGAAGTGCGCTTTATTAACACCAACGATTACATCATGGGAATGGTTCGAACGGACTTTGCCTATGGTACTTGTGATCCTCTTTTGATCAACAATACTTTGAGCAACACTCTCTTTCACTATACCCAAAACTTGTACAACATCACTGTTTTCTACCATTGTCCCCAGAATGTTTTGTTAGGTACCCTAACAGACAATTTTACATGCCAAAGCCAAGGTAATTATGTTGAAGATAAGCATTATGCTTTCTATGTGGAAGATACTCAGATACACCAATATCCAGAACTTCAGAATTGTAAGAATCGTAGCCAACTTCAGGTTTTGCCGATTGCTCATCTCAAACATGGTGCTGGAATTGGTGGTCTGATAGAAGCTGTGAAAAGCGGGTTTGAAGTGGGATATGATATTGGAGAGGTTGAATGCAGTAAATGCATGAAGAGTAAAGGAGTTTGTAGGAGGAAAGACACTGGTGATACTGATGAGTATAGATTTTCCTGTTATTGCCCAGATGGATCAGAAACTTCTTCATCGTGTCTTGATAACACAAGTATGCCTTCTTCTCTTCTCTTTCTTCAATTTCCTTCTCCATACCTCGCCACCTCATTATATATATACATATTTGGGGTCCTCTTCTTAACTGGTCATATTCCTCTATGATCTATCTTTTTCGTCAAACTGATTTAAAGATGGGGTTTAATGCATAGATTTTGATGCAATTAGGCTTCACTAATTATACTTTGTTTTTTTTTTTTTTGGGTATAATTTATACTTTATGTTTTAATCTTAGTGGATGTTATAGTTCTTAATAAATTAAACAAGCCTATACAGGCCTCCCATTTTCAGCTTCTATTATATCCACGATGAGTGTTATTGATGTGCACTTCCCATCTTTAGAGGAGTAATGAAACTGTTAATTAGTTGAGTTTTTGCATTAATTAGATAAAGTTTTTTATAGGTAAAATAGGTAGATTGATCCTATACATTTATTTTATTTTTCACATTGGTCCTATAAGTTTTTTTTCCCTTCAAATTGGTCCTATACGTTACGTTCTGTTTCCACATTAGTCATTTCCGTTAATTTTGACCTAACGCCGTTAATTTTGACCTGACGTGACTATCATGTTAGACTGACATGTGGCTTTTGAACTAACGGATGTCAAAATTGATGGAAAGGACTAACATGAAAACGGAATGTAACGTATAGGACCAATTTGAAAAAAAATAAAACTTATAGGATCAATGTGAAAAATAAAATAAACATATAGGACCAATTTACCTATTTTGCCTTTTTTATATTTAATTTGAACTTGCAATGTTTATGTGTAATTTTGATAAAAAAGGGTATGAAAATGATTATAATTTAAATATGTTATAATATATTGATAAATAAAATAAATCAATGGTAATTGTTGAGGAAGTTAAGTAAATACATCGTTGTGGACAATATTTTTGGTGTAGTTTGTATATTTTTTATCCCATTCCACAATAAGAATTATCAATCCTTTTGGGGATGTCACTCTTGATAAAACAACATATAATGGTCCATGACAAAATACAAACTTTGCCAAATATAGTTACACAAATTCAATTCAGTGATTGCCCTTTAACTTTTTGTTTATTGTCGTTAATTAAACAACATATCTTTATTGAGAACTGATATTTTTTAAAAAACATAATGTCACTTAGAGTCATCTGGTGTTAAAACTATTTGTGGGATAAATACTTTTACACTAATGTTGTTTCTTAATTATAAATATTTTACATTTTTTTAATTTCATATAATATTATAAATATAATACTTCTTTGATTTAATTTATTTCAATATTAGAAAAATTTGCAGTCAAAATATTTTAGCAAAATCTATTTTAATAGAAAAGTTAATACACACATATATTACACTACAAGAAAAATTGATATTGCCGATGGACCAAATCCATCAGTAATTCACAATTATCAATGGCTAATTACCGATGACCAAAAATAAATCGGAATAAGGCTCATTGGTAACTATTAATGACAGCCATTGTGAAATGCCGTTTGTATGAGCCAACCAAGCAGTGGGACAACCCGTAGGTAAATGTGCTCCTTACCGATGGTTCGTCAATAACTCACACAACATTACCGACGACCTCATCCATCGGTAAGGCAAAAAACCGTTATCGATGGATCCAGTCGTCAGTAGTGGACTGACGAGTGTATTCTTTGATCATGTAATGTGTGTTACCGGTGGAAGGTAATTAAGGTTGCTTTTTTAAGGTTACAGATGGATGGATGGGTGTATTAGTTCTACACTGTAGTTACATCACATGATTCTAGTTGCTACTATTCCAAAACATCATAAACAATCCAATCCAGCACACCTAGCCCATGAAAAAAATAGTGAAAATGAACAAATAACTAAAACAAATTGAAAACAACTAGCATCCAAGGCTAATTTGTTATGAATGGTACCTGTGAGATGAAAAAGAAAAATAAGGAAAGACTTCTTTTTAAATAATAGAAACTTCTATTTCTGGGTAGAAGTTTCATCTGCAAAATGAAATGAGAATGGAAAAAATGAGGGAAAGATGAGAGTCGAGAAACGAGGGATATAGCGGAGAGATTTTAAGAGAAGGGGTTTGTCGTGAAGGAGGGAGGGAAACGAGTTTCATAATTACCATCATTGCCGACGGTAGGGAAAACCATCATTACAGATAGGCGCAATTGTCGTTAAGGCAAAAAAAGACATTGTCAGTTTCATAAGTCCCAAAGACGCTTATCGACGTTATGGCCATCGGTAAGGAAAACAATCATTACTCACAACGTAACTATCAAAAAATTTGTGGACATCTTTTTGCGCCAACGCAGTGGAAATTTAGTGACGAATGTCCAATGACTATGCTTGTAGTAACTTTATCATCAGTTGGTCAATTCAACTTAGTACTTATTCACAACTTCGATACAATTAGGCCTCAATTTATCAGGTGAAGTTACCTAAATGGATGGGTTGTTAGACTATTTGAAATTAAATTTCAGTAGATCTATTAAAATAATGGTTATTGTTGAAGTGTCACAAAATCAATTTCAAGCTAGTTATAAAATAATTGAGAAGTTTATGCTAGCTATTGGCCACAACTAATTTAGACGAGTGGTAATACATAAGAAGATTGGTGTAACATCATACGATTAATGGGCTGATGGAACATCAGACCAGTTGTGTCTTATCAGACGAGTGAAAACTCAGATGACTAGTGGTGACATATGATGACTTATTGTGAGTTGAGCGTTTGCTAGCTTGTCTATATATACATACTTATATGTGTGTATGCATGTAGTAGTATGTACAATGAGTGGGTGAGATTTCATGTAACACTAATCATCAGTGCAATTATATTCTTTTGTAGAAAAATCTGAGAGGTTTGGTGAGAGATCAAGGGGAGAGAAATAGAGGGAAAAACAAGACTTGGGTCCTTTCAGGTATTCTCTGGTGTAGTGAGAGAGAAGAGAAAGAAAGGCCAAGGGAGGAAACATTGTTGTAAAGGCTTGATTATGATCTTTGTTAACATAGTGGAACTGCTTTCTCCTCTCGTGGACGTAAGTCACATTGGCTGAATATAATATATATGGTTTCTTTCTTCTTTCTATCCTGATCTTCTTAATTTGTTTATGGTTTTAAGTTTCACAAATGTTTGTGTTTTATTGCTTCGATTGATTGCGATTCTCTGCATTTTATTTTTGCTGTCTTGTTTTGTGTTTTGTAAGTTGCAGCAGGCTTTAACCCTAACAATGTTTGTAGTATTTTCTTCTATCTTTGTTTATCTCTTTAACTTTTTTATAATAAGAAAAACACCTTTTGTATTTTTCCCTTTTGATAATATTTGTATAATCATTTTATGCGCTTGTTTGCGTGTCTATGGTGATTGGAGTTTACTGAATTATTTATTCAACAGAGTCAGAGAAAACTGGTCGCAAGTCCATTGTTATAATAGCAACAACAGGTGACCATTTTACTTAATCAATTACGCTAAAGTTTTATTACTAGCCATTATCGTTTCTTTCATTTCCTTTCAGTTTCTTTCTAATCAGTCTTCAAACCTGAGAAACAGTAGTGGTTTGCTAACCACTTGAACAAAGGAAAGACTAGTATTGTTTCCAATTAAGTATCAAGATTTAAGAACCATCGATTTGATCTTATTTTAACTCACTGTTTTCATCTAATTTTATATATCTTCTATTACAGTTTCTGCAGCAGTGGGAGTTGGGGTTATAATTATTATCATCTACTGCTATAGAATGAGGTCATGGTCTCATAAATTGAATGGATTATTGAAGGACAAATCTAAAGCTCATCAAGATTTTGAGGCCTTTCTTAGGAATCACGGACCACTTGCTGTAAGAAGATATAGCTACTTGGAGATAAAGAAAATGACCAACTCCTTCGCAGAAAAATTAGGCCAAGGAGGATATGGAGGTGTTTTCAAAGGGAAGATACATGGTGAACGTCTAGTTGCTGTGAAGATGTTGAATAAATCAAAAGGTAATGGAGATGAATTCATCAACGAGGTAGCAAGCATTAGTCGAACGTCTCATGTTAACATAGTCAGTCTATTAGGATTTTGTTTTGAAGGATCTAATAGAGCATTAGTCTATGAGTACATGGCTAATGGGTCTTTGGAGAAGTTCATATATGGAACCAATCAAATGACATTAGTTAACCAATTGAATTGTGAAACATTATACCAAGTTGCAATTGGTGTTGCTCGAGGATTGGAATATTTGCATAGAGGATGTAATACTCGAATATTCCATTTTGACATAAAGCCACACAATATACTATTGGATGAGAACTTTTGTCCTAAGATCTCAGATTTTGGAATGGCTAAAATATGTCCTAGAAATGAGAGCATGGACCCCAGGATACATAGCTCCTGAAGTATTCTCAAGAAGTTTTGGAATGGTCTCTCACAAATCAGATGTCTACAGTTTTGGGATGATGGTTTTGGAAATGGTGGGGGGAAGAAAGAATATTAATGTTGAAGTTGATTGCACTAGTGAAATTTATTTTCCTTATTGGATTTATAAGCGTCTAGAGTTGAATGAAGAGCTTGCACTTAAGAACATTACCAATGAAAGTGACAAAGAGAGGATGAGAAAGATGGTGATAGTAAGCTTGTGGTGCATTCAAACTGACCCTTCAGACCGTCCAACAATGCGTACAGTGGTTGATATGCTCGAAGGGAGAGTTGAGACCTTTCAAATACCACCAAAACCATTCTTGTCATCTCCTTCAAGATCATCATGACATTCTTCAATAAACTGACGCGATAATATCCTGTTTATTGAGAATTAAAATTGATATATTTTGTATTCATGTCTTGTACTTATGTAAAGTTTTTCATTGAACCTATGATCTAAACCACAATGGCTTGGTCTAGTGACATAATAAAATTGCATGTCCTAGGAATTCTTCTTATGATTGGCAAATCAACCTAAGAAACCCAGTTTAGATTTCTATTGCAAGGCCTACATTCGAGTATCATTACTTTTTTAGTTGGGTAAGTATCTCTACCTTCTTAATGTGCTCAGTTACGCATTTATGCGTCTTTACATTTTCCAGTGAATTTACTATGATCGAACTTGGTGAGACAGTGAAGGAGGTCAATTTAAGCTTTTTCTTTTTTTAGTTGCATTCATCTGTCCTAGTTTGGTTTACAAATTTGTTTTCATTTTAAGTATAAGTTGTGAGTAGCAAAAGGTGATTTGGTATTCTTGGTTACCAATCCAATAATCCATTGAGCTATTTTCCTGAAGAACGGTTTGTGCACCATACAAAATCAAGACATCTCATCTATATTTATCTGCAGTATGAGAATGGAAACATTGTCAATTAATATTTGCAGCTTATTAATCCAAATGTGGAGGTCAAGATGGTGGAGAACACTCCTGATGTATTGGAACAAAGAAAACCAGACATTCCTAAAAGCAAAGGAACTATGTTGGGAACTGAAGGTCAACTTGTGGGATAGTGTTCCTCTTATTGATGTTGATTTCCATCTGAGGCTTGGAGTTGACAAAGTAAAAAAAAAAACCAGATAACTTATTTTTGCTCCCTCAATGTAATGTCAAAGTAGGGGTGGCTGAAATCTGATGTCTGGAAGTATCACATTGTTAAACATCTTGTTCTTTGTTTGGCAAAAGATTATAATATATCACTCCAAATTTTTCTAGTGGAATGATAGTTGAATTGAATTTTTTTTATGTCTGTTTTATGGTTATCTCTTCAACTTTCTTTTTACAAGTGTGTTTGGAGTCTGAGTTTCTTCTAGGCATGCTCAACTCCCTAAAACTAAATGTTAATTGTAGAGCTTGCAGTCATGAAATTTACTCTGGTGCAAGGTCTATATAGAAGTGAATGATGTATAACTTAAATGATGGACTGATTCACAAGATCTAAATCAGAGTTCATCTTGAATTATATAACTGATTCATCGGAGAACAAGTGAGTTTGTAATGAAATTCTACTCATAAGTTTGATATAGTATCTTGTCAGCAAATAATCTAGAAATTGCTTACACAAATAGAAATGGGTTTACAATGACCTGAAGACTAGCATGTATTATATTTAAATAAAACAATTCACCTACCTAGTATTTCAGTTACAGCCAAACCATGCGATCTCAAATTTGCTCAGTGCTTCTTTTTTTTTTTTTAGATGAAAAACGAGATTTATTAACTAAAAAAAGGAGGAGAAACTCCTCTTACATCATTCTCAAGAAGAAGAGTTAGAATAGGCCAATGTGTCTCAATAATACATAGGAAAATTCCCTGAATGACCTCTATGACCTAAATGATCCGCATATGCACATTGGCAGATCTCAAAGTATGATGAAATTCCACCTTCCAGTCCTTCCCCTGAGCTAGAGCTTTAATTTCTTCAATCAATAATTGAATAGCCGCTGGATTCGAGCCTTGTCAATGCAGAAGGCATGAATTTTCTAGCAAACAGAATACAAGCATTTGTGCTGTCTCCATTATACTGGCATTTCTGATTCCTCAAATTCCCCAAGAACTCAACAGTCACCTCTGGTCTCACAAATTTAGCTGGGTGTTGCCCACCCTTTGACCAGTCAGCCCAAGTCAAACTCCTATTTGAATTCATCTCCCAAAACATGATGCTAACAAAAGTTGGCAAGTAATGTTCATCTGCATAACATGTCTAGGAAGTATGTTCTATCTGATATTACTTCTATGGCAAGCTCTCTGTCCATTTCAAACCATTGAAACCCTTTTCTCCATTGTTTGAGGGTGATCTTAGGAAACATGAAATTGTTATGCCGTCCACGTCTGCACTAGGCTCATCAAAAGCCATTACATAATATTGGGTAGAATTGATTAAGTATGAGTAGATGGTTGGGAAGTTGAAGAGAGGTATGCGGGATTCTGATACGAAAACAAATCTTGGTTTGAGAAATCAAGAAGTGCATTGGTTAGCAGGCGTCGCTCAGCTTCAATCATGTTGACTATGCCCCATTCCACTTTCTGCATCTATAATCTATAATATATACAAACCGGAATAATAGATGATTCTAGATTGAGCAACTAATTACACGTGGCAGTTAATCATAGAGTCTCACATGAAATAGTATACGTGTCGCTCTCACGGTGAATAGAATTGCGGCTCATTACTTACGTGATTCATTATTTATATTTTGATTATGATACTTATTACCTCTATCAACATTAATTTGATTTTTTTTTTATCAAATCAACAATTAATAAAATCTGATGTCCCCATTCAAATTTCGACAACTATAAAATATATTTGAATCGAATCACAAGAATCAAATCCTTTTTTGATCAAGACACAAGAATCAAATCTGATTTCCCCATCCAAATTTCAACTACTATAAATATATTTGAAGGCAAATATTATTTGATATACTTTTGTTAATTAAAAAATAATCAATAAACTTTCAAATTTGAGATTAAATCAAAACATTGATGGTAAGATATATCTCTCATAAATAAAAATATTTCAAATTGAATATCAATCATCATTAATTTAATTATTATTTAATTTCAAATTTTAAATTAAAATAATATATTTCTAGAGCACATTCTCATGTATTGTTTCTCTATCTATTTATTTCATTACTCTTCTTCTCCTTTCCTCTTCACTCTCTCTTCAAAAGGTGTATGCTTGAACAGCAAAAAAAAAAAAAAATGCAGGGCCTCCTCAATGATCACTATGCGTTTTAAAAGAATCAAAGGGTGACTGAGTTTTATTCTCTTCAAGACTTGAGCAGCAGTGCAAGGCCTACTATCTTACCACGTAGATTTACTACATAATGGATAATATTATGACTTGAATCAAATAAAACTATAATTAAAATAGTTTAAAGATATCATGATATATAACCTCAACTTTAAGGGTATTAGGATAATTCCCTAGTTCTGTTATATGGGTATGTAGAATAAGAATCTAGAAGGTCAACAAAGGCTAATGGATACTATAGTGGATATTGGTAAAGAAGAAGAGGTATAAATTTGTTTATGGCTTTTGGCACAGGTGTGATGCTTCAAAGGCAAGTTGTAAAAATAATAATATCAGCAACATACATGTGTTCTAATAAAAATATCTATGTAGTCATCAATCATAATTAAAATCAAATGAAATAAAATATCACCAAAGAGTAAAACTGATCGAAAAGATGATGAACTTAAGAGATAGAGAAATTAAGGCACTCTCTTTGTGCCTTGTCTGACTCAAATTTATGCTGAAAGGGCTGCGGTACCCATTAAATGGAGTTGATGGCTTTGAAGACCACTGAATTGGAGCTTTTCTCTCTGTTTCTTCAGTTGCCCCACTTTGAAGTCTAAACATTGATAACAACTTGGTTAAAACGCTGAAGTAGTCAACGCAGGACGCTTATTTGAATGTTTTTGAAACCTGTAGAAGATGATTAAATATTCGTTTAAAAAAAGAAGAAACCAATTTATATCCCACACCTAATTGGAAGTAGCAAATTGTCACAGATAAACTACAAATGATAATGCATAATTTGTAGTTAGTATCTTGTGCCGTCTGAACTCTGAAGAGTGAAGAACATAGATGTATTATTTGTGTGTGGAGTTTTTAACATTGGAATATGGTACAAGAACGACGAAGGACAAGTTAGGTAGCCGCCAACACTGAGTTTTCTTCACCATTAGATGTTTTTCAAAATAGCGAGTTAATGAGTTTTGAGTTTTGGTGGAGGAAACCAGCTGACTTGCACTAAAATTAGCTTTTGGGTGAACTCTGATAAACTCGAATAGAATGGGAGGTGTTAATGAATTTATGCTGCTTTATATTTTCATCTTTAACCAACAAAAATGTTAGTTATTAGTATTATGGTGTAAATAGGAACCGTACCCATTTCTAGAAAGAAACTGTTCCAGATTTTCAGGAAAATATGTAGTAACTACTGTTGGGTACCAGAGTGACGGAATAATATCACGCAGCTAAAATAAGAGATGAGAAAAGAGGAACTGAACACACAATATTTACATGGAAAACCCTCAACAGATAAGGGAAAAACCACGGGGCAATAGTAAAGGATTTTCACTAAGTGGAAGTAATTACAACACCTACAATAATTACAGGATAATAAAATGATTGTAGAGAATCCTGGTCCGATTAAGTTACTAATCCGTTTTTATATTTGCTGCAGCATTCGGGCTTGTTGCTGTCCAGTGTTTCTGCGTCTTGCTGGCAATTGATTTAGTTAGCTTCGGTGTGGTCAATTTGGCTATATAGGAATGAGATTATCTTTAACAATTGTGGGTTGGAATTGGAAAAACTGTTTGACAGCATTAGGGTGAGAAGCTGGAACTGGTGCTCTAATTCTGTACAGGGATGCTACTTTTCATACTCAGATTAGTGCATAAACCCAATTTGCTGTCTGGAGTATTGCAAGAAGTGGAAAAAGGGGACTTAAATCATAGCATTTAATCTGCTGCAGGGGAAGGTGGGCAGGATGATTTGTCTGCTCTGCGTGTTCTGTTGGTTGCTGTCCTGTCCTAGTGAGCGCCTGGTCTGGGTTGCATTGTTTGTTTGGGGTCTGGTGATGCTGGATTGGGAGAAGTAGGTGCTCAAAGATAATGGAATATGTATCTAGGTTGCTGCATTTTACATTCTGTTGCTATTCTGTATGCAGGTTCCTTCGGATGTGGTGTTATAGTATGTGTCATGTTTTTCAAGGGATTGGGCTGTAGATATCATGTAACCTTCTAGCATTTTTGCTTTTGGTTGTCAGATACCTACTGCCAGTATATGTAGTCTAAGTAGTTTCTGGTCATAAGTACATTCTATATGGGTTACAGATACCCCTTGTATCCGATTAATTTAATTCTTCGCTTATAAAAAAAAAACATATTTGGTTATTTTGTTTTATTGGATGTGTCTCGTCCTGCCAATTGTTGTACTTTCCTTTCCATGAAGTTAGTCATTCTTTTTTTTTTTTTTTTAAAGCAAGGTGATAAGTCACCATAAATTTATTAATAAAATAAAAAAGAAAACAAAAACATAGGGGGACAAAAATCAAAACCCATGCAAAATAAACGAGAATCAAGCAAACCTAGAATTAGGTTTTCTATTCAGTCTCATGTTCTATTTCTTCCGAGATTTGGACATAACCACCGGGAAACCATCCCCAGTAACATTATCATTATTCTGCTCTTCTTTCTTACAAGTACTTGCATCCTTTTGCTTTTCCCACAAAGCAGATAAAACATTAAAATCATTCTGAACAATAACTGGAAAAGAGCTAAGATCTTGAGCATAAACTGGTCCGATGTTAAGGGGACTAGACATAGCAACAGAAACTGGATTTTTTTGAACATGCACAATTTTTGGAGAAATAATCTTTGCACTCGAGCAGGTTGGAGAGACAGGAGTTTGAGAAACATTATCAACAAAGTCATCATCCTTATCATTCATGTCAGCAGTTGTTTCATCATATACAGGTTGTTTAGAATCAATATCATCATCAATATACAAGTTAGTCATTCAATTCCGCACCCAGAAAAAAATAAATAAATCTTTGACCAATTTAAACCAGTTTAGAAAGAAATATGGATGAGTGTACTTTTCATGGCTAGTTATAAAGGAGTGTCTGAAACATAAATTTATATTGAACTTGCTTAGGTTGTAATTTTCCAACAGATATGTTAGCATAGAAATGACAACTTCTTTTAATTTGTATGAGTATATCCATGTATATATATAATAGCGTAATCCTAAATAGTACGAAAATCATTTCGTAAAACAAACGAATGCATTAACTGCACTTATTTATATGTTTTGATATTCAAGTGAATTTGGGCTTTAAAACATATTCCGTGGATGCATAAATTTTAGCCTTTCGTTAAATTTCGTTGGCAACACTTTGGCACTAAATAGCATTCCTGTATATAATATACATACATTCATATGAATAAGACATTCTAACAAAAAGGCATATTTATTGTTCCTCACAACTCACAAGTAAGTTAAAAGCAACAATACGTTTTTGTTTTTTGAATACCTTACCATCGGAGCTGGAAATTGGGCATTCCTAATGCCCAGAAGGAATGAAATTCAATCTGATCCTCTCATGCCTGGAGCAAAGCCTTATTGTAAGGCCAAGTGTAGCGTATGGTGTTACCCCATTCAAAACAGTGTAGAAATAGATTATAAACATGAGAACTTCTGTGTATTGTATTGAATGTGTATTGTGTATTTTCTGATTACAGATAAATGGCCTTAGGATGTCTATATACAGGCCAGAACTACGTAGCTAACTCTAACAAACATTGTAACAAACAGCTGGAAGACTTAGTCAACTGATCTAACGGAATAGAGATAAATGATCTAACTGTCTAACTAATCCAACTGAATGGATTCTGATTCTTTCACTTCCCCTCAAGTCGGTGCATGAAGATTAATAATGCCCAACTTGCTGAGTAACATTTGAAATATTTCTTGCCCCAAAGGCTTGGTAAATATATCAGCCACCTGTTCCTTAGTGTTAACCTTCAATGGCTGAATTTCTCCTGAACACGTTCCCTTACAAAGTAGCAGCCCATTTCCACATGTTTCGTTCGCTCGTGGAATACTGGATTCATTGCTATATGTAGGGCCGCTTGGTTATAGCAGAAAATAGGGATTGCTTCTGATTGTGCAGCATCCAATTCGCTTGTCAACCATCTAAGCCATATGAGTTCACTTACAGTGGAAGCCATGGACCTATATTCGGCCTTTGCTGAAGATTTAGCCACAACCGTCTGCCTCTTAGTTCTCCAGGAAATGGGTGATCCTCCTAGAGTAACCAAATAGCCAGTGCATAACCTTCTAGTAAAAGAGCATCCTCCCCAATCCGCATCACAATATGCCTCCTGTAAGACTCAATAACTTAGAGATTTTGATGTATGACAAATATACAATTTAATATGTGTGCAAATGTTTTTAGTGTCAAATTGCTTAGGGGTAGATAATTTTAAATAATGCATGAAGTGAGGGGGAGTAGAGCAAATGCTTAAAAACTCTGATATATATAATTACTTGTTGCTCTAACTTTGACTTTTAGAAAATCCCTCCTAAGATGTTTGTCATCATAAAAAAAGGGGGAGTTTGTGAATGTATGCCTTGACAGGAACATGTATTTTGATGAATGACAAAAGGTACTCAAGTCTGAGGACTAAAGTACAAAAAGCAGAAAATTGTAAAGCAAGCAAGCACAAGGGGTAAAAAGGGAATTTTAATATTTGTATTGTTTATTTTAGAATTATATGTAAATGGTAAGTAGGGTTCTCAAATTAATAATGGTCACACACACACACATATGGTTAAATGTTTTTTAACATGTGTTTTAAAACTGACAATTAATTAAGTTTAATTGGGCAATCAATTCCTTAATTGTCAAGTTTTTGAAATTCAATCTGATATGCACCATAATCGATTATGGTATTCCTATAATCGATTATGAGTCGTGGTTAAATGGCTTTAATGAGTGTTAATGAGCAATTATGATATTAAAGCCGTTGAATTCAAATTTTGAAATAAAATAATCGATTATTGAAATTGGATAATCGATTATGACCTTGCTGACTTTCAATGAGCTTCAAACAGAAACCCTGTAATCGATTATAGCTTTTTATGTAAAAGTCAGTAACCTCAAAATCGATCAATGAAATCGATTATAATCTTTTGTGAATAAGTCAGTAACCTCATAATCGATTATGATAATCGATTATGCCTATTTTGTCCATATGCGCGCTTCCTGAAAATACTTTAAATAATCGATTATAGCCTTTAAATAATCGATTATTATGTGACAAAAATGAATTTTAAGAGGCTTGACCTAATTTCATTTTGAACATTCACCTGTTTTCTTTAAATAGGAGAATAGGCAGTCTTGTCTCATACACAACATACTACTCTTTGCTATTTTACTCTGTGCTAAAACTTTGATTGATTTTCAATATACTATTTCATCTCTTGCACCTACACTTGACCATACTGCTTTGAGAATTTTATACACCATATAGGTGTTGCTGTATTTGCGCTTCAAATTATATTTCATATCTGCACTTTTGAGTGTTTTCTCATTGTAATTCGTTTATAGTTTCTCTAAGTGAGTGTGATCTCACCAACTATTTTCTTGAGACTCTTGCACAAGGGATAGTACGTCCTGTAATTTGTGTTAAGCGTGCCCTAATTTGTAAAGGTTCTAGTTTAGCTTGTTTTAAAAACTAGAGTTGATTGGAAGCCCTTGGTCGTATTGCCTTGGGGATTGGACGTAGGCCACGTGGGTAGTAGTGTTGCCGAACCAGGATACATCGTTGTGTCATCTTCTTCTCTTATCTCTTTACTTTTCCGCAACGCTTTTACACTTCTTAAGCTTTATTTCATAAACATTTTATCATTAATCTATCGCTTCGCAAAAACCGTTTTTAAGTGTTATTTAAATTAGCAAAAGTTTTCAAAAATCAATTCATACACAATTCACCCCCCTCTTGTGTTTGAGGTCACTTGTCAACAAGTGGCATCAAAGCTTAACTCTTGGATATAAAGGACGAAACCGTCTCAAGAGGAAAGATGACTTCAAACAATTTTCGTAATGAGGGTAATTCCGTAAACAGATCTCCATCGTTCGATGGTGAGGGGTATGGTTATTGGAAAGAAAGAATGCAAATCTTTTTGTAAGCCTCTGATAATGATATTTAGGATGCTGTGGAAAATGGTCCATTTGTCCCCAAGCACGAAGTTAATGGTGCTTCTGTGGATAAACCAAAAACTCTTTGGACTGACGAGGAAAAGAAAAAGGTCCAATACAATTTGAAAGCTAGGAACATCATCACCCCAGCTTTAAGCTACGATGAGTTCTATAGGGTCTTAAATTTCAAGACCGCTAAGGAAATGTGGGACACTCTTGAATTGACCCATGAAGGTACTACCGAGGTCAAAAGGGCTAGGATGAACACATTAACCCATGAGTATGAGCTATTTAGGATGGAAACAGGGTGAAAGCATACAAGATATGCAAAAACGTTTCACCCATATAATAAATCATCTTAGGGCTCTTGGGAAAGTGTTTAATAATGAAGATTTAATAAATAAAGTTCTTAGATGTTTAAATAGAAGTTGGAAACCCAAAGTAACTGCGATTTCTGAATCACGTGATGTAACGTCTATGTCTTTGGCAACTCTATTTGGTAAATTGCAGGAACATGAACTTGAGTTGAACCGCCTCGTAGAAAGTGAGGAAAGTGACAAGAAAAAGAAAGGGCTTGCTCTTAAGGCAAGTATAAGCGAAACAAATGAGGAAGATAGTGACTTTGATGAACTTGATGAGCTTGGTGAAGGATATGAGAACATGAGTTTATGGTACGAAAATTTAAGAGATTTATGAGGAACAAAGGCAAAACACAACCAACCTTCACCCCTCAAAAGAAAGTTGATGGAGAGGGAACCACTTACGTACCAACATACTTCAACTGTAAAAAGAAAGGTCATATAAGGCTTGAGTGTCCTCTAAGTCAAAAGAAGAATGACAAATTTGAAAAGAGACCACAAAAGGATAGAAAAGGAAGGAGAGCATACATTGTTTGGGAAGACAATGACATGGACTCCTCCGATGAATCCGACAACGAGGAAGCAAACCTTTGCCTCATGGCCAATCATGAGGACGACGAGGATGAGGTAACTGATAATGAAATTGAAAATGAATTTTCATATGATGATTTACTTGTTGCATGTGAAGAGTTGAATAATGAAAGCATCCATGTAACACCCTGTTTTTCCTATGCTTTCTGTAGTAGTATAAACATATTTAAATGTGTTTATTTTTAGATTAAACTCAGAGGATGATTTTAATTAAACTAAAATCATTTTCTTGTGTTGTTATATCATATGAATTAACGGTAAAAATTTCGGTTGAAAATTCAGACGGAAGTCGGTCTGCGTTTTCACTGCCGGTACAAGTTTACTGAGCAGAAAACCTAATTTTTACCCATGAACGAAACGGTTAATGTTTTTATGATGTTTTGTATGATATTGGTTTTTTTCAAAAATTTGAGTTCGAAAATAAAATATAATATTTATTCCAGGTGAAATACGATCGGGAACTTGAACCGGGTACGAAATGGAGCAGGTTAGGGAGAACAAAAGAAGAGATGTGACTTGATGGGACTTGATGGAAATGGGTTATGACACACTCCAAAAGTGTAATCATCACATTTTTCAAATTATATCATATTATATTCTAAAAACCTATTTTTCTCTTTCCTCTTCAACCAAACAATGCCTTAAGACCAAGCTTGCTCCCCAAGCTCTTTTCTCTTCCTTGGAGCCGTGGACTTCTCTCTCTCCCTCTATATATACACCTCTCATTTTCACTTCATCACTTTCTTTCTCCAAAACTCCATTAAAACTTCATCTTCTTCCTTTTCTTTCAAAAGTTCAAGCTCTTAAAGCTTTAGTTTTTATTCATCTTATCTACTTGAGTTCTTCATTAAAGTTCTTCCTTATACTAAGGGTAATGCTCTCATATGAATCTTTTTGCAAGTTTCATCTTTTATTTCTTAGTTTGCTTTATGTGTTCTTTATATGCTTTAAACTTCTAAAATCTCTCTAAAATGGTAGAAAACTCCTTTTGAGTTGAAACCACTTTCTATAGTCTTGTATTAACTTATATTTTCACGTACTAAGAGGTTGTGAAAAACAAAAAACTCTACCTATCTCTTCCTATGAAGGCCGAACGCTATACATATGTGGCCTAGGAGGTTTTTGCTTCAACTTTTGGAATATGATCATGTGTTTGAGTTTCTAACTATTCCTTGATCTTAAATCTATAAACCTTGGAAGGTTTGATAGCTTGTTTCCTATGATGGCCGAAAATATGTAGAAGTAGGCCTAGGATACTATGTTTCAACTTTCCAAGTATGATCATGGATTTAGAACTCTTAATACCTTGTGATTCTAAACCTAAGAGTTGTTATCAAACAAAGAATATATTCCTCATTATCCTATGGAGGCCGAAACTTAAATGTTTTGGGGCTAGGATGTTTGAGTTTTCTTTTTCCAAAATGATCATGGACTTGAGCGATATTTGGATGTCAAGTCTAAGAGATTGGAAAGTTTAAAGATTTCTAACTTGTTTATTCTATGTTATTAAACCTAGGATGTATTACTTTTCATTTTTCCAAGATGATCATGGACTTGAGCTCCATAAGATATTTGGATGCTAAGTCTAAGAGATTGGAATGTTTAAGTTTCCATTGTTTTCCAAAATGATCATGGACTTGAGCTCCATAAGATATTTGGATGCCAAGTCTAAGAGATTGGAAAGTTTAAAGGTTTCTAGTCTATAGATCTTATGAAGGCCGAACCTAGAAGGTTATGGACCTAGATACTTTGTTCTTATTTTCCAAAATGATCATGGTTTGAGCTCCTTAATACATACGGATGCTAGACCTAAGAGATTGGAAAGTTTAGTGAATGTTAGCCTATTTTACTACCCTTGGCCGAATACCCTAAGTTTATAACTTAGTGGCATTTTAATTCAACTTTATTAAATGATCATTGTTTATGAACTCCCAATACTTAAGGATCATAAATCCATGAGTTGTATAATTTTCGGGAATCTCTAACCCTAAGAACTAGTCTTGGCCGAACCTATACCTTGTGGTTTAGTGTTCTTGATTGATTTTAACTTGTGATTTTGTGTTCATAACCTTAGACTTCTATCGCGGAGAAAGCGAGAACGTTCGTGGTATACCTTTTCAAGCATCTAATCTCCTTACTTTCACAAAAGGTAAGAGGGGAAAGCCTGAGGGATATTCAATAGCTATGTGCATGTGTGTATGTGGGTTACTTGGTCTACTTGAATATGGTTATTATATTAAATCAAAGTTTGAATGATTTGTATACTTGAAATGTTGTGATAACTGTTTGAAGTTGATCCTTACTTGATTTAAAGTGTTGTGAATCATATATGTTATGAACTGATATTAACCGTTATATTGTTGGCCGAGATTATGATGATGTTGATTGATGTCTGTAAAGCCTGACGTCAGTCGGCGCTCAACTAATCATATGATTAAAAGTCTAAATAAGCTATAAAGAGAATTTTGAAAGAGATAATGTTTATTTTAAAATGTCTTTAGAAAATATGTGTTTTATGGAGGGAGAAGCCTTTGGAAAATATTTGACTATGCATAGAGATGCTTTTAAGAAAAAGATTTCAAGAGAAAATGGATTTCTTATAATAGTTTACAAATGATTTCCCAAATGAAAAGATTTCCTATAAAGAAATACTTCGAAAATGTTTCGGTAATTTGGATGGGTTACCGAGGTTTTATTTTGATATTTGATTTTCACTGAGCGAAAAGTAAGAACAAGTAAAATCGATGCTAATTCGCGAGACGTCGCTTCTAGTATTCTGTAATATGCACGTTGATCTTTGATCCGTGTTAAGTATTGTGGACCGAGAGTCCTAATCATGATGTTGTGGGCTAAGAGTCCTAATCTCGTTATTGTGGATTGAGTATCCTAATTTCGTTGTTGTGGACTAAGAGTCCTAATCATGCTGAAGTAAGATGAGAAATTTTTCTATGAATACAAACCTTGACTGAGGCATCGGTCTTAGGGGTTGTGATTGAGCACTCGGACTATATGTCCTGTGTTGATGTTTGAGTAATGAAAATTTATGAATAGTCGTTAGCCTTGAGCTTCGGCAATGAATGAGATTGAACACAAAGAAAACCTCCTGAACGAATGTTTTATTCATGCATTTAGGCAGACGTGCCTCTTAGTTAGTCACTTCGGTGATGCCCAAGCAGGGGCTATTGGTCACTTTGGTAGCAGGGACTTTTTAGTCACTTCGGTGATGTCCAAACAGGGACTTTAGTCACGACGGTGATGCCCAAGTGGGGGCTTTGAGTTTTGATCAACTCTTAGAAAGATGAAGGGATCTCATGAGATTAAGTTTATAGAGCCTGAAAATTGAAGTGTCATGCATAATCTTTATAAAAGCTGATTGCACGGGTATGACACCCATTGATATAATATTTGATGTACCTACTACTATTTTGGTAAATGTTAATATGCTGACGTGTTGTTTGTGTCATGCATGTGGTTATTGTAATCTATCCATATATTGGTATCTCACTCTTGCATATCTTCTTATTATTTCTCTTTTTTTTTGGCATCGCTGTATATCTATGGTTTAGATGGATCCGGACATCCCACTGGTACCGTCGGAGTTGAAGACTGAGACCTTGGCGATGCGGGGAATGCGGGGGCGTGGCAGATTCACCCCAGATCTACATCGGCCACTTATCATGGGTCGATAACCACGCTAGAAATGAATGCCGAGGGCGAATCGTACTGCAGAGTTCAGATGGACGAGACGAGGAGGATTGCTCTCTCACCGCCTTGGTACTGCTTGCACGTGCTACAGAGGAATGGGCAGTTGCAGATGCACCCACCTCTAGGGGTACCCTTACCTGGAGTCGCGCCGGCTTCACCGATTAGGAGGACTCGGAGGAGGACCCCGAGGAGTACTTCGAGGAGGAGCCCGAATACCATGTTATGGAACACGACGACGATCTTAAGGAATTACCGGAGTACGTTCTTGATGATGATCCAGATTTTGATGATTTCGACTTCCCTGATGAGGGCGGAGATGTTGTGGACCCATCGCCTGGGGTTTCTTCTTGTGAGAGTATTCGTGGGGAGTCTTCTTTCTAGTTGTTAGTAGTGACCAGCTTAGGGGGTATGTTTTGTGAGTAGTCTATCTTGGTCCGACTGTATTTGGCTTCTTAGAGCCACCCTTTTGATGTGTGGTTCCGGACCCTCTCCCCTATTTTGCTTTACTTCATTTACCGCAGTTAAACCTTATGTTCTGTAACCCTATTACTAATGGCCATCCTGATCAGGCCCTAGTTTTCTGTACTAAACTTTGAATCCCACTGGGATATATATATATATAATGTTTACATTTCATGTTCTGAGTGTTCATCAATTACCTTGGTTTTCCTTTGTCTTTTATTTCAAAAAAAATAAAATAATAATAACTACCATTTTTAGTGTACTTATCTAGCGAGAAAATGATATTTTCCGAAAGTAACCAGCAATTTAATTCTTTTATTTTATATTTTCCGAAACGGGTAACTAAGATGTGGCGCCTCGGTTTAGGGTATCACAATGCATCTTCGAAAAATCATTTTATCTTCAAAGAAAACCATTTTTAGTCTTGAAACAAAAATAGATTTATTAAATAAAGAAATGGAGGTTATCAAGGAAAAGCACGTTCTTTCAAACAAAACCTCATCATGCTTATCATGTGAAAACAAAATAAATGAAGTTTCAAAATGCAATGAATGTAATATTTTGAAAAAAAAAATTGAGGACTTGTATGATATTCTTGCAAAATTCACAAATGGGAGAGACAATCTCAATGTTTTGTTAGGAAACCAAAAAGGAGCTTATGATAAAGCTAGTTTGGGTTATCACCCTAAATTACATGAAAAATCCTTTAAAAAATTATGGAGCCCAACCAATACTTCTAGTAGTCCTTTCATAAAATGCTTTTATTGTGGTAGATAAGGACATACCGCATCTATTTGTAATGCTAGAAAGAATGTGAATATCAAAGGCAAGAAAGTATGGGTTCAAAAGGGCAATGTGCCCAAAGCTAACTCTCAAAGACCCAACATGATTTGGGTACCAAAAGTTAAAACTTGAAATTGTTTTGTAGGTGTGCTTGAAAGCAAGGAACACAAATTGGTATCTTGACAGCGTATGCTCCAAGCACATGACGGGAGATAAAAACAAGTTCTCCTCACTCACACCCAAAAAGGGTGGATTTGTTTTCTACGGTGACAACAACAAAGGTAGAATCTTGGGAATTGGAACAGTTGGTAAGAGTCCAAATCCAATCATTGAAAATGTTTTGTATGTTGAAGGTCTAAAACATAATCTTTTGAGTATTAGCCAACTTTGTGATAAAAACTTCAACGTTGTTTTTGATAACTTGAAATGCACGGTCATAGATTTTAATAATCAAAACTAAATTAATTGGACAAAGAATTGGAAATATCTATATGGTATGCTTGGATGACCTACCTTCAAATGATGTATGCTATCTAATTAGCAAAGAGGATGAAACTTGGCTATGGCATAGGAGGATGACCCATATTCACATGGACCATCTTGATAAGTTGGTTTGCAAGGACTTAGTAATTGGTTTACCAAAGCTCCGTTTTGAAAAAGACAAGATGTGTGATGCTTGTCAACAAGGAAAACAAGTAAAGGCCTCTTTCAAAACCAAAAATGTTGTTTCTACAAACCGGCCTTTACAGTTTTTAAATATGGATTTGTTTGGTCCATCTAGAACCATGAGCTTTGGTGGTAATTACTATGCGCTTGTTATTGTGGATGACTATTCTCGTTATACATGGACACTGTTTATTCCTCATAAAAATGACGCTTTCGGTGCCTTTCGTAAACTTGCCAAGGTTATTCAAAACGAGATGGGATTAAACATTGTAACTATCCGAAGTGATCATGGTGGTGAGTTCCAAAATGCGGCATTTGAGGACTTTTGTACTGAAAATGGAATTGGGCATAATTTTTCCTCACTAAGGACTCCCCAACAAAATGGGGTGGTGGAAAGGAAAAATAGGTCTCTAGTAGAGCTAGCGAGGACGATGCTCAATGAGACCAACCTTCCTAAGTATTTCTAGGCAGACACGGTAAGCACCGCATGTTATGTGATGAATAGAGTCCTCATAAGACCTATTATGAAACAAATGCCCTATGAAATTTACAAGGGAAGGAAGCCTAACATCTCCCACTTTAACGTATTCAGATGTAAGTGCTTTGTTTTAAATAATGGTAAAGAAAACCTTGGTAAGTTCGATGCTAAAGCTGATGAAGGTATATTTCTTGGATATTCCAATTCTAGTAAAGCTTTTCGAATCTATAATAAAAGAACTATGACCATTGAAGAATCTGTGCATGTGTCTTTTGATGAGACTAACCCTAAAATTGTAGTAGAGGAAAGTGTTGATGATGTTGAAGAAATTTTGGGAAACACCTATCTTGAGGAGAAAAGCACTCAAGAAAAGGACATTATTGATCAACCACCTCCACAAGAAGAAGAGACACCCCATTCCGATCTTCCAAAAGAATGGAGAATATCAAGATACCATCCTCTTAACAACATAATAGGTGATATATCAAAGGGGGTAACAACTCGAAACTCTCTTAATTAAATATGTCATTACATGGCTTTCGTTTCTCAAATTGAACCTAAGAATGTTGATGAAGCCATAGTAGATGAACATTGGACACTTGCCATGCAAGAAGAATTAAACCAATTTGAAAGAAATGATGTTTGGGAATTAGTCCCTAAACCTAAAAACCATTTAGTAATTGGAACTAAGTGGGTTTTTCTTAACAAGCTAGATGAAAATGGAATAATAACTAGAAACAAAGCTAGACTTGTTGCTAAGGGATATAACCAATAAGAGGGCATGGACTTTGATGAAACCTATGCTCCCGTAGCTAGACTAGAGGCTATCCGTATGCTTCTCGCCTTTGCTTGCATCATGGATTTCAAACGTTTTCAAATGGATGTCAAAAGCGCCTTCTTAAACGGTTTTATTCAAGAAGAGATTTATGTGGATCAACCTCCTGGTTTTACAAATTTTGAATTTCCAAACCATGTTTTCAAACTAAAAAAGGCTTTGTATGGTTTAAAGCAAGCCACTAGGGCATAGTATGAACGCCTAAGCAAATTCTTTCTTGAAAATGGTTTTCAAAGAGGAAAAGTTGATACCACACTGTTTATTAAAGACAAAAAGCAAGACATTTTACTTGTGCAAATATATGTGGACGATATAATTTTTGGTCCACTAACGAAGCTTTGTGCAAGGATTTTTCACAAATTATGGAAAGCGAATTTGAAATGTCAATGATGGGGGAGCTCAACTACTTTCTTGGGTTGCAAATCAAGCAATCAAAGGAAGGAATCTTCATCAACCAATCAAAATATTGCAAAGAGCTTCTTAAGAAGTTTGGGATGAACAATTCAAAAGAGTTATCCACTCCCATGAGCACATCCTGTTATCTTGAGAAGGATGAAAATGGTAAATCCGTCGACATAAGTAAGTATAGAGGTATGATAGGTTCTCTCGTTTATCTTACTGCTAGTCGCCCTGACATCATGTTTAGCGTTTGCATGTGTGCACGGTTTCAATCGAACCCAAAAGAATCACTTCTCGCCGCGGTAAAACGCATCATGAGATACCTCATTGGCACACAAAACATGGGTTTATGGTACCCTAAAGGGGTAGATTGTACCCTAATTGGATATTCGGACTCTGATTTTATGGGTTGCAAATTAGACCGAAAGAGCACTAGTGGAACTTGCCACTTACTAGGAAATGCATTAGTTTCTTGGCATAGGAAGAAGCAAGCAAGTGTGGCTTTATCCACCGCCTAAGCGGAATACGTTACGCGCGGGTAGTTGTTGTGCACAAATCATTTAGATGAAGCAACAGTTAAATGATTATGGAATTAGTCTTAACATTGTTCCCATAAAATGTGACAACACAAGTGCCATAAACCTCACTAAGAATCATGTGTATCACTCAAGGACTAAACACATTGAAATTAGACACCATTTTATTAGGGATCATGTTCAAAAAGGGGATTGCATGATTGAATTTGTTGAAACATCTAAACAACTCGCAGATATGTTTACAAAACCCCTACCGAAAGAAAGCTTCTTTTTCATAAGAACTGAATTAGGGATTTTGAACCAGTCATGCATCAATCAATTTCTGCATAACATACCTTGTTATTTGCTAATGTGTTTATTAAGTGTGCAGGCAGAAAGAGCATAATCGGTTAGAATAATCGATTATGCCAAAATGAAAATTTTAGTCCACAGCACAGAGAGGCCATAATCGATTATCATAATCGATTATGCATTCACTGAGTTTTTGGGTAGCATGGACAGAAGAGTAGTAATCTATCAGTAAAATCAATTACACAACAATTTCAGAATTCCAGAAGGTGACTAATTGATTATATAATCGATTAGTGTTCATCAATGTTCATCCATAATCGATTTCTGATGAAGAACCCAGAAAATAATCGATTACATAATCGATTATTCGAAGCTGAAGGGTTGGCGTCAAAACCACACGGGCAGGATCCAGCCAATCAAGAGCTGCCACATCATCAAAATAATTGATTATTGAGGTAGAATAATCGATTATGACACGAGTTTATAAGGTAAAATCTGAAACTCGAGCGTCATTTGTATAGGAGTTGCGCCACTATCATCATTTTTTCTCTGGTTTTCTACTAAAAACCTCTACCATTTTCAAAACTCTTCATCCCTAGTCAACTCCATTCATCATCATGCCTCCTAAACGCCAAAGAACTGCGGTAATCAATCTTGGTCCACTTACACAAGAACAAGTGGATAAATGGTTTACTAGTGGGGATCAGTTGGCAAACTTCAAGAGCACATACATTGGCAAAAAGATTCACAAACTTCGTTTTCTGGACATAGAGTGGATGAGAAAGAGCAATTTCAAATTTTTGGAGTATTTAGACTTGGCTCAAATCACTGAGTTCCTGTCTCAATCAGAGGATATCTACCCAGAAATGGTTAAGGTATTTTATTGCAACTTTAGGCTAGTTGATGGAGTCTTAATTTCTGAAGTTTGTGGGAAACCCATTCGTCTTAATGATGAGGCGTTTGGAAAAGTAGTTGGCTTGCCTTCTGAAGGCACCTATGCCACTACAGAGGGTCTTGCTGCGGAACCCTTGGTAAATGAATTTGCTAGAATTCAGGCGATTAGGGATGTCTTAACTGATCCTACCGATGCAACTGATAGGGAAATAATTGCTAGACAGATGAAAGTGCAAAGCAGGTTGTTGCACTATGTGGTAGCTAGGCTTTTATTTCCTAGACGCCATAATTTTTCATAGTTATTGAGAATGGATGTTGTTGTACTGTGGCTGCTGGAAAAGAAAAAGAGAGTGAACTGGGCTGGCTTGGTTATGCAGCATATGCATGACAACCGGGATAGTGCTAAGTTGCCCTATGGCCATCTAGTAACTCGCATCATTAAGCATGTTAGGGTTAACCTCACTGGAGAGGTTAAGTTGGATTATAAGAAGTTTCATGCTATGATGAAGGAGGGCACTATAAATTAGATGGGCATTGAATATTATGTTGATGATTGGGAATACAAACCCAAAGGATGGAAATGGTGTGCAAATCAGCCAACTAGCACCGATGGAGCATCATCTTCACAAGCACCTCCTGCTATAGCCTCACCAGAAATTATGGCTTTACTTGAGAGCATTCTTGCTGAGGTTCGGGTGAACACCACGGAGATCTGAGCAAACTCTACGGCTATTCGTGAGCTCTTATTGGAAGTGAAATCCTTGGAGCGTAGAGTCACTGCAGCTGAGGTCAGCCCACTCCGAGAGGCACCACAGCTTCAGGATGACTTGGACATCAGCAGCACGGATGATGACACTAATGATGGTGATGATGATGGTGGTGATCATGGGGATGGAGATGATGTTGATGAGTACTATATGTAGTACTATTTTCAAATTTCGTTTATGTCTTTTATTACTACTTTTGGATGACTGTATATTTTTCGTATTCCTGGCACTTTAGCTTCTGCACATACACTTTTTATTATCTATGACTATGATGTGTGGTTAAATAACTATTTGCATGCCATGGCTAGTATATCTCATGCTTGAATGATTAACATTTAGTGGATATATGCCATGAAATGTTTAAATTGCTTTTCCCGCTTATTGATAATGCCAAAAGGGGAGAGATATTTGATTGCATGCTTAAGGGGGAGATAATTTTAAATAATGCATGAAGTGAGGGGGAGTAGAGCAAACGCTTAAAAACTTTGATGTATATAATTACTTGTTGCTCTAACTTTGATTTTTAGAAAATCCCTCCTGAGATGTTTGTCATCATAAAAAAGGGGGAGTTTGTGGATGTATGCCTTGACAGGTACATGTATTTTGATGAATGACAAAAGGTACTCAAGTCTGAGGACTAAAGTACAAAAAGCGGAAAATTGTAAAGCAAGCAAGCACAAGGGGTAAAAAGGGAATTTTACTATTTGTATTGTTTGTTTTAGAATTATATGTAAATGGTAAGTAGGGTTCTCAAATTAATAATGATCACACACACACACACACACACACACACATACACACACATATTTAACATGTGCTTAAAAGGCTTCTCATATGGTTAAATGTTTTTTAACGTGTTTTAAAACTGACAATTAATTAAGTTTAATTGGGCAATCAATTCCTTAATTGTCAAGTTTTTGAAATTCAATCTGATACGCACTATAATCGATTATGGTATTCCTATAATTGATTATGAGTCGTGGTTAAATGGCTTTAATGAGTGTTAATGAGCAATTATGATATTAAAGCCGTTGAATTCAAATTTTGAAATAAAATAATCGATTATTGAAATTGGATAATCGATTATGACCTTGCTGACTTTCAATGTGCTTCAAACAGAAACCCTGTAATCGATTATGTAATCGATTATAGCCTTTTATGTAAAAGTCAGTAACCTCATAATCAATCAATGAAATTGATTTTAATCTTTTGTGAATAAG
The DNA here is from genome assembly GCA_035048595.1 of Echinosophora koreensis. Taxonomy (NCBI): domain Eukaryota; kingdom Viridiplantae; phylum Streptophyta; class Magnoliopsida; order Fabales; family Fabaceae; genus Echinosophora; species Echinosophora koreensis. The sequence goes on along the minus strand of JAPCYP010000158.1, from coordinate 525,661 downwards.
TCAGTAACCTCATAATCGATTATGAATCGATTATGCCTATTCTGTCCATATGCGTACTTCCTGAAAATACTTTAAATAATCGATTATAGCCTTTAAATAATCGATTATTATGCGACAAAAATGAATTTTAAGAGGCTTGACCTGATTTCATTTTGAACCTTTACCTGTTTTCTATAAATACGAGAATAGGCAGTCTTGTCTCATACACAACATACTACTCTCTGCTATTTTACTCTGTGCTAAAACTTTGATTGATTTTCAATATACGATTTCATCTCTTGCACTTACACTTGACCATATTGCTTTGAGAATTTTATACACCATATAGGTGTTGATATATTTGTGCTTCAAATTGTATTTCATATCTGCACTTTTGAGTGCTTTCTCATTGTAATTCGTTTATAGTTTCTTTAAGTGAGGGTGATCTCACAAACTGTTTTATTGAGACTCTTGCACAAGGGATAGTACGTCCTGTGATTTGTGTTAAGAGTGCTCTAATTTGTAAAGGTTCTAGTTTAGCCTGTTTTAAAAACTAGAGTTGATTGGAAACCCTTGGTCGTATTGCCTTGGGGACTGGACGTAGGCCACGTGGGTAGTAGTGTGGCCGAACCAGGATACATCGTTGTGTCATCTTCTTCTCTTATCTCTTTACTTTTCTGCAACGCTTTTATACTTCTTAATCTTTATTTCATAAACGTTTTATCATTAATCTATCGCTTCGTAAAAACCGTTTTTAAGTGTTGTTTAAATTAGTAAAAGTTTTCAAAAATCAATTCACACACAATTCACCCCCCCTCTTGTGTTTGAGGTCACTTGTCAACAGACGCTACCTGACTGAACCTGGCATTGTAATCCTCATGCATCAATACATTACAAAAATTATATTATTAAACTATAATAATAAAAAGATACATTAAATGTAAAAAGACACGTTAGCTCACCACTGTCTGCGTCGACCTCTCATCAACAAACTCGCCTGTGTTCGAGCGAATATGCGTCTGCTCAAAGACCATGGGGACATCAATAGACCGGGCAAGCTCTCCTGCCTGCAACCGACACAGGAATAAAAGCAATTAATTATAATATAAATTTTGAATAATAAGATATATTTTATAAATAAAATTTATAAGTACATACCATGTTCGTGGCATGCTGCATGTGGCTAATCGAGCCACCAGTATGCATACTCCCACCCTTCTCAGAGGCCCGATTCCCCTTTGCCTGCTCACACTTCGCCCTGTACTCTGGAGTGTCCCAGTACGCACATAGCCTGGCCCAAATCTTGGGGCCGATGTAATCCGGACGCTCCCGACTTTCCCTAGCCTCCCGGAGCATGTCCCTCAGTCGAGCAGAAGCTCTGTCGTAATAAATGGCACGTATCTGAGCGGTATGCCCCGGCAACCAGCGCACATGGGCCTATTAACAAAGAAGAAATATTAATAACATAATACAAAAAGATATATAAAATACGTGAAAAATAAAAATAAAAATAATAAACAACTTACCCCGAATCGTGTGAAGATACGATCCCAGTCCTCCTTCGGGATCGACCCTCATGATGGCCAGAAGCGACGAAACTACGCCTTGAGGGCGTAGGTAACATGCTTCGATCCCACTTTCGATGGGATGAAGCTGAAAAATTTATAATTTTATTAATTCAACAATATTACAAACAAAAATTATATACTTGATGAATAATAATTAAAATTGTCAAAATTATAAAACATTAAATTAAAAATGACTTACGATCCAGAAACATGCGTGACCCATGGTTGCAGGAATCCTGGCCCACTCAGGCAAGATCTCCTGCGCGGCCGGCTGCTGCACAGATGATGTGGCCGGAATGTCCGTGCCGTCATCTTATGCGGGCAAGAATGATGAGGATGGAATGTCCGGCTGTGGCAGCATCCTAGGAGTCGGCATGAATGATAAACCTGCTGGCTGTGTGGCCAACATAGCCGATGATGATGGTGGTGCTGGGTGTAGGTGTGGTGTGGGTGCAGTAGGGGGCGGCGAATAGCCGGCTAGTGGGCGTCATGGCCCAAAGCGAGTGGGTGCAATATGGGTGGAGGGTGGGGTAGTGTGGGTCGGAGATGGTGTATGGGTCCCTGTAGTATGGGTCGGTGAAGGTGTAGAACGGGTGGGGGAAGGCGTAGAATGGTCGGGGGAGGCTCCTGTAGGTGCTGTCGGGGTGGGTCCGGTGGGTGCGGATGGACCTGTAGCAAAATGGGCAAGCACCTGGGACTTTACGGTGTATCGTCCCCGCTTAGCCTTCCCCTTCCCCTTATCACCGCTAGGCGGTGGGGGGCGGGGCGGCTCTCTTCCTGATGCTGACATATCTATTTTTATTGCACAATTATAAGTCAATGTAAAAACAATAAATCAAACGACATGTAAAAGACTAATCTAATAAGCCAATATTTAAAATACAACAATAATTGTCAAGTCTTACATTTAATTGCATAAGTATTTAAAATACAATAAAAATAACTTAACTTCCTATTCAGACTCGGTATCGTCATCTGATTGTAAGTCCGATTCTTCTTCTTCTTCTTGCATTGAGTCATCAATTTGGATTTCTTCCTCTGATGATGCATGCATTGATGAATGATGGCCAATGACCACTTCTTCCCCATCATTTGCAGATCCCAACATGCCAGTAATACGCTCGACCCCTATTACTTCATTGACATGTGACCATTCATCCGCCTGGAAGGGCATATCATCCTCTGCATCATCAGTTTCTATGCGACCCCTAGGCTTGGTAGTGACAGCAACACACCAACCTCGTTTGTCCGTTCGCATTGCTGGATAAGGGACGTAGTAAACTTGTTTTTCATTGTGAGCAATGATAAACGGATCAAACTGTTGATATCTTCTATCCATGCGAATGTCCAAAGTTCCATACTTGGGATCCACCTTTATGCCTGTCTTCGATGGATCAAACTAGTTACAATAAAATAAGATTAATTTTTTAGGATAAGTAGTAGTATTGTATTGTAACTCGAAAATGTGTTTTATGACCGCATAAAAATCACCAGTACTTTCACCCTGTATGACAACCCCGCTATTAATTGTCCTTTTGCCCACATCCCATTCAGATGTGTGGAACATGTACCCATTGACAAAGTATGTATGCCATGATCTAACACTGCATAGGGCTCGTATGCTAAATCTCTCAAGTGTTGATTTTTCACACTTAATGGTTGCTGATACACCTACGAATAGGTAAGCCATATTAATTAATTACTTTTAAAATACGAATTAACCTTAATATATTGTTTGCTAAGGTATACAACACTTACTTGTTTCTTGAACCGTTCAAGAAAATCTGCATGTGTACGAGCAGAAGCATCTTGTTGACTTAATTAATTTATTTGCAAGAACTGACGAATAAAATGTGTAAGATGTGCTAAAAGAGAAATTGATATAACATGAGTTACATTATATAAAAAATGGGTTGTTGAAACTTACTCATGTATGGTTTCACATCTGTGCAATTGACCAAGACATGAACATGGGCCGATGCATACTCCTCATCGCTTAACCAGTAAGTAAGCTCCTTGCCAGCATGACGGCCAGGAAGATTAAATACGGATAGCATATAAGAATACCCTCCACTATCAGCACCACTATCAGCATCTACATCGTTCTTAATATTTCTCGGGGCCAACATGAACTTGTTGAAATAGTGGGAATAGTAATGAGTTGTCTCACGGTGTAAGTAATTAAGACGCACAGATTGATCCTTCCACCCTAGCCTTGTTTTTAACTGATCGTTCAGAGTCACCCATGAATCTAAGTAATAATAAAGATTAGTGACAAGGCATTATTCAAGGGATGCTAATTATTTAAATGTCAAAATATTATAAAGTTACCTTTCAAACGGATACATCCACCTATATTGTACTGGTCCACCAAGCCTCGCTTCATATGCAAGATGGACAGAGAGATGTTCCATTGAGTCAAAACATCCTGGGGGAATACCCTCTCCATCTTGCACAGAATTATTGGAATGTTTTCTTCCATCTTCGTCAGACCATCTGCTCTTAAAGTTGCAGAGCATAGATCTTTGAAGAAATGACTGATTTCTGTAAGTGGGTTCGAAACATGAGGGGACAACGATCCGAAAGCAATAGGAAGCAAACACTCCATGAATAATATTGTTTCTGAAGTCGTCTCCCAGACTCGTTCCTATCATACACCCAACTACGACTCGGGGGATAATATTCCATCCTTCTGCATATCCGGATAAATTGATATATTTTTAAACATGATACTATAACCCCAAACCGCTCCCTTTCCTTAAAAGGTGTGGCCCTATCCCATTCAAGGAAAAAAAATTTCACTACTGTATTATACTACTTACTCATTGCTTCTCATGTCTTATAGCTGACGAAATTTCGGCAGCATTTCCCATTGGTCTCCAAGTACACGACTTGGCCGCGGTAAGATACCACAATTAAGTATGGACCCGGAGAACAAAAGGAAATGCTTCGACCCAAAATTTCATTAACTATTTAACAGATGAGATTCAGCAAGTAATTAGTATATCAGTGGAGAAAAATTTTCTTCCCAAACTGTCCCAATTGAACAATTCAAGATTCAATAAAATGAGCAATACCATGACCACGAGTACACATGCTCGATAATATTGAATCTCGAACTGGAAACTAAGGTTTTTCTCACGTACATATTAATAATACTCTAAAATATAATAAAATAAAACTTTTAGTAACATAGGCATTTTATATAAAGTTTGACATTTTATATAAAACACATATATATCAACAACAACAAAAATTAACACACATAAGCAACTATCATACACAAAGTATTCGTCTAAAAAATAAATCGCATAATTATCCGTCTAACTTTATATTAAATCATTTATTTTAAAGTTAATTTATTATTAAATCATTATTTATTATTTATTTACTTTTATATTTAATGTTATGTAAGTATTTAGTTATTTTTTTTGAAGCAAAGTATTTAGTTATTAGTTATTTACACATATTAAATTTTATTATTGATATATAAAATTAACTTTATTTACATATTAAACTATTTTGATATCCAATTTTTTTACGCAACTTCGTTTTAATGGCAGTCAATTCGTCAATGTTCCCCGATACGTGTCATTTTTTTAAATTATTGCTTTTAAATTTTTATTTAATGCTCCATCTAATTTATTGTTACGTAATTATATAATTATTTACAATTTTAATCTTAATTAATTTTAAATTTATTGTTATGTGCTTATGCAACTTTATTTACACTATATGTTTTGATCATGACCGCCACCTCGTCCACGCTCTCCGATGCGCCATGATTAGCTTACCGTCTCACATTTGATTAATATTTATTTAATTACCTTTACACGTAATTTATATTAATTATCACAAAATTTATTTCAAATAATTAATATTATGTTTGATGTACTCTCCCGCTAACTAACACCTAGACATCGGTTTCATTCCGCACCACGAAGTAGTGGCGCATCAATTGTATCGTCACTGTAATACTTTGGATGGAAACCTTCCTCGATCATTTAATTTATTGCTACAAATTATAACTTAATTAGCTGGATGCTTCATTATTCTTAAGTTATTTAATTAAATCAATATTTCAATTAATTAGTTTTATTAATTCAAATTTAGTTGCATCAATTTAAATGTTAGCTAAATATTAGCAACAATAAGAATTAAAATCCTACAATGATTATAAATCGAAAACATAACATCCCCCAAAATCCTACACTTCCAAATCATCAAATATAATTGTACAGCCAGTCCAAAAAAAGCATATGATAATTATACAAATTATATATCATTACACACTTAACAAAATAAACAATTTCAAACCAATTTAAAAAAATCAAAAAAATAGAAACCTGACAGTGTAGACAGTGGTGGCTCCTCTGCAGCGGTAGTGATGATGGTAACAACAACTCTGTAACAAACAAAAAACATCAAAACTAATTAAATACTTAATTAACAAACATTAAAAAATTAATTAAAAAATTAAAATTTAAAACTAAATACCTAGGGTTGCTAACAGTGGGGGAGGAAGTAGTGGTGGTGGTGGCTGGCGGTTCTGGCAGTGGGGGAGGAATTGGTGGGGCGGTAGGATACGGTGGTGGTGGGACTGGGTGGTGGCAGTATAGTGGTGGTGCGCGGTGGTGGTGGGGCGCGACGTAGAAGACAGTGGCGAGGGTGTGGAGCTCGGGCGAGTAAGAGAGGAGAGAAGAGAGGAGGAGAAAGAAAAGAAGAGAAGAAGAGAGCTGGAGGTGGTGGTGCACACTGCATGGTGGCAGGGAGTGGCGGTGCACGGTGTGCGGTGGAGGAGACAGAGAGGAGAAGAAAGAGTGAGAGGAAGAGGGAAAAAGAAGAAGAAAGGGAAAATGAGGGGGAAAGGTTTTTTGTGGCAGTTTATCGAAGGTTTTTCGACGGCTACCGATGGCTTTATCCGTTGGAAATTCAAATTTTTGAATTACCGACGGTGCTGCCCGTCGGTACTGGAAAATATTATTTTCGATGGAAGAGTCCGTCGGTATTTACTGACGTATAACTCGTCGGTACGTTCTGGCGCCAAATTTTCCACATTCGCGTTATTATTACCGACGGATAGTCCATTGGTAAATTTACCGACGGTCGTTCCGTCGGTAATTCCAGTGGCTTTTCACATTCAATGTTACCGACGGCTATTTCCGTCGGAAATGTCTTCATTAGTGACGAAACCAACGTCCATCGGTAAATATCCGTCGGTAACTGAGCCTTTTCTTGTAGTGGTCACCAAACGAAGTAAAGACGAGTTAGATAACTTAAAGATAATAATGTACCTTGGTAGCCGAGTGGCCAAGGGGGCCTTGATGGTTAATGGTCATGGTGTTGAGCTCTGGAGCTGATCGGCTATAGTGTTAATAATTAAAGTGAAAATATGATGTTGTACCTTGGTAGCCGAGGGCCAAGGGGGCCTTAATAGGCTAGTGGTCGAGGTGTTGATCTAGTGCTTTTTGGCCAGAGTGTTAAAAGATTAAAGATAACGTTGAGCCCCGATAGCCAAGTGGTCGAGGTGTTGATGGTGATAAAAATTAGGTTGCCAAGTGGTCCAAGAGAAGGTGGTGATTGTTGTTGTGTGTTTGTGTTGCTCATGCATTCACGCATCAGAGATGTTAGTGAGGGATGTTCAACATAGGGGAAGTCGTCCGAGAACAAGTCGATTTGGCCGTCCGCGGTGATCTAAGTGATCTGGCCCTCCATGGTGGTGCATCCAAGAGTATGGTGCATCGGCTATCCTAGGGGTCCACCCATGGTTTGGTAGATTGCCTCGACGTTGGTGATTATTGGCCAATGTGGATATGTAACTCCAAAGTTGGCATGCTGAGGTAGATTGGATCCAAGTGCATAGTGGAGTAGCGGAGTAGCACTGCATCACATAGCATACATTATTGATATGATGTATATGATATGAATGTAATATGTTGGATATGTTATGATGTTTGATATGCTATGTTTATATGATGCATGTTTGTCTTACGAACTGCTTCCATGCCGTTATGTTGATATATATGTTTCTTACTCCCCGTCTTTTGTTGTTTCTTTGCATGTACCCTTTTATGTTATGTAGAGGACGGTGAGTAGCTTGCTGAGGAGTGACTCAGAGGAGCCGCTACTCGTAGTTTGGTTTGGTTTCAATTTAGTTTGTTTATCCGAGTTGTTTTATCTGATTGGTTATACTAGTTCTGTAATATGTCATCGGGGTTGGGTTTGTTTATATGTTTATGTTACGTTTTTTGTTTAAACATGTTTTATAATTCCGCGTTTGAAAAGTTATGTTACAATGATGCAGCCTTTGCCCGGTTTTTATATTATTATGATATAATATGCATGTGTTCTCTTTTCCTTTTATATATTTTACGCTTTATGAAATCATGCGGGGTAGAGGGTGTCACACTAACTGTACTCGAGAGAGACGTTAGGATAATTTAGAACTCTTGGTTGACAAAAGTAAAGGATTAGTAATTGCGAGGATTCATAATTGCATCAAACTTGATAAATGTAACAGCCGTACTTTTACGACTTTGTTATACGTATGATGAATAGTTTTAAGACTTGGATTAGATGATTAATATGTTGATTAAGGTCTAGGAACCTTTGCATGGGAAATACGCAATCAACCGATGTCATGAAATCATACGGGGTAGAGGGTGTCACACTAACTGTACTCGAGAGAGACGTTAGGATAATTTAGCACTCTTTGTTGACAAAAGTAAAGGATTAGTAATTGCGAGGATTCATAATTGCATCAAACTTGATAAATGTAACAGCCGTACTTTTATGACTTTGTTATATGTATGATGAATAGGTTTAAGACTTGGATTAGATGATTAATATGTTGATTAAGGTCTAGGAACCTTTGCATGGGAAATACGAAATCAACCGGTGTCAAATCGAACATAAATATAACTTAAGGTTTTATGGTATTACTTAGAATGCTCGAGAGTGCATAATAAACAACTGAGGTTTAAGGAAACGTTTAGGCATATTTGAGGGCTGGAGATTGTTCCTGAGGTATAGAAAAGCCTATATCTCCAATTTGATATCAATCAGACATCAAATGGACTCAGAACGTGAAGAAACGTGGTAGTAGGTTTCCTGGTCAACGCTTAAGCGTGAACTACTCCACGCTAAAGTGTGGAGATCAACAGACAGGATCTGGCATTGACTCCACGTGGCAAGCTCTGATTGGTTGCATGGACGGTGGCGGTTACCTACCCATGCTCCAGCGTGGGCATGCTGATGGGCAAAAATAAAAAAGGGCATAAAGGATGAAAGTTATAACTTTCACCCTTCAGAAAAAGAAAAGAACAGAGAGCAGAAACAGAGTTAGAGAGAGGTAGGGAGAAAGAGTTAGAGAGAGCTTCAAGTTGAGAGTTCGAGCAATCCGATCGTCCTGACGAAATTCCAAGTACGCCGCTGTGATCGTGTCAACAACGTCTTCTAAACCATAACTTCCTTTTATTCTCTAAGCTAAGGTAATCTATACCCTTTTTATGCCGAAATGTCGTCGGCGACGGTATCGAGGTTATCTTTCAATCTGTCTATCAGTTTTCAATTCTGTCTTCAGATTAGGGATACCTATAACATACGCTTCGTAATGTGGTATTTAGGTGAAACTTTGGAGGCCCGGAGACCCTCATAGCTTGCGTGGCAGATTTGAGAGGGAGAGGGGAGTGTTCGTTTCGTTGCTTCTAAGTTATCCTACGACACCTCAGGTGGGGGAAATAAGCTATCTAATGTCGGAAATGGCTAAGTAACATTTATTTCAATAATGGCGTAGGGCAACCTAAACCCTACTAGTGAGCAAGTAACAGACAATATATATATATACCACATTGGGAACTACCTAGTGGTACAATTGATAATATAGAAATTATAGGTTTATCGCTGTTAGGTTAAAAATATGATATTTGAGGTTGCATGGTTTTGTATGTTAAACTGCTCATGGTGTGCTGTTGGAAATATGATAATTTGTCTAGATTAGTTATGTTTACTTATTATTTTATTTTATTTTATTGGATTGTCATGATTATGATTATTGTGTTAATATGATTAATATGCTTAGTGATTTCTAAGTATTGATACCTGATGATTTTATGGTGATGTATGTGGGGGGTACGTGACATATGTTTTTAGAAGTGCCTAACCTAAGTAATTAATATCGTATATTATGATGAAATTGAGGATATATTATTGTTGAGGTCATTTTATGAGATAGTAATGAAAGGTTTAGGCACTAGGGTATGACTTGAGATATGTCAGTGATATTTATTCATATGCCTGGGCATTCTCACTGAGGATGTGCAGCTATAGTTTCATTGCAATACATGAGCACCATTGAGAGCGAACCAAGGTGTGCACCGGAGCGAAATGTGCGACTATAGTGCCATTGCTTTGCATGGGCATTCTCACTGCGGATGAGAATGTGCACCGAGGTTTGGGGACGCGTCGCTTGGACGACTGGCTGAACAAATGAGGGATATATATATCTGGATTGGTGGCAGCCACGTCAGCATATCATTTGCATAATGGTAATGGGTAGAGGAAAATAATATGTTTTCGAGGATGATTGCATATATATATATATATATATATATATATATATATGTCATGATGTATGTTTGTATGCTTTTATTGATTAGATGTTATGAAACCTTTTTCCATGTTTTGATGCTAGATAGTTTCTTATCTCCTTTTTCCTTTCTTTTATGTTTGTCTTTTCTATCGTTGAACCTATAGACCCAGATAGTATAGATGGTGCACTGGGGGCATCCGTGGATGGAGGCTCCGACAGGGTTCCCCCTGACGGGGACTTTGGAGTTGGAGTTTATTGATGAGAACGGGTGGCTTATGGACCCAGTCACTCGCTTCACGGTTTATACGGGTCCTGTATCGGTGACTACAGTATAGGGAATGGAGCACCCTTCGGTATGGTCGGGTCATTTAGAGTTGGCCAAACCTTCCCATTCCCTATTGGTTTTCCAGCTGCACCGATTCTGCAGATGCCACCGATGCTTGAGATAGTACCAGTTCTAGTTCCTGTGCCAGATCCCGTATCAGTGCTGAGCCAGCACCTGTACCTATTCTTGCACCAGTACCTGATGACGACCAGGTTGTACCTGATGTAGATTACATGCTTGCCCCAGATGTTCCACCGATTCCAGATGTTAGACCAGTTGCTTCCGAGTCTTCCAGTTTATCATCTAGGAACAACATGGCATACAGACGCTTGTTTCAGCGGTGTTCTGGGAGGACCTCTTCTAGCAGCAGCAGAGGACCTCTTCTCTGCTGTATTATATATCCGCTTAACGTTAACATTACGATTAGGTTTTAAATAAATTATGGTTATCTTTAATGGGACATTGGGTTATCTCATTTGGTGATATCAGAGCAGTTTGATTCTATTCAGACTGTGAGGTTAGGGTGTACTGGCCAATTTATTTGAATCCACATTGGATGTTGACTATGTATAGAAGTTGGGTAGTAAGTCCGGACGCTATAATTAACATTTATGTGGCATATAGTATTTATATTCTAGTTTTATGTAGTATTATATGTCATATGAATGTGAGCTGATGATTTCTTTGTCAGGATCATGGCTCGAGGTAGAGGTCGAGGACATTGGGGACGAGGTGGTGGTAGAACCCCAGAGAGAGTCATTGGTGAGACTTCTCACACTGGAGAACCTGGCAATAGCTACTTTGAACATTTTTTTTTCTTTTTACTTATGTTTTCTCATATCTGCTTGACCCTGCTCCTAGTTTCAGTGTATGTGAGGTACAATTCACCCTGATAATCTCTTATACGATCGTGAGATTCGGAGGACAGAGCGGGCTTTGAGGAAACAGATTCGTGAACAGAAAAAGGCGTTACAACAAATGCCTGTTGTTATTACAGATATGGCAGAACAGGATCATCCAGCATACAAGCCGTTGATTGAATATTCTCGTCTTAACTTAGACGACTGTGCATCTCCTATTGTTCATCCGCCCATTCAAGCTAATAACTTTGAGCTTAAAACAACGTTACTGCAGTCACTTGGACTTCATCAATTTGATGGGCGGGATAATGAAGATCCCCACAGGCACATTACCAGGTTCCTGGAGATTTTCGACACCGACAAGCAGAATGGTGTCTCTGATGAAGCTCTTAGATTGTGGGCATTCCCATTCTCACTGAGGGATATAAGGCCCATGACTGGAATGATTCTATGAACAGTAGGAGCATAACTACTTGGGTGGACTTAGCTCAAAAGTTCTTGGCTCAATTTTTTCCACCGCAAAAAGCTATACAAGTGCAAGCTACTATCACTTCTTTCAGGCAATATGATGGTGAATCTCTTAGTGAAGCATGGGAGTGGTATACTGCACTGTTGGGGAAGTGTCCACAATCTTTCTTCAACTTATGGATGCGTGTTTAGTATTTCTACAATGGTTTTCTACCCGATACACGAGATTTATGTGATGCATCCGCCAATGGTTCACTTGCTTATAAATCTGCTGAAGATGCATGGGAATTATTGGAGAAAATGGCACAAAGTGATTATCTTAAAAGGAGTGAGCGAAGTGTCACCAAGCAGGGGAGTGCACGAAGTTGAGACTTATAGTGCCATGTAAGCTCATAATAAACTCTTATCACAACAAATGGACCTTCTCACTAAGGAAGTACAGAGCTTAAAGATTTTTGCCAAGGGGAGCATGATGGTTCAAATTGTCCTAGAAATATGTTTGCTAATCAATCTTCTCATGAGCAAGTGGATGCAATGCACAATTTCTATGACACTAATCCTAAGGTGCATAATTTTATCAGAAGACTCATAATAACCCTTATGCAAGCACTTATAATCAGGGGTGGAAGAATCATCCCAACTTCTCTTGGACTTCTAATGGGAATCTTGGATAGCAGAAGCAAGTCTTTGGAAATCATAATTATTCTCAACAACCCCTTAACCACAATTCCTCATATCAAATGCAAAACAAGGAGGGAAAGCATGATTGGGAGATTGCTTTTGAGAAAATGGTCAATCAACAAACCATCATGATAAATCAACAAACTTCATTCCAAGATGAGACTATAGAAAAATTTGGCAATGTGGAATTGGGATACAAGCATATCACTTCATCCATCACGAACCTAGAGAATCAAATAGGTCAAATGTCCAAGCAACTAAGCGAAAGGATTCCGAGGTCTTTTCCGGGAAATACCGAGAATAATCCTAAGGGATAATGCAATGCCATTTTAACTAGAAGCGGCAAGGTGATTGCTCCTAAGGGAGAGCTTCTGGGAAAAATCGAAGACATGCAAGCTAAGGATCTAGGAAAGAAAGAGAAGAAGCCAAAGAGCGTGGAAGAAGAGGTGATTGTAGAAGATGTTGAAGATGTAAGTGAGAATGAGCAGCCTTCTTTGGAGAAAGAAAAGGACCCAAAACTGAAATTAGTTGATGAAGAATTTGCTCGAAAGAAGTACATTGAAGCCAAGGATATTCCACCATATGTGCGGGTTCCATACCCTCAAAAGTTGAAGAAGATGAAAAGCAATTTTCACGCTTCCTAGATGTTTTTCGAAAATTGCAAATCAATATTCCATTCGTGGAAGCTTTAGAGAAAATGCCTTCTTATGCCAAATTCATATAGGAGCTTTTGTCCAAGAAGAGGAGATTGAAGTATGATGAAACCGTAGCTTTGACCAACGAGTGTAGTGCTATCTTGCAAAGGAAATTGCCTCCAAAGTTGAAGGATGCGAAGTCATTTAGCATTCCTTGCACCATTGGAGGAATCACTTGTGGTAAGGCTCTTTGTGATCTTGGGGCCAGCATCAATTTGATGCCCCTTTCTATGTTAAAGGAGCTTGGAATAAAGGAAGTCAAATCCACTATGATGGCTCTTCAACTAGCGGACCGCTCTATCAAATATCCATATGGTGTGGTTGAGGACCTTCTAGTCAAAGTGGACAAGTTCATCTTTCCGGTAGATTTTGTTGTTCTTCACATGGACTATGATTTAGAATTATCCCTCATATAGGGTTGGCCATTCTTAGCAACCGGAAGAACTCTCATAGATGTGCAACAAGGCAAGCTAACATTGAGGGTGCAAGATGAGGATGTAGTCTTTAATGTCTTTGATGCAATGAAACATCCAGAGGATAAGGCTCAATGTTGGAGTATTGATGTGGAAGACTCTTTAGTATCATCATTTGCTCATGATTCTCATTTTGGTTTATCACCTGAAAAAGTGTTGGTAAAATCCCAAGGTTTAGAGAAGGATGAATAAATGGAAGATGATGAGTGTTGGGAATGGAAGCATTTGGAAGCATTGCCCACATATTTGAAAGAGGAATCTAGCAAGGAGAAGCTGAAAAAGGATGAGAAATCGGTAGATATTCAAAAACTGAAGCTTAAACAACTCCCTTCTCACCTACACTATGCATTCTTGGGTGATGAAGGACACTTTCCGGTCATCATCAACAATGCCTTGAAGAGTGATGAGGAAGACAAGCTTCTTAGAGTGTTGCAAGCTCGCAAATCGGCCATTGGTTGGAAGATTTCGGATTTGAAGGGTATAAGTCCCTCACTTTGCATGCACAAGATTTTGCTTGAAGATGATCATAAGTCGATAGTGCAATCGCAAAGGAGGCTCAACCCTATCATGGAGGAGGCATTAAAGAAGGAGATTATAAAGTTACTAGATGCGGGAATTATTTATCCGATCTCGAATAGTGCTTGGGTGAGTCCCGTTCATGTAGTTCCGAGGAAGGGAGGAACAACCGTGGTTGTGAACGAGAAGAATGAGATGATTCCTACAAGAACCGTCACAGGTTGGAGAGTTTTCATTGACTATCGGAAATTGAATGATGCAACTCGTAAACAAATTAATTCCAATCCAACAATTTGGAAAAGGGATTAATAGAGAGGGATAACCGGCTTACCTTAAAAGACACTAACGCGCACTTTTCTCTCCCAAACACCGCAAGGATTCCAAGGACTAGGAAGGGTTCAAAGAAGAGAAAGAGGAAGAGAGGTTTCTGTTGTTTTGGGGTGCAGAGAAACCAAAATAAGGGTTACAAACAAAACCCTCCCGCACTGTTTCTATTTAAAGACTCTGTGACCCGAGCACCACCGTGCACCCTACTAAGCATGGTCGTGCTTACATCAACGTCAACGAGACGCGTTTTCTTTTGAGCACGGCCATGCTTCCTATTGAGCACGACCCTGCTTGTGGCTCAGTAGCCACAAGACACGTGCATCAAGCATGGTGTGCTGATACATGAGCACGGCCGTGCTCATGCATCAGGAAGGGATTTCTCACTTAAAATCCCACTTAACCCTTTCTAAACATTTCTAGGCAAACAAGGCATACACACAAGCACTTAAACGAAAAATAGGGTGTTAAAAATTGTATGCTCATATGTCTGAAAATTTACTTGTCTAATTTTTTATGCTTCACTCGTCTACTTTAGCCAAGCATCAGATGACATGGCTGAAAGCACTCACAAAGTGCTAACCTTGACTGAGACACGTGTACATTGCAAAAGTTCCCTCTTTTTTCTCAAAAACGCGTTCCATCTTTTCACAAATGTCATTTCAAAAGTTATTACTCTTTATGGCATAACCTCTCTCATTGTTCCCAATGCAAAAACTACTCAAGTGTTTCCTTTTCTTCTCCTAAAAGCAAACTTAGTCATTTCACAATCTCTCCACTCAGAATCTTTGTTGTCTCTATCACTCTGATTCTCTCTTCATCTTCAACCTCTCAAAATCCTTCGATTCCAAACCCTAAAAATTTCTTCTTTTATGAATCAAATGGCACCCAAAAGCTTTTTTGAAACTGTCGCTAGCAAAGCTGGAATCTCTGTGAGTGAGATGAAGAAGGTACACCCTGGAAGAGCTCTAAACTTTGAGGAACTGAAAAACAAGGGCATGGATGTGCAATCCGAGAATGTTGGTATTGGATGGATGCTTTTCTTTCATCTTCGTGAAGTTGTCTATCCTTCACTGGTTAGGGCTTTCTGGAAAACAGCCAAGATGTACCTCCATGATTTTTGGAGAAGTTGGTGATGACCATGTCATCATCACTCATGAGTCACTTGCTGAATTGACAAGATGCCCAAGGGAAGGTGCTGGTATGCTGCAGATTGGATGAAGACTATTGGGAAGAGGCTGTCAACATAGCAATCTATGGAGTCCCACAACCTGAAGGTCAGGACTCCAAGTATCTGACTGCTAAGGCAAGGTTTCTTCATGTTCTTCTCATAAATATATGATGCCTAGAGTTGGATCTAGGAACCATATATATCATCTTGTCCAAAAGATTAAGATAGATAACAGTGATCTCATTTTTAGGCACATGGAGAAGGCTGCCAAAGGGGAAAACAAGGATTATCCCTATAGCATGATCATGACCAGAGTTTTTAGGGCAAACTCTCTGAAGGATCTTAGGGATGCTTTTAGTGTGACTCTCTACACCGAGATCACCACAAAGACCTTGTCTCTGATGAAGATGTCACTGACACCATTTGAGGAGCCTACTGTAGAAGAACCTCAACAAGCACCTGTTGAAGAAGAATCTATTGTCCCTACTATGAAGTTTGAGCCTGATGAAAGAACCACTGCCGCTGCTACTGCTACTGCTTCAATTTCAAAACCTCATAAATTGTTATCCAAGAAGAAGATGGTTGCTGAACTTGTTGGACAGGCTAGGGGGAGTCTCAAGCTGCTAGACTGTGATCCCCAAGAAGAAGAGGACCTCTACTACTAAGAGGAAGGCCACTGAGCCTCTAAGACAATCATCAAGAATCGAAAGGAAGTTGGTTCTGCAAGAAACCCCTCCTTCTTCACCATCCCAAGCCAAGCTGCCAACACCTACCAAAAACAAAACACCCTCACCACCACCTGCAACTGAATCTCCCTCACCACAAAAAGCTCCCACACCTACATCACCATCACCAATACCATCACCACAAAAGGCTCCCACACCACCACCACCTACCTCCCCTATCACTGTCTCTGAACCACACATCTCTGAACCACATGTCTCTGAACCATATACTTCTGTTTCTGAACCACATGTGTCTGAAACTGGACCTCACTTGTCTGAACCATCAACACCACACTCATCCCACTCTTCTGAATCTCACCATGATGAAACCTTTCATGACTTTGACTTCTTTGACTCACCTAACTTAACTCCACCACCACCTAGATCACCAACTCCTGACTATATCAGGAATCAGTGCCAAATTCCCCTGAGAAAGATCTTTCCTGATCTTTTCTCTGAAACCAGACATAACTCCCTGCCTAAAGCCACCCTACCTAGATACCATCTTTCCTCCAGAACTACTCCCATTACTATTTCTAATGATTGCAGCTCTGATATGCTATTCAGCAAAGAATTGGATATAATTGCTTCTGTAGAAGCAGAAAGACAATTGGTCAAACTGGCTGAGAAGCAGAAGTTCTCTGCAAGGGGGAAGCTCAATCCACATGTAATCATGAAGCCCTCAACAATAATCAAAGTGATGCTAGACTTAATGTTACTGAAAGGGAAACAAAAAGCTGTCTACATCCCTGGTAAGCAGATAAACTGTTTCATCAAGCTGAATAATAAGAAACTCAAATTCAGAAAGAGGATTGTCACCACGGCTGCTTCAATGGTGCACAACTTACATAGGTATCCCTACCATGCACAAGCTAAGATGACTTATTATTACTTGTTGCCCAGTTTGGACATTGGGTGCCTTATTTGCAAATGCCCCTTAACATGGCACACATCCTATTCGGCCCAATGCTACACGTGTCAATCTAAATTATGTCATCAACCATGGAAATCTTCTCCTCCTTCCTATTGCCCCTTCCACTGCTCTACCTCCCCATTATCCTCATCCCTACTTCACACTAAATCAACCACTCTGCTTGGTTTCATTTTCCAGTCACAGTCCAAATTCTCAGGTCAACCTGCTCCACAAACTGACCTTGTCGTTCTCCACTACCACCGGAAATAAGCTCCGACGGCGCCGCCACATGATGGTGGTGGGGGTGAAGGGTGGCTGGGAGGGCATCGACCCTGGCACCTACCTCCGTGGCTTTCTTTCTAATGAAAGCCACCGACATGTCGCAACCGGTAAGAACGGCACTATTTTCGCCGTTTAGAAGCTCGGGGAATTTGAGGCGGGCGGTGGTGTTTGTTTTATCTTGTTAACCATGTCTGCAACTGGAATTATCATGGACTTAGGTACCCATATTTTCTTAGGTCCTTTCCTGTTAGTATAAGGAGTCTGTGAAGGCTTCTTCCTATTTTTGTGAATGCAATTAGACATTATATGTCCATCTTTTCCATAGTAAGTAATCCCTGCCTAAAGCCACCCTACCTAGATACCATCTTTCTTGAGAACTTTGTTGATCCATTACGATGTTCTTGATTGGTATATCCAAAACCTTCTTTGTTATAGGAGTGTCTCTGACTTCCCAAAAGCTTAGTCAAATTTTCTCCACCATTAACAAATTTGGCAAGATCAGAGGTGAGCTCTTCTACTTTCCGTTGAAGCTTAACCACCTCTTCAGAATGTAAAGGTGAGCTCTTCAGACTTAGCTTCAGACTTTTCAATCTTAAGCCTACTATTTTCCACAGCTAACTTTTCACACTCTTGAGATTTCTTTGAATACTCATTAGAGAGCTTAACATACTGCCTCTTGAAGGATTTGAAAGCCTTTGTAAAATAGTTGGATTCTTTCAAAAGTTCATCATATGCATCACTCAATTTCTCAAGTTCAGATTATACCTCAGAGTCAGAATCTAAATCTGTATTAGCCATGAGACAAAGATTTGCTTCATGCTCCTCTCCTTCACTTTCAGTGGAGCTTTCATCCAAGTCTTCCCAAGTGGCCATCATTCCTTTCATCTTTTTGTTGAAGGACTTTTTGGAGCTTGCTTTTTGAGCTGAGGGCATTCAGCTTTTATTTGTTCTGGCTTTTTGCATTCATAACACCCAATGAAATTTCTGTCAGAAGATCCAGCATCTTTGTTGTATTTTTCTTTGTTGAAGCGCCTGAAGGGTTTGTCCTTCTTAAAGTTTCTTTTCTTCCAGAGCTTTTTCATTTTTCTGATTAGAAGAGAGAGTTCATCATCCTTATCTTCAAAATCATCCTCATTTGATTCATCAGATTCATCTGAAGATTCATCAACTTTGAGTGCTTTGGATGTAGATCCCTTGGATGACTTTTGGTCAGCCTTGAGAGCAATAGATTTGTTCTTCTTTCCATTGTTTTCCTCAAGTAGCTCATGTTCATGAATCTGAAGAGTTCCAAGAAGCTCATCCAACATCATTATTGACAGATCTTTGGCTTGAGACACGGCAGTAACTAGGGGTCTCTATTGTTTCGGAAGACTCCTAAGAATCTTTTGAATGTGCTCTTCAGTTTTGTATGTTTTTCCCAGAGACTTCAACCCATTTGTTATAGTTTGAAATCTCTCATACATTTGACCAATGGTCTCTCCTTCTTCCATTTTGAAGAGTTCATATTTTCTGACCAAAATGTTGACTTTTATCTCTTTTACTTTGCTGGTTCCTTCATGAGCAACAACTAGTGAATCCCACATTTCTTTTTCAAATTCACAGGCACAGACTTACTCGAATTCCTATTTGCTCAAGGCACACATGATAGAATATCTAGCTTTGGCATTGAGTTGCCATTTTGTGCTCTGTTGTCATGCTTGCTTTTGGAATTTCTGCTCCTTTGTCATCTTTAGGCACATAGGGACCTTCATCAATAATATCCCAAAGATCAGAGTTAGTGGATTCAATGAACCACTTCATCTTTTCTTTCCAGTAGACATAATATTCTCCATTGAAGTATGAAGGTCTAGACATGGAGGCACCTTCTCCTGCATGGTTTTTGCTTGAGCTAGCTTCACCTGCCATTTCCTAGATCTTTTCCTCTACACTGTTAGATGATCAACCCAGAGATTGAGCTCTGATACCAGCTGAAATAACTAAAGTAAACACAAGAAGGGGGGTTAAATTGTGTTTATCAACTTTTTCAGTTACTTTGAAAATGTTTTCACAGGCACAACAGACAAGCAACTAAAGAAATAGATATTAGACGAGTGACTCGACTAATTTTAAAATAGCATGCATGCAATAAAAACTTAGAGAGATTTGATATTCACAGTTTTAATCCCCAGTTTAAAAGCTAAAACAAATAAACTCATAGATAAAATAAAGAGATTAAGGGAAGGAATATCACTCAAGATATTTTATATTGGTTCACCCCAAATTCAACAGGGCTACATCCAGTCGTTGGCAGCACCAAGTATTTCTACTATAACTGATCAGATTACAGTGCAAGTATTCTTTTCACACCTAGCCTCTCCAGGCTCACTGTTAAACAAGCATTATTTTCTCATCTAGCCTCTCCAGGCTCAACAACTAAGGGTACGTTTGATTAGAAAAAATGTAGGGGATTGGACAACACAAAAATTTTGTTCCCCTGTTTGATTTGAAAAGTTGTCAGGGGACAGGACAAAAAAGTTGTGAAGGACAGGACAAAAACCCAAAATTTTGTCCCCTACCAAACCATGGGAAAACTTTTTGTCCCATATACAGACTACCAAAAAACACAAAATTATCCTTACCCCTCTCTCCTCTCTCTCTCCTCTCTCTTCTCCCTCTCTCCTCTCCCTCTCTCTCTTCCCTCTCTCTCTTCTCTCTCCTCTCCTCTCCTCTCTCTTCTCTCTCTAATATATATAGTATTATTATGGTAGTAATAATATATTATCATATAAACTATATATTATATATTGCATAATACTTACATATATTAATAATATTATATTAATGTATAATAATATATATTACAGAAGGTATCATAGTGAAATTAATATTATTTTACTTGTGTTGTCTATTATCTATCAAATGATGTACAGGACAAAAAGTTGTCATGTGACTCAAGGGGTTGTACTCTGATGTCCTGCTTGTCCTATGCTGTCGTGTCCTGTGCATTAATGCGTATAATGAGTATCAAACGCAGTTTGTGTATTTAATACAGATGTGGTAGTCTTTCTGGTACACTCACAGAGTGAAATGAATATGAGAATAAAAGACTGTGTATTAATGTTAAATGATTGGAGAGATATTCAATGAAGGAATGAAGGAGTAAATGAGCTTAAATGCTTCTTTGAATACGTTCAGAATCTTTTAACTTCATCTTCATAGTCTTCTCTATTTAAAGGCTTCAATTAATTTATCCGTTAGAAACAAACTTCGGAAAGTGATTTCCTTTAGTCTTGAACTTCTGGGACGTCATTAATGACAAAGAGTCTTTCTGAGTATCATTAAATGCTTGGGGACGTTGGATTTTGACATGAGCGACCAAGAGGTGCAGTAGTGGGGCTTTTGTAGTTGTGGCAGAGAACTTTCCTATTTCAGTGCAACACTTAGTTCACCTTTTGGAAAGTGTTTTGTTTTGTATTTTAAAGAGTGAAAAGCAGCTGACTTGTACAGAGGTAGCGTGTTTATTCCTTAAAAACTTGAAAGAATAATTTCTTTATTCTTCATGCTTGGTGCTTTGTCCAGAGGTCTTTAAATTCTTCGAGAAAGATATCTTGAACTGAAAAAGTTGACTTGGACTTCATTCTGATAACTGATCAGTAGACGGGTGCAGTAGTATTCATTTTTAGGCGGGTGCACAATTTCAGTTTTTAGACGGGTGTCTAAAACATTTTTCAGATGAGTGTGCTTTGATGGATCTTCAGTGCTTAGCTTTGCCATGTCATCTTCTTAGACAACTCCTCATACTGAATTTTCTTGGCTTCATGCTAAGCTATCTTTATATAGACAAGTGTTTTTCAGACAGGTCTGAAAAACTATTGTTGTAGAGATAGACTTGCTTTTTGGAAAAACTTAGACGGGTCAAACTTAGACGTATGATCCTTAAGACATTTTTCTTCTGTACACTTGAACAGTAATATTAGTAGTTTCACATGGTTCAATATAATCATATTTAATATATTTGAAATCATCAAAACTTAGAGAATTAACACATGAAATGTGTGTTAGACATTTGAGGTCCTAACATATCTGTCTATTTCATCTCCATGTAGAGATCAACTTTAGGTCTTAAAATCGGAGCCTCTTTCTTTATCATCACCCTATCTTTTGAAAAAAAAAAAAAAAAACTCCATTTTCTTCCTAACATTTTTCATAGCATCATCTACACCGTCAGGTGGTTCTTCACCAAAGCCAGAACCTTCTCTAGAACCAACGGAGAAAACAAAGCCCTCCATTATGTTTGCTTCTTTGAGTAAAGTTTGAGGATTTTGTTTTACTTTCATTTATCTATTTATTATGATATTTTCATTTATTTTATTATCAAATTTAAAAAAATTAAAAAAAATTGTATAATATAACTAGAAGTGAAATAGTTGATAAGAATATGTATTTGACATGGGCATAGCTTCTATGTTGATAGTTGTTGTGCTTCATAAGGTGTGATACTCTTCCATGAGTATAAGCTAAGTTAATAGAGTTGTGAGAGCGTTAGATCCAATCCGCTAGCTTGGTGAATGCAAACTAAACATAACTAGTTTGGAAGTTTTGGATTGGCCCATCGTATTGGTTTTGATAATGGTTCAAGAATTTTCAACTCATGCAACATGAACCGTGGTGATTATTATTAGAGACAAATCACTTACTCCCTTCAAGTCAGACATTTCCGTGACACAAGAACCTGATCCCTAAGATCTTGTCCCACTTCCTAAGACTTTATCTTTTGTATATATTTTATATATTTTTTAGATTTGTTTACTATTTTTTTAAAATTAAGATTAAATTAATTTAAAAATAAGGTAAACCGATAAATCGATCCAAACCAATCATTCAGGTTGCATATGAAAAATTTTCAAAATACGATTCAATCTGATCCAAGCAAAATTATTTAATTCAGACACAAAATTATCCCAAATTCGATCTAAACCAACCTGACCCTATAAATCGGTACGCATCATGGAGTAAACACGCATTTACTATGGGATACAAGATACAATTGCCTCGTAAATTTAATAGATGAGAAAGGAATTACCGGCTAAAATGCTAAAAATCCAATCCTGTCATGTCAGAATAATTTAAGGCTCTAAATTTTAAAAAGTTATAATAAAATTTATGGTCTTAATAACTTACAAAAAGAATACACAACCTTATCATAAGTTTAATGTATTTAGACTATTAGGTTGGCATTTTTTATCATTAATTTTAGTATTAAATATAAATCTCCCTCTAATATACTTTATTATTATTATTATTATTATTATTATTATTATTATTATTATTATTATTATTTCAGATATTGGGGTAAAATTAAAGGTGACTTCTAGGGTGAGGGAGCTATTAAGTCCATCACCCATGAGGGAGCTATTATGACCTGGTATAGTAGGTCACTCGGTGGTCATCATAGCAATATTTTAAAATCTTGGTATACTATTGTAAAAACAATTTTTGTAACAAAACCCCCTGTCAAGAGTTTAGTATTACTGTTCCTATGGCAGCAAACTTTTCTCCAGAGTTCTCCTAAACAGCTAAACCACTTTACTGTTACGCTTCCTATTGTGCCATGTCATCCCTTCCTTTAAACACCCAAAAAGCCATGTCGGTTTCCCACCCCTCATCAATATGGACAGACTATTCAGATTCGTTCGATGCAGTCGTCTGCCGCCGTGGTCTCTACCATGCTCTCTTTGTCATCGTCGTCGGCACGTCGTGGCTTATCTCTTTGAACTCTGCTTAAATCTTTGAGGCACTCTACTAGAAGCTTGAAACTGGCCCTTGACATTCCTTCTACTAGAAGCACTTATGGCAAATCACCCAAACAAACTTCTACTTTTTGTGTGATGCTCGTCCCCTCTGTAAAAAAAAATTCTCGCAAAATCCTTAATAGTGTAGGTGAATCTGGTTGTTTTAGATGATAAAGAACTTACTTTTTATGGTTTGCCTTTTATTTGCAAAATAAACTTCCTGATGTGATGACCATTGTGGACTGTGATGAAAAATATTGTACAAATTTAGCGTTGAAAAGTTAGTATTTTTTTCTTATTTTACCAAACTGTAGTTACACAGTTCAACTTCGTTTTACCTATATTTGTAATATGTTAGTATATCTTCAAACTCAGATCTATGTTGGTATATCTTCAAACTGAGACCGAACTCTGCGCAGATAGGAATAGGCGCAACAGAGGAATAAGATTTTTGTTTTAGAGCCATGCAAGGACAAAATTATCCATTAGATTATATAATTTCACAAAATATTGGGTATTTCATAAATATTGGAATAACCTGGAGATCAGGTCATCCTAAATTCATCACTACCACTCATTTATTTAACTATTATATCTAATGGCCATAAATGCTCCCGAATGGGTGACGGACTTAATAGCTCCCTCACCATAGATGCCACCAAAATTAAAAGGCAGATAGGGGAACCAAAATTCTGTCGTAGGAGTTCAATTCAATTGATTAAATTGTTAATAAAGTCAAATTTTCATCAAATTTAACAACATTTACTTCGAAGTATGTGAAAAGACTACAAATTCTGAATAAGAGCCGCTATCTAGTAAATGAAATGAAAGTTTAAAATTCTGATATTTGAGTTGCGTCCTTGAGGCCACATAACATCATAAGCAGAGTAAACAGTCACTGAAGTACAATATTCTCTTCGATAACAATTCATTAATTTCTCGGTAGACATTTATTCTCATAAACAAAACAACAAATTACAAGTCCACCAATGCATAATAAATCCATCCATCATGGCTCTTCATCAAACTCAGAGAGCTGAGACTTAACCTTCTTCTTACACACCTTAGCATTCCCAGGTGCTTCAGGAACCTTGTACGAATCAGCTGAAACCTCTATTAACCATGAACCAGGCAAAAGTGTCTGTGCAAAAAACAAATAATAGGTGTTTGATTTTACTCACCAGCAAACGAGTTAATTAACAAAAGAAATGAAAAACGCACAGAATCAGAAGTTAATAAAACTCACATCAACATGCTTCTGCACAGCTTTGGGCCTCTTCATGGGCTTCTTAGGGGGCTTATGGCCGGTCATCGCTATGAAATCTTCCTCAATCTCCTTCTTTGTTAACTCCACAGAGAAATTCAGCTTTGGCAGAGTCTTCTCTGAATTACTTCTCAAGTTCAGAAACTTCGCAGCACCACCTTTAACGTACCTCTCATCGGTGATGAGTAATTAGGTTTCTTCTCTTCAATCTTCAAACCTTTTCCACATCCTCTTCCACCTACCGGAGTCTTAAACTCCTCACTCCTCGTCCTCAGGTTCCACGGCTTCACACCTTCACTCTCTTCTTCTTTTTCTTCATCATCCTTCATTTTCCCTAACATTACTTCTTTCATCTTATCTGCCTCGACCTTCAGCTCATGCACTAGCTTCTCCCTCACCACATCGATCCCCTCATAATCCTTGTTGTCTTCGCCACCATCAGCTTGCAGTTCCTTCATCCTTGATGCACTGTCAGAAAGGTTGTTGCCGACGGTTGCTATTTTCGTGCACCTTAGGAGCCTCTGGCTCCCCCACTTCAAAGTCGACGGTAATGTGAAATTGTGAAGACGATTAGGTCTGTTGGGATTGTTCGTTGCCATGGAATCTCGTGTTGGAGTTGCACCTCTCACTTCGCTTGAACCCTTAAACTCCATTGACCTGAAGAATAAAATTGTAAGGAAAAAACACAAAATGAAGGCAATAAAGAAGAAAAACGCAGCACTGACCTAGAGCCAAGGGAGAAAGAGAGAAATATGAGAATGCAAACAGCTGAGAAACATAAGTTTATATAGCAAAAATAAAACACAAGGGGGTTTTAATATTCGAGATATTGGATTTGGATCTTTCCATATTGGGGTAAAAAGTTTTGTTAAACATCTTTGTTTGGAAATTATGTGATACAGATGAATTATGTAAGCCTTATTGATTAGTATTTCGAGGTGGAGTATGAAATGTGATAATGAAATGTAAGTATGGTCATCCAAAACTTGTGAATTTTTAAGTGTACAAATAATAGAGTTGAGAAGGAAATATGCTTATTGCTTTGTTTTTTTCCTTCCTTGTTGGTCAATGATGAGGTAGGACAACAGTAAAAATAAGGATACCATACATAATGCGGTAAATTTAAAAAATGTAGATGAGATGGGTACATACAACATAAAATACAAAGAATATTTGTATTTCATAAGTTAAATTTAATTAATGTAGATATAATAAAATACTATCATGTATCTGATCATTGTGGTAAGCAACTTGTATATACAAAAATTCAAAAGCTAATTTACAATATATGCTAAAAATATCTAAAAGTATTCAAGAAATATCCAATATGATACATATTAAATACCTAAACAATAGCCATTAGGTGCTTTTCAAATAATGAAGTTACAAGATACAATGTTCTAAAAATATTATCGGGTAAGAAAGGAATTATTGGTTAAAATGCTAAAATTCCATTCACGTAATACCAAAAAAATATAGGTCTCTCAAAAAGTTATAATTAAATTTATGAAGTTATTAATAATTTACAAAAATAATACGTAACCTTATCAGAAGTTTAATATTTTTAGCACTTTTTATCGTTAGTTTACATATTAAAAATATAAATGTCCCTGCAAGAATTACACGTGTCTCCTTTATATTCACTATCCGTTGAGAGAACCAATGGTCCATTGAGCAAGTGCATAGCACGTGAGAAAAGTGGTGACATGATAAGTCTAAATACATCAAACTCAGTAAGGTTATGTATTCATTTTTGTAAAATATTAAATAACACTTTAAAGTTAATTATAACTTTTTAAAATAATCTTCGATTATTTTGGTATACGGTAATGAATTTTTAGTATTTCAACAAATAATTCATTTTCTAATTAATAAATTAATGAGAACTTACTTTCCTATAACCTTTTTATCCAGTAAGCATCATAATTTTAAAATAGTTATCGTATATGATAAATTGTCATTCTGTCTGTTCATTTACAAGGAGATTGAGTGGAATTTTAGTACATTTTAAGTATTTAATCCTGTGACACCCGGGGCTGACGAGGGCCCAGTGGTTGCAGATGCAAGAAGGCACGGACAAGGAGCGGCTCCTGGTAGGCTTCTAGGCGGAGGGACATATGAATGAACCAATTACACAACGGAATAAGAGGGATCCTGAGACTGTGTAGGTATGGGACTATACAGTTAAGGATAACTTATAAGAATTGATTGGTACTACCCATATCAACAAGATGCATCTTCTTTTCGGGAGACCATCACTTAAGAACTCCGCAGTTAAGCGTGCTTAACTTGGAGTAATTCTGGGATGGGTGACCTCCTAGGAAATTTTCCCAGGAAGTTTGTGAGTGAGGACAACGCATGCTGGAAAGACCCGTGTTGGTTTGTGGGGTCAGTAGTCAATCCATAGAGCAGCCAAGGATCCCTCTCATTCCGGTGTGTAATCGGTTCATTTAGTGATTATTTCAGGAATTGGCCAAAAAAGAGCCATTTTTAAGATTCTTTATTAAACATGAGCAAATTTTAGGCACCCAGAATTAAGCATGATCGTTCTCATTTTTTTCTTCACCATGTCTATGCTCCTGTTAACCTTTCAACACGAATTGTGATTATTTTTGTAACATCTCAGGCTGCTTCACGGATTGACGAGTGTCCCCACTAACCAGCACAAGTCTTTTCAGCATGCTTAGTCCTCACTCACACGCTTCCTAGGAAAACTTCCCACGAGGTCACCCATCACAGAATCGCTCCAAGTCAATTATGCTAAACTTTGGAGTTCTTCTGTGACATGCTCCCGAAAAGAAGATGCATCTTGTTGGTATTGGTAGTACTAACCATTTCTTTTAAGCTATCGTCAACTTCACAGTCCTATACATGCGCAGTCTCATGATCCCTCCACTGTGTAGTCCCATACCTGCACAGTCTCAAGTTCCCTCTCATTCCGATGTGGAACCGATTCTTTAATGTATCCCTCCTCCTAGAAGCTTACTAGGAGCCGCTCCTTGTTCATGCTTCCTCTTGTACCAGCAATCACTGACTGCCCTCGTCAGCCTCGGGTGTCACATCTAATGTAATACACCCTATTGGTGCTACATCAACCTAACACATCTCTGATACCATAATCACAGAGGAAAATTTCAACACTTAAATCATATATTCATATATGGAAAAACAAATACAACATCAGACACCACACTGGTCGTGATATAACTACTAAGGTACTCCACAATGTCTCCAAAGGTATCTCAACTCGAGAAGCACTAGCATCAATGTCTCTGTGATAAGTAATCCTCACTTTGATCAACCCCATTCTCTCCAGTTCCTTTACCAGCAGATACTACACTTTCATCTGTGAATCATAATCCAAGAAGCCACATAGAGGAACATAGAAAACATATACATATGAGGTAAGAAACTCTATATAATGGGAACCAACATTAAGTGCAACATATCAACATGCGCACCAGGCAATGACAACCATCTTTCAACATTATTTTTATGGCAACCATCCTCAGAGTCTCCTCAACTAAGATCATTACCTGCTCTGCATGTGCAAATGGTCTTACAAGTCATGATTGGCCAATTCTACAACAATTTCAAGTCGGTAGTTCAGGCTACTGATTCCCGCATTACCAAGAAAGTGTAATAGTGGTCCTCCAAATATTAGGAAGCACCGCCTTCCCGGATCCCTCCAACTGTGAGGAACACCGAGAAGTTCTCCAACTATGAGAAGATCTCGGTGTCAATGTGCACCAGGAACTTCTTGTACCGCTCCTCCACTTCGCAATCTATCTCCCTCCTTACATAATCATTGTTAAGTCTCTAAATGTCTGATGTGCATTTGCCCTAAGTTTTGATGAAAAATAAACATTTGTCAATGATTTAATTGAACTCCATTTTGGTTGTTGACCTGTTTACTTAGTGTACAGATTATTATTTTCAGTATTTTAATCATTTGTCTGCTCTAAGACTCTCTTGGTCAAAATAAGAACACTCTCAGATGAGTAAAGTCAACCCGTCTAAAGGCTTATTTGAAGATGTTGACTTTCTGTATAGAAGAGTCAACATGTCTAATGAAGCTCTCAATGAGACACCCTGATGTCCCATTAAAGAACAACCCTAATTAACTAATCATTAATCTGTTTTATTAGCGTTAGCGCGTTTATTACATACGAAAATAATATACGTTGCAGAAGCTGGAAAATTAAAACTTATTTTAAAACATACACAGCTGAAGAAATCAAACAAAGCATATATACATAATATGTACAGAGGTATCCATCAAGTACTGTCGATCCCAACATAGGGATCATAAGCCTAAAAACTATACAATTGGTAAAGCAAAGGAGAACATATACAAACTGGTCCCGGAGAAACAAAAGATGGAAACAAACCGCATCTACCCCACCCGCCTCTCACAAAATACATCAAAAATCAAAATAAGCCCTCAGAGGCTCTCCCCTAGCAGACACTACCGACGAACCAAATCACAGAGGATATAGGCGTCCCTCGCCTTCGCCATAGCGGCGCCTATACACCCTAGTCCTCGTTGACCCATCACTGCTCATAACAACCCTCCTACGACGATAGTAGTACATCGTCTGTACGCTCCTCCTCCTGTGGCCTCTGTCCA
Organism: Echinosophora koreensis; assembly: GCA_035048595.1. Taxonomy (NCBI): domain Eukaryota; kingdom Viridiplantae; phylum Streptophyta; class Magnoliopsida; order Fabales; family Fabaceae; genus Echinosophora; species Echinosophora koreensis. The sequence continues at coordinate 496,426 of JAPCYP010000158.1, read as the reverse complement.
CCACTCCAACTTCGCTGCGAGCATAGGAACGATCCACCTGGTTCCACATGTCATCTGGAAACTCCTGTTGGCAGGGTGGAAACCAAATCTCAGAAAAAGGAAGGCACTGGGAGATGCAATACTAGACGAGCAAAGTAAAGAACGGTCCTCCTCCAAGGCATCATATACTGACCGGGCCGATGTAACACATGAAAAACTATGAGTGGTCGACCTGCCAACCACGATCGTCATGGTATACGATCTCAATATCTCCCAAGATCTAGACCCTCGAAGGGATCCCCTGTAAGTAGTGCATCGGGTGGTGCTATGGTCCTATCACTCGATGTGCGGCTGCTGTTTCTGCTCATCTAACAAACGCACATACAAAGAAAAAGAGATAGAAAAGGGAGATAAGCTACCGTGCAACACCACAAACGGGGTTGGGTCATAATACAACATGTTAACATATAGCATAGATTTACAAATAACAAACATCTCGCAAGTCAACCGTTTACAAACATCCTCGATCCACATCTAGGGTAAAATCCTCTAAGGAGTCACACTCCTATGCATGTCGGCAGTTCACTCTCATAGGGAATTCCGATTCCCAGACATTCTCTTTTCCTCTCTCACCCGGGCCTCCCTTGCCCAGAGAATGTCAGTTGTTTTGTCCAGGGTACCGTTCCGCTCGCTGTGACCAATAAGGGTGCTTCCCCCTATGAGCTCATTCTCCAATAGGGGTATCTTGATCGCCTCAGAAGGTCCACCTGCAACGGGAATTCTCGGGCCAAACGTCAGGATAGCCAAGGCTCCACGACGGTCACGACACAGTGGGTGCAAATCACTGGTATCTTATAAACCATTCCAGACCGGACCATATCCCCAAGGTTCCCAAAACCATCCTTCTTCATATTCCGTACCCACACCCGAATACACCAACCTCACATAACTCCCAGAACCAACTCAAACCTACATGCTTTACGATGCCAACACATCCACAGCTCAACACGATACCCATTTACCGTTTTCCAACATCAATCTAAACAAAGTACCCTTAGGGTGTCAACTAGGGTTTTAACAACACATCCAAACGATCATCCTCAATCAACCGGAACATATATATATATATATAATATCAACACTAAATATAACCAAACAACATATTAAGCAATAGCAACCATACGCAACATAAAACAGAGAATACGGGTAACCTCAGACAGATATACTTAACATATAAATTTACCCTACCGCCAATAAGTCCATAGTAATTAAACCCTACGAACAGTTTCAAAGACATTTTAACTAGGGTTTAAACATTATTGACTATTCGACCACTAGTAGGGTCTTTTTTTTATATAAAATGAGAAAGGCATGCAAAAGCATCACAATAGAATAGGACATCTCAACTAGATTGGCACCTCAAGCCCTATCCATCATTTGCAGCACACCCCAATAAATTAAGAAAATAGAAATTAAAGAGTACAAAAGCATGGGGGGACCAAACCAAACCCATGGGAAAGAAGGAAGCTACTTAAATCTACACATAGGCAAACCACACCTATCATGATAAAACTCAATCCTAAAGAAACTAGGAACAAGATCCCACCAAGAGTAGCATTTGGAAGAAACACCAAAATTAGCTAATTTATCCGCACACATATTGGCTTCTCTAAAAACATGAGAGCATTTGAAATCTAAGCTAGCACAAACATGGAGACAATTTCTCAATTGACTCTAATGTCCCAAGGCACAATCTCTGGTCTTGAAATAGCAGCCACCACAAGAGAGGAGTCACTCTCAAGCCACACTTTGCTCCAACCTCTATCCTTTGCTATGTGAATGGTAGTGATAATAGCAGATAACTCAGCATGAAAGGCATCACAGCAGCCATAAAAGTCTGCAAAACAGTCCAGGATAGCACCACTTCTATCCCTAAAAATTGCCCCTCTACCTGCAGGACCTGGACTTCCCTTGGCAGCTCCATCTGTGTTAATTTTTATCCAACCACAAGGAGGAGCATTCTAATAAATAGGCTTAACTATCATTTGCTTTCTCGGGTTACCAATGACCTGAAAATGCCTTAGGATGGCCAGCTTCTAAACTAACTATTGCATATGCTTATTTGTCAAGTTACCTGACAGGAAAACAGAAGATTTGACTAAGCTCACAGCTGCTCGAAAAGAGACCTGTTTAAAGGTGAATCTAAACAAATAAATAGGAGAGAGATATATGATTTTTTTCAAATAAATCATAATTAATAAGCTTGACATAATTAATTAACATTGGGTTTATGGGGGGTAATTAATGACTCTTATCCTATGCAATATTGCATAGGTTAGAAAAACCGTAGTAACAACAACAACAACAACAACAACAACAACAACAACAACAACAATAGTAACATTAACATAACCATAAGATAATAAAAAATAATAAATAAACTACATTAATAATAGATTTAATAATAAAAATAATAATAATAATAATACTAATAATAATAATAATAATAATAATAATAATAATAATAATAACTTCATCCAAAATAATAATAATAATAATAACAATAATAATAACCACATTAATAATAACAACATAAAATGTTTCAATAACCAATAATTAACATAATCATAAATTAACAAGTAACCCTAATAATTAACAAGAATGCCAACTAAACAAATAACAAATCTAACACTAAAATCTATACAAACAATACTAACATTAACATAACCATAAGATAATAAAAAATAATAAATAAAAATATAATGGTAATATGGGTCACCACTAATATCCTATTTATCAAAAAATAATATTTAAAAATTAAAAAACATTCACAAATACCAAAAACCTCATTATAATATTAATAGGATATTACTGTATGATCATAAACCACATTAATAATAGATTTAATAATAATAATAATAATAATAATAACTTCATCCAAAATAATAATAATAATAATAATAATAATAATCATAATAATAACAATAATAATAACCACATTAATAATAACAACATTACTAATAACAACATAAAATATTTCAATAACCACACTAATAATTAACATAATCATAAGTTAACAAGTAACCCTAATAATTAACAAAAATACCAACTAAACAAATAACAAATATAACACTTTGATCTATACAAGTAATAGTAACATTAACATAACCATAAGATAATAAAAAATAATAAATAAAAAGATAATGGTAATATGGGCCACCACTAATATCCCATATATCAACATATATATGGCAGTGGCGCCACTGGTGGTGCCTGTTGCAGTGGTGCCACTCATGGGGTGGTGACACGTGGCGCTGCCATGCAAAATCCTTTTTTTTTAATTTAATTTTTTTTTTATTAATTATATTACGTATTATAATATATATTTTTTTTAATTTTTTTTTCAGAAATTCCCTGACCAATCAGGACTTGCCATGTGGCAAGTCAAAGGTCCACTAGTCAGCTACAGTAAATAAAATATTATTTTATTACACAGTGTCAAAAAGTGGGTTAGTTTGGTAAATTATTTCAAAAGTAGGTTATTTTAGTATATAGTTTCTAAAAGTAGGTCACTTTGGAAAAAAAAAGTCATGGTCCATTTTATACTAAAAGTCTTTACTTATTCATCTTAAAATATATTCCTTTCAAAATCATGTTTTTCATTCAAAATTCGGATGAACTCTTTTATGAAAATATTTTCAGAACAACAGTGAGTGTAAATAGTAAATGATCAGTTAAATGACCTTCACAACTTTTAAGAATTTAATTGGAGGTATCCAACTCACACACCAACACAGTGTAGTTGGTCCCATATAAAAATTCTAAGTCATTAATTTATGAAAAATCAGACACTATTTCTGTTTGCATAGGATTTTCCAGAAATCCGAGTTCATCCACATGTAACTTTAAGAAATTGTTTCTAATTATTTAAGAATGTAAAAATCCCAAATCTTCAACCAAAATTTAGATTTACTTTATTAATAACCCAAAAAATTTTATAAAAGCTTTTGACATTCAAATTCATATTTAAATTCATCATGTAACCAACTATGTTCTCATTTTCGTAGCCAGAAAGTATTTCTACTTTGTTAGGTGTTTGGACCCTGTAAATCTCATCCAAATTTTACATATTATGTATCAAATTAAAGGTCCAGATGTCATCTTTCAAAAAATATGTTTATATTTCGAAAATATATTTTGGGTGAAAAGTTATGGGCTCACGAATCACTAAAGGTCATGCTGCCAGATTCATGTTTTCACATGTTCTTCCACATTAAGTTCTCATTTTCATTCAAGCATTATCCACAAGTCACAAGACCAACATGAAAGGGTCTTAGAACCTCAAACACATAGATGCAAACAGTTTTCAACCAAGGTCAGCAAGCATCTATTTCAAACAAATCACAAAACATACATAAATGGCTCAAACAAAGAGTATAGAGAGGATATCCCCTACCTCTTAAAGATCCTAAAACCGCATGATTCCTAGCTTGGAAAAGATTCAAGCAGATGAGTCCTTTTTATAGATATAAAAGTTAGAAGGAAACTTATCAACATGCATGCAGGAGATCGACAAGGAAATGAGTGTGCATGTTGAGTTCTTACCTTCCCTTATGAGTTTTGGAGCTTCTAAACAGTGGATGACCACAATGGAGATTTCGTCCCCTTGGGCAGTGGTTCGGACAAGAGGGGTTGGAGGAGTTTCATGCTTTAGTTAATGATGGTTTCTAGAGATTATGGAGTTACATCGAGTGTAGGGTCATGAGAAATTATAGAAGTGAGTTTGAGTGGTGGTGGATGGTGGTTGTTGATGGTGGCCGAATGGGGTGAGGAGGAGAAGAGTGGAAGACTTAGTTGTTTTTAGAAGAATGAGAGAAAAGAGAGAATGAGAGAGAGAGCCGTGAGATTAGAGAGAGGAGGAAGATGAGAGAAATAAGAGTTTAAGCTTGTTTTTGGCCTTTTATAGTGGAGTTCATTTTGCACTTAGATCCTTGAACTCTTTTCTTTTTGTAATTAGGTCCCACCTCCTCTTGGGATTAATCCTTGGATTTCTCTTATTACAAATTGACCCCACTCTTATCTCTTCACCACTTGTTGACACATGTCACTCAAGCATTCATCAATTCCTTTTCTTATCCTTTTTGTCTTTTCCTCTTGTCTTTTCCTTTTGTTTCTAACACCACACATACATTTCCTTCGAATACTTGTATTTATCTTTATCCCTTAGCATGTATTATTGAACACTAATCGAATGCTAATAAAACCGGGTGAATTAATAAAGTACCCTGTCATCCGGGTCCATGCATTTTTCTTTTAGATAATAAATCCTTAATATTTAAAAATTAAATTCTTTATTATATTATTAATTACAGTGTTCCATTACTGTAATTTTCGGAACGTGACACTTTGTCATTCCCTCACATTAGGCCAATCTATCATCACTATGAGTTAGGCCCTCTGTCATCTCCTCGAATGAGGTATCACTAACAATCATATCTCCCCTAAGGAGATACTCAAACATGTTCATATTACCATATGGTCATTCCAAATAATTCTAACACATAACATAACACCACAAACATCAATAATATTCATGAAGCTTATACCAAAACATCACTGAGGCGTCACATATCACAAAAAGGCATGCCAAATAATAACAATCATATCAATTAATATGCAATCATCCACTCTCATACAACGAATCATCATTAAAGACAAAACCCAAAAACAACCTTTTGATTTCATCTCAATCCTTTAAAATCTATACCATGGAGGTTTAAGGAAAGGGTGTTGTTTACTTACCTCTTGAAGACCTCCACTCCTCACCTCAAGCCTAACAATCCCTTCATCTATCCCCAGGAAAGAGCTGCCTGTAACGCCTAGTTTTAATTAACACTAATTATAATGATTAAAATAGGGATTTTCACAAATCATTTTCGAAATGTCTCCTTAGAAAAACAAAGATTTGTTTGAAATCGAAAAACCCGATAAACAGTTTATAACGTCAAAACTTAATTCAAACCAATTTCTTGGTCTCTGGTCTTACATCAACTGCCAGGGGCGGAAAAATAAAAATTTCAACTATAATAAAGACTTATAAAATTATAGATACATTAATCCAAAATTGATTTTCATACGTATGCGGAAGTTTTCATTAGTGAAATAAAATAAACATAAAGTCATAAAAACAGGAAACTGCCATCACGGCTGATACATCAAAGTTTCCCTTAATATATATACAACACAAAATAAAAGAGGATTCTCAAGAATATCTCTCCAGCACCGGATCCTCCAAAAGAAGCAAAAGTCCGCGTGCCATCAGTCATCTCGGTCCCACGTACAGTGCGGCCATCAGAATCAGCTACTCACATACACAAGAAGAAAGAAGAAACGCATATGGAGGTAAGATTCTATGCCAAGCTCATAACATAGATATGGGTATGCGGTGACAAACAAACAATCAAGTGGATACATATAATTAAGGAAACTTTTATAAAATACGTATATACGATTTCAGAAAAAGCTGAGACTCAAATGCATGCCTAAGACATCGACCTAACTTTGCTCCATGGAGACTATTGTTGTCATAATGTTCTGTCGAGATAGCATTCAGGTAATATGCGTAAACAACTCGGTGCACAAGTCCCGATTGGAGTACTCTAACAACCATCTCTACGGTCCTTTCGCACGAGAGTACTTAACATCTGAATAATATTTAGTTCAGTGGAGTGTCAAGATAGCCCTGCTGTCCAGGTCTCCACCGACGCAGTGCAGCTGTACACTGAACCATTGGCAGGATCCACACCTGACTATCCCCAAGGTCTCCGTGGCCTCCACACAGTCCCTTAATATCCTATGAATAGGTGTCTATGCCTCCAGAATGACAACGACTATGATTAGGTTGGAATGTTGTCCGAAGACACAAGATAGGAACTAATACGTTCCAAGGCATCGGTATCAATAAAAATAAAAATAAACAGTTATTGGTAAGAATCAGGCTCGAATAGACCATAGGCCAAAATTATCCTCTTTAACTCAAATTCATTTGGATACTTTAAATTAAAGCTTACTTAGGCTAAAATTAATTATTTAAGAGTACGAGTATCGATAAACTGATTGGACTCGATAAATTACCATTTTGACTCACTTTGGATAAAATACATAATAATAGTTGCAAATAATATTTGGTGCTTAAAATTAAATAAATTCATAACTTTAAAATATCCAAGGACGAATAATTTGAAATTCCTCAACTATTCAATAATTTAGCATATTCATTCCAAAAATTCCTCAATACCGTATAAATAAATTAGTTTCGAGCCCAAGACTTAACAAAACATAAATAAGGATAAACCTTAATGTTGAATTAATAAATTCAAGAAGTAAAAATTGATACCAACTAAACATATATACATTCCAACACCTCCTGAATCTAAGTTCGGAAACAAATGCACATAAGGCTTATACTTAGAGCCCAGTTACTTGGAATTATATCCAATGCTTAACATACGCAGTTTACGAAGATAAGTAAGATTCTCAAATTAGAATCTTACGCCAGTTCAACTAAATCCAATTTAGCACAGCGCTAAATTAAATCTAAATAGATATAACTAAGATCCTAAATTTACAGAGATAATCATGACATTAAAATATTAAGCAAGCATACTAAGATAATTCCCAATATTCCTAAGCAGTTATACGAACCCTCATATACCCCAAACTACAGCTAACATATAATCTTCCCCCACCTTTTAAGGCGTTCAGATGTTATTCTAGAACTTCACATCTATGCAATCAGCTCCAATTAGTTCCCAAGAGCAATTCCCGCTTCCCAAAAGCAAGTACGAACACGAACAACCTCGCAGAGAGTCGATCCAAGCATAAAAACAATCAGACAAAACATACAATTAATTACTCAACATTAACACTATAAATATAACACACTAATATACTTAATTTCTCAAAAATCACATTGATTTCAGATCAAAACAGATTTGGGGTTTTAGGGTTCATAGAGCAAATTGGGAGAACTCATTCTAATCAAAGAATGATGAAATTGGTTTAGGGAAACACTAATTCACAATCTTAATTTCATAAAACACCAATTAATTTCAAGAATCAGATCTGAAATCAAAATCTAGGGTTAGGGTTTTCAAACTGATTTGGGAATTTATTGAAATGGACAAGGAAAAGTGAGATTACCACTCTCCCAAGGAAGAAGAGGACATGTGTTGGCTGCAAGGTCTCTGACGCGACGCTGACCGGACAGAGGGCGGCAGTTGGACAATTTCGTGGTGGAGGGCACGTTTTACGTGGCGGAGGAGGGCGATCCAGAAGGCGGCGGTTCGCGAGGTCACCCCCTCCTTGACGTGAGGCGGCCGAGCAGCGGACAACGGCTTCTAGGGGCGGCGGCGCGATATTGCACGGCGAAGGACGTGAACCCACAGTGCAGGGATGCTCGATCGTCCTCCTCGAGCGCCGGCCGAAGCTTCTCCAACGGCTGCACGTGACTCCAAGCGGCGGTGCAGGGCAGGCGGCTTGCAGTTCTGGGCAGGAAGGGAGGGAGATGAGCTTTGAGAGAGAAGAAGAAGATGGGTCTGATGGAGAAGAGAGGAAGTGCATCGGGAAGGAAGAAAAAAAAAAGGGGAAAGGAGGAGAGAGGAAAAAGAGGGTGTTGTGGAGGCTTAAGAACCAGGGAAGAAAATAACATAAAAATGATCCCTTTTATTTTTCTGATGCTAATAACTTCTTTTAGGGACTATGAAAATAATTTTTCTTTAACCAAAATAATTTTAGATTGTATTTTTCTAAACAAAGAATAATAGCCTAATGCTACTGTCTAGCAAGCGTGCACACCCTGCAACAACACAGTGTTAACACACTCAGTAAAAAAATATTTTTAAATGAGTAAATAAAATTACTCAAACCAAGCAACTTTAAAATAAACGAAAATAAACATATAGAAAAATTAATCAGTCTTAATAAAGTAATTAAACATATATGTAAAACCAGGATGTTACACTACCAATCGAACTGAGGCACCAGCTCCTCCTCAGAAGTAAAAACTGGGTCCCATCCCTCTCTCTACGCCTGAAACCCCTCCTTGAGGAAGTCTCGGGTGGCCTCCTGTGATCGCATCATCGCCTATAGGTTGTGCTGAAGCACAACCATCATCTGCTCCATAGGTGGGTGTTGTACTGCTTATGCTACTTCTCTCAGCCTCCAGGGTGGTGCGGGCTCTCCGTTACAGTGTCGTCTGATGTATTCAGGGTTGATCGGCTGCCGGGGTATCTTCTCAACCTCATCAGTGGCAGCCAAACCAGTCTGAGCACATAGCTCGGTGATCAGAAAACAATGCCCTAGGATCACCTTATGCATGGCATTGGCTTTCTGCTGAATATCCATCGCTATGACTCATCCAATGTATATGCTCTTCTCTGTCATGATGGCATATGGAAGGTGGGCCTGGACAGCAATGATGTCAGACTCACGGGAGCTGCACATCAGGTTGGCATGGATGAATGCATGCCAAATCCAAGCCATGTGGTTTAGATTCTGCCTATATAACCTTAGTAAATTCCCGGAGGTCCTTGTGACCCACCAGGTGCCCGGTTTGCAGCAAGTGTCCAGAATAGACTGAGCAAGGGCCTGAACTGTCGACATCAATTGATGCTCGTTGTGATCTCCCCATGTGTTTACAATGCCTAGAAAGGTGTTATTAGTCATCGCATCGAACACAATATCCACGTCCCTCACCATGGTAATGAACTTAGGGTCCTTAGGGTGGCGGTTGTAGGCAATAGCATAAAATTCCATGATGAGTTTAATGTCAACTCGTCGAGGAAAAGAAGCTAAGTGACCCCAACCCTCTTGTTAATCTCCGCAGTAATGTGATAGTACTAGTTCCCTAGAAGAACCACTGTCCTCTCCAGTACATGCTCCCTCCCCTTAATCCGCTTGAAAGAAGTAATGGCTTTTGCAATTGTGCTGCTTTTTGAGGAGAAAAGAATATAGTCAAGAAATTTGTAGCCATATCTTCCCATGTGGTAATGCTTGCACGATCCATATTCAAGTCCAACCAATCGTGTGCTTTATCCGGTAATAAGAAAAGGAATAGACGCAAACGAAAGGCATCATTAGAAACTCCAGCATATTTTGAAATATCACATTTGTCCAAGAATCGCGATATATGCCTGAGAGGCTCTTCATTATCACTCCCATCGAATGGATGTTGTTGCACTAATTGTAGAACTAATGACTTGATATCAAAGGCACTCACATTGATGGGCGGCCTCACAATAGTAGACATACAATCCTCCCAGCTAGGAAGTGTGTACTCATAAAGAGGCTTGTAAACTAGCCGATCGAGGATCTGGAATATTCTCAGCCATCTTTTCAATGACAACTGGGTTTAGTGCCGCAAGCCTTCTTTGTTCCTTTATCTGTTTTCTCAACCTTCGCTCGGTCCTTCGAATTTCAGGATAAAAAAGTAGCTCTTCCGAAGAAGCAGTACCTAACATACAATGAAAACTTACAAGACCAAGTGAAATCAAGAAAACTCAAAATTTTCCAGAAAAATTAAAAAGAAAAATTCCTGTGCAAAATAATTATTTTCTTTAAATAAAGAAAATTGGTAATTGGTAATGCTAGTCCCTGGCAACGGTGCCAAAACATGATGGGCTCCATCAAGTGTACCAGATCAAAGCAAGTAATAAAACACGACAATAAATGCCGAGATCGAACATTTATCTAAATCTAAATCAATAAATATTTTGACCAAGTCAAAGGAGAGGGAATAGTAATATGAGATCAATTGAGATTATGTATTTAACAACCAAATCGCAAACAAAATCGAAACAAATAGCACAAATATCGAGATAGAAATTATGATTGGAGGTATCTAAGGTCAAGAATTCACCTACACAACCAAACTTAGATCTAATTGTGATTAGTTCTCTATTCCTAATTCAATTCAATGACAACCAGGAAACCTAAATTATTCAAATGTCTTTGTCAAGCACAAAGGAAAACACCATTGAACCCGAAAACAAGGGGTACTCGAACCCGAAAACAAAGTAACCAGCACAAAAGAAGCCAAAGATGCAACAAAGCACCTAATACATGGCAAGACCCCTACATCTAGCTTACAACACAAAAAACATTTAAGACTTGAAGCTTACATTTTGCGCACATGTAACATCCCTGGCTGCTTTAAGGATTGACGACTGTCCCCACAAACCAACACGGGTCTTTTCAGCGTGCTTTGTCCTCACTCACACTCTTCCTAGAAAACTTCCCAGGATGTCACCCATCCCAGAATTGCTCCAAGTCAAGCACGTTTAACTATGAAGTTCTTAAGTGATGGGCTACCGAAAAGAAGATGCATCTTGTTGGTATAGGTAGTACAAATCAATTCATATAAGCCATCCTCAAATGTATAGTCCCATACCTACACAGTCTCACGATCCTCTCATTCCAGTGTGTTCATTCATTTGTCCCTCCGCCTAGAAGCCGCTCCTTGTCCGTGCTTTCTTGCACCGACGACCACTCCCCGCTCTCATTTGTACCAGGTGTCACACGCCCACCATCTTAAGCTTGGTTCGTCCCCGAACCACACCGTACTGGGAGAGGTGCCGCTCTGATACCATTTGTAACATCCCTGGCTGCTTTATGAATTGACGACTGTCCCCACAAACCAACATGGGTCTTTTCAGCGTGGTTTGTCCTTACTCACACGCTTCCTGAAATCTTCCCAGGAGGTCACCCATCCCAGAATTGCTCCAAGTCAAGCACGCTTAACTGTTGAGTTCTTAAGTGGTGGGCTACCGAAAAGAAGATGCATCTTGTTGGTATAGGTAGTACAAATCAATTCATAAAAGCCATCCTCAACTATATAGTCCCATACCTACACAGTCTCAGGATCCCTCTCATTCTGGTATGTTCATTCATGTGTCCCTCCACCTAGATGTGACACCGTCTACCCCGCATACATATAAAGCATTAAAAGATAAGGCAATTTAAAATAAAACATCATTTATTAAAAAAATAAACAAAACTAAGGTAAAAGGCACCACATTTTATCAAGTCTCAAAACGCGGAAAATAAAAACATAGCACAAACAAAACATAACTCAACCCTTAGTGTCACATACAGAGCTGGTATAACCGATCCCGAAAAACAACCTTAGATACAAACTGAAACAAACTAACTACTGAAAGACTGGAAATCCTAACTAAAGAGTCACGGCTCCTCGGAGTCACTCCTCAACAGGCTGCTCGCCGTCCTCTGCATAAAAGATACATGCCACAACAAGAAACTTAGATATAGGGAGTAAGAAACATGAATATGAATATAATGGCAAGGAAGCAATTAGCAAGACGAGCATACATCAATGAGCATGTTATAGCAAACAGCAATATAACATATCAAATCATCATACACACATGTATGCTATGCAATGCAACTCTACTCCACTACACAATTATGCACTTGGATCCGTCTACCTCAGGAAGTCAACATCGGAGTTACATCACTATATTGGCCAATAAGCACCAACGCCTGGGCAATCCACCAAATCATGGATGGATCCCTAGGAGAGTCGACGCACCTTACTCTCGGATGCGCCACCACGGTTGTACATGATTCACTTGAATCGTCGCGGACGGTAAGATCACCATAACTCGGGCGGCCTCCTCTATGTTGAACATCCTCCACTAACATCTCTGATGCGTGAATGCATGCTCAACACAACACACAAGCACAACCACCACCTCCGCTTGGGCCCATAGGCTACCCAAGTTTTAACACCATCAATACCTCGACCACTCGGCTATCGAGGATTATCGTTATCGTTTCGTATTTATTAATTAAACACTCTAGTCGTTCTGCACTAGAGATTACCACCTTGACCATTAAGCATCAAGGTCCCCCTTGGCCACCAGGCTACCAAGGTACATCATCATCAATTAACACTCTAGCTATTAAGCACTAGAGATTACCACCTTGACCATCATGCATTCCCTTTGGTCAATAGGCTACCAAGGTTCATAAATCTTATCACTTGTCTTAGGTCTTCGTGTTCCGTTGGTATTTTATTAAGTCTTTTAGAGCATTTGGGGTGAAACCCCTGATTCTGCACTGTTTTGCGTTCTATTCTGCATAGGTGAGCACGGGCGTGCTCACCCCTCAGCACGGTCGTGCTGAGCTCACAGTCAAGGCATAGTATCATTAAGGAATCTAGGGTAATGATTAATATTCACAGTTAAGATGAATTGTATGAGTTTGGGAAGAACTAACGAAAGTGGATATAGTAATTTCACCTAAGTTGAATATGAGCAGAAAGAGATGATTTCTTGTGTAAATTGAGTTTGTTAGAGAAATTCAAAGTTGCTGAGTTAGATAATCCTAACCGGCGTGTTTTCTTTTGATTTTTAGTTTATCTTAAGGAGTGTTGAGATGTTTTACTTGAAGATTTGAGATGTGTGATTTTGATATAATCTAGAATAGTGGAATACGCTCCAAGGAACTAAGACTGTGATTGGATACATTGAAGAGGAAGTTAAGGTATTATTGATGGTGGTGTTAATTGTGGAAGTTAGATGTTGAAATAAGGTTGTCTAGTGGACTGGTGTTAAGAAGAGAAAATGATTAAGTTTTAATTATGCCCATCAAGGATGACAGATTAAGGTGAAAAGTTAAGGACAATGAACAGAATGTAGTGATGGATAATTTCGAGGATAAATAGAATGATATAAGAATGAATTCTGTTATGACGTTACTGCTGTCACTTAAGGGGAAGACAACAAGAGGAACTACAATATGGAATCTGTAGATTAAGATACGATTTTAAGATGCAGTCTAGTTTTGAGTCACGAAATTCCAAGGACGGAAGTTTTTTCTAAGTGGGGTAGTAATGTAACAGCTTGATTTTCGTATACGCTGTATTAACGGTAAAGATATATTTATTTATATTTTAATCTGAGACCAAGAAAATGATTTTGGATAAAACAAAATCATATTCATACTCTATCTTATGGTAGAGGGTTACGGTGAAATTTTGGGTTTAAAACTCAGACGGAAACCGGTCTGTGTTTTTACTAATAGTATAATTTTATACCGACAGAAAACTCTAATTTGACTCGAAACTTAAAAATTGTAGATTTTTATATTATGTCAGTGAGGAAGTCTATTTTCTAAAGTTTTGCCCAAAAATAAAATATTAGATTTTACTCGGGAGAATTTCGGGGAAAAACGGACGGAAACCCTAATCGGGTAAAATGACGGAGTCGAAAACGGAACTGCAGAGATCCATCAAGAGATCGAGACAACGAGTCATACATGATGACTCAAAAAAAAAATAAGTCACCAAGCATTTATGACAACTTCATAAATATCTAGATATTTAGTTATAAATATCTAGATATTTTAAGGTAAAAAGACCAAAATGCCCCCAAGTTTCATGGTTATTAACAAGACACATCCGCTCATCTCAACCACTCATTTTACATGGTTGTAAACCTCCCACATCTCTCCAATTTCGTGCAGCCACACCCTCTCAACCATACCCATTTGATTTTGCTTTTGTTGTAACATTTTATTTGATTTGATTTTCAGTTACACTTTGCTTCTAGGCATATAATTAACATTAAGTGGTCTATACGTTACAAATGTTTTGGTGATGAATGGCCTTGAATCACCATTATTGGAATGGTAACAGTTGAAACATTCTTGATGGTAGAATGTCTATAAATCAGTTTTTGGTCCCTAAGCCTGCTCTCTGCGAATTCTATACGAATATACACCATCTGTGAGTGAGAGTTAAGGTTTGGAAGAGCCAAAAACAGAGAAGACTCACGCATAGCAGATTAAATGACAATGGCGAGAGGTACGTCACGGTTCCATTTATTCCACATTTGGTTTATTGATCTTTTGTTTTTCGCTTTTGATAGCAGGAACATGTTTAGATCAATATAAATATCGTACATTTGGTATTAGAGCCTTGGAATGCCTCTGCCTTGTCTAGTTTCAATTTTTACGGGTTTCGGTATTTTTACGATTTGTTTTCTTTGAGTTTTAGAGCTTTTTCTTGCAAAATATGATTAGAAATCATTAGTTTGTTTGATTTCTATGTTATCTGGGATTAAAAACGCACAAAATGATGCCCAGAACTCATAAAACAAGTCGGGTCTCGAACTGGGTCGAAAATGGGTCAGGAAGACCCACTAAAGGTTGAAGATGATGAACAGTAACGTTATTTAAAATAAAATATATATAAAAAAAATGTTTAACCCGTTTTGCAAGGAGGCAGTCTCGAACCCATGACCTGCGCCAGAGCGCAAGTTTTGTTACTTTGGTCGATTTATTTTAATATATTGTGTTTCTGTTCTTTCTGTTCATATATATTATATGATATGATTTTGTTATTGTAACACCCTGTTTTTCGGTTTAATTTTAATTAAGCTGGTTTTAATTAAGTTGGGTTTATGCTTCAAGGGCTTAGTGGGATTTTTGGTTAAAAGTCCCTTTCTGGTACATGAGCACACCCGTGCTCATTAGCCAGCAAGCCCGTGCTTAAAGTCAGAAGCGTGTTTCTGATTTTAAGTTGAGCACGACCGTGCTCAACTGGTAGCACGCCCGTGCTCAACATGTTGACCGCGTCTCGTAACCTTAAGTTGAGCACGACCGTGCTCGAGGATGAGCACGACCGTGCTCAAGTCCGAGCCTATATACGTTGAGCAGACTCAGGGTTGCGCCGTACACTTAATCTTTGCTACTAAAAACCCTAGTACGGCTGCAACCTCCCTTCTTCCCTTTTTCCTTCATACTTAGTGTGGTTTTGAGTATTGGAGACGCTAGGGAAACGTGGTTTCGACTGCACTTCGTGTATAGGTAATGTTTCATTCCTTTTCTTTAGTTTCCTTTCGTTTTTGGTTGGGAAACTAACACCGTTTTAATCTGTTTGTTTAAGGCTCGTTCGTGCGTGAGCCGCCTAAAGGAGAGGAATCGGTTGCTGTTAGGAAGTCTTAGAGAGCTACCTTCAATCCAGGTATGGGGAGAAGGGTAGTATTTACATAGGTCTGGAGTTAGAGTAAAGTAAAGGGGTTCTCATAACCCCGTTTTTAATATTCGTTGTTATATGATTAATGTTTGAAATGATGATGCATGTTGACTGCTATATGATGAGATTGTCATATGTTCTATATTCTGGAAAAGAATGTTTATGTTGAATGTGAGTATGATATTGATGTGTTAATCTTGTTATTAACATGAGATGGTTGTTGATGTTGCTGGTTGCATAGTTGATGTTATGATTATTGAGTTACTGCTGTTTGATCCCTAAAAACGTGTTAAAAGTGACTTAGGACATTTTAAGGATTAAAACCCGGAAAGATTGTTAACTTTCAGCCTCTGTTCCTGTACAAAACAGCACTGTCGCGCGATGAGCACGACCGTGCTGAACAGGGAGCACGACTGTGCTCCCAGTTGAATTCTGGGAAGATGGCCGCGCTGTTGAGCACGGCCGTACAGGACAAAGAGCACGATCGTGCTGCTGAGCACAACCGTGCTCATTAAGAAGCACGACCAGGGGAGCACGCCCTTCACGTGCTTAAGCACGACCGTGCTGGGTTACGAGCACGACCGTGCTCAACCCACTGTGACAGAATAAGATTAAAGGACTTAAGGGGTTTTAAACCTCACTTCCCTATGATGATAACTGATTAGACAACTTGGTAAATATTACTAAAGATAACTAAAGATGATGAGATGGTGAGATGTTAAGTCGATACCCTTTTGGGTGCCGCAAGCTGATGAGTTGGGCCTTGGTGCTTTTTGGCCAAGGAGGCCTTGACCCCACGGTTTGGGTCTAAGGTGTTGTTGTTGTTGTGTACCTCGGTGGCCGAGAGTTTGCCCCAGGTACTGCGGTTGTTTCGGGCTAAGTCCTCAGGTAGATTCCGCGAGGCAAGTGTTGCGGTTGATTCCGCTGTTACCTTCGGTCGATTCCGTTGGAGTTATGGAGGTGGTGATGCTGTTGTTGTTGTGTTGCATACGCATTGCATCGGAGATGTTGTTTAGGGATGTTCGACATAGGGGAGATCATCCTAGAGTATGGCGATTCGGCCATCCACGGTTGGAGTAGATTCTCCTAGCGCCCCCGTGATGAGGCATTCGTTGGTTTGATGCGTTGGCTATCCAAGGAGTAGATTCTCCGGCTTTGAGTAGATTCTCAATGTGGATATGTAACTCTGAAGTCGTTCATCCCGAGTTTAGTGGATCCACATGCATTGATGGTTTAGCGGAGTAGGATTGCATTGCACTGCATAGCATGATGATGATGATGATGTTGATGTGTAATGTGATGTTGCTATGCTTGCTGTTTACTTTACTGTCTATCTCCATGCTAATATGTTTATACGATTCTTACTCCCTATATATGTTTGTTGTTTGTGTTTGACCTGATTGGCACATTGCAGAGGATGATGAGCAGCCCGGAGAGGAGTGACTCTGAGGAGCCGCCACTCATTGTAGGGCTAGTTTATGTTTTCTTAGTTGTTAGTTCAGTTGTAATTCCGTGGATTTTATTCCGGGACGGTTATACCAGCTCTGTATGTGACATCGAGGTTGGGTTATTTTTATTGGTTGTTATGTTTTCGCTATTTAAAACTTATTTCATTTCCGCGTTGTAAACGGTTCATGTGGGACTTTTCTACCCATGGACAATTGTTTATTTTATTCAATAATTGCATGTTTTTCCTTTAAATGTTTTTAATGTAAATGGCTTTTAACATGCGGGGTAGAAGGGTGTCACAGTTATTCTATGTGCAATCTAGATTAAGTGCTAATATTATGCATGAATAAATGTTATGTGCTGAGCTTATTTTGTGCATAGGATTAAATTATAAGCATAATATTATGTTTTAATTATGCAATTTTTTATGAGACTTTTGCTTATACACAATTATATCATTAAGTTTTGATATTGTTAGAATGTGTATAATTAATATTATTCTCATAAAACTTAATTTTATTGTCTAGCGATCCTTATAATTTTAGTTAATTATAGAATAGCCACAGCATCTTTAATTATTTAAAATTATATATTAAGTTTTATTTAGGGTCACATAAGGAATTAGATATAATATTGTGATTAATTATACTTAACATAATAAATTTTGTCCCACAGGAATTTTTATTATATTTATATAATTAATCAGGATAAAATGTCAGATTATTTTCATAATTTGCCCATAGGATTATGAATTGGTACATAATTTGATAGTTTTATCATAAAGTAAAATATTAGGATTGAAAATCAAATTATTTTGTACTCACAAAGTATGAAATTAAGTAAATAATTTGATAATTCTATCATGAAGTATAAATGGATCTACTTGAATTAAAAGTTTAGCCCACAGGCAATTTTTATGTCTTAAGATTCATTTTCTGCATGTTTACATCGGTGAAACATACAATTTAGTTTTATATGCCTCAATTTTTGACATGAGTCTTTGTATCTAATGCAGCTTCTCAACCTGCTAATTTTTCTGATATCCGATGTGACATTCCCGAGCTCGGAGGAGATAACTATAAGATATGGAAGGAGAGGATTCTCCTCCATTTGGGGTGGATGGACATAGACTATGCTATTAGGAAAGACGAACCACCTGCAGTTACTAATGAAAGCACTCCGGCAGAAGTTGCGCTATATGAGCGGTGGGAGCGATCCAACCGGCTCAGCGTGATGTTCACTAAGACTAAGATCTCAACTGGAATACGTGGTTCTGTCGATCAGCACGAGAAATTCCAAGATTTGCTGAAAGCCATTGACGAATAGTTCGTCTCTTCTAATAAGGCATTGGCAAGCACCCTGATCATGAAGTTCTCTTCTCACCGACTCAACAGTGTGAAAGGTGTGCGTGAGCACACAATGAAAATGCATGACATTTCAGCTCAACTTAAGAAACTCGAGGTTGATATATCTAAGTCCTTCCTGCTGCACTACATTCTGAACACCCTTCCGCAAGAGTATGGGCCTTTCAAGATTTCTTACAACACACATAAGGACAAATGGTCAATCAATGAATTAATGACCATGTGTGTTCAAGAAGAAGAAAGGCTTATGATGGAGTTGGGTGAGAGTGCATTGCTGACAACTGATCGCGGGAAGAACAAAGCTGTAAAACCTGAAAAGTCTCAAGCCAATCAAAAGGGGAATAGCAGAATACCACCTCAAGCTGATATTAAGAAAGAAGCAAAGTGTTTTTTCTGCAAAAAGAGGGGACACATGAAGAAGCAGTGCCCTAAGTTCCAAAAATGGTTTGAGAAGAAAGGTAATTCAATCTCGTTTGTCTGTTATAAATCTAATATGGTTAATGTTTATATTAACACTTGGTGGATTGATTCTGGTTCAACAATCCATTTTGCAAACTCCTTGCAGGGTATGCAAAACCTAAGGAAGCCAGTGGGAAGTAAGCAAAGCATCTTATCAGGAAACAAGATGGGCTCACATGTGGAGGCTATTGGAACTTACATTTTAACTTTAAGCAGTGGTTTTATTTTAAAATTAGAAAGGACCTTTTATGTTCCAAGTTTCTCACGAAACTTGATTTCAGTTTCCAGACTCGTACCATTTGGATATTCCTTTAATTTCAAAGACACATCATTTAGTTTATTTCATAATTCTGATTGTGTCGGGAATGGTATTTTGTCGGATGGTCTTTATCTAATTTATTTGGAAAATGACGCCACTAATTGTTCTATGCATGTTCATGTTGGTACGAAGAGGTGTAATATTGATGAGAATTCCTCTATGTTATGGCACCGGAGATTAGGACACATCTCCATAGATAGAATTAAAAGATTAGTGAAAGATGGAGTACTTAATACTCTTGATTTTACTGACTTTGAAACTTGTGTGGACTGCATTAAGGGAAAGCAGACCAACATACATGAGAAAGGTGCTAATAGGAGTTCGAACATATTAGAAATAATTCATACAGATATATGTTGTCCAGACATAGATGCATATGGTCAGAAATATTTTATCACCTTTATTGATGATTACTCATGGTATATGTATGTTTATTTGCTTCATAATAAAAACGAAGCATTGGATGTCTTCAAAGTCTTTAAGGCTGAAGTTGAGAACCAATGTGGAAAGCAAATACAGATAGTGAGATCAGATAGAGGTAGGGAATATTATGGTAGATATACTGAGAGTGGACAAGCACCTGGTCCATTTGCTAAGTGTCTTCAAGAACATAAGATTGTTGCCCAATACACCAAGCCTGGTTCTCCGGACCAGAACGGTGTTGCAGAAAGAAGAAATCGAACATTACTGGACATGGTACGAAGTATGCTTAGCAACTCCAATCTTCCTAAATCTTTGTGGGCTGAAGCACTAAAGATGGCTGTGTATATATTAAACCGGGTTCCAACCAAGGCTGTTCCAAAGACACCCTTTGAATTATGGAAAGGTTGGAAACCGAGTTTGCGACATATGCGCGTTTGGGGTTGTCCATCTGAGGTGAGGATTTATAACCCACAAGAGAAGAAATTGCACCCAAGGACCATTAGTGGTTATTTCGTTGGATATGCCGAAAGGTCTAAAGGTTATAGATTTTATTGTCCATCTCGCACTACTAGGATTGTGGAATAAAGAAACGCCAAGTTTCTTGAAAATGATTTGTTCAGTGGGAGTGATCAATTCAGGGACTTAGTTTCTGTAAATGATCATATAGAGTCTCAACCTTTCACTTCGAGCGGTAGATTTGTTATTGTTCATAACACCCCTCAAGTTCAAATGGATGTTGAACAACCAGTCATTGAGATTCCACAAGCTGTTGATGAACCAGTTGATCAACTTGAACATCAAATACCTGAAATTGATGAACAACCAGTTGAACAACGTGATGCACAAGAGAATGTTGATCCAGCATTAAGGAGATCTACTAGGGAAATAAAATCGGCTATTCCTAGTGATTATGTAGTGTATCTACAAGAATCTGACTATAATATTGGAGCTAAGAATGATCCTGAAACTTTTGCACAAGCCATGAGTTGCAAAGAGTCAAATTTGTGGTACGATGCCATGAAAGATGAAATGAATTCCATGAAAAGCAATGGTGTCTGGGACCTTGTAGAGTTACCTAATAGAGCAAAGGCCATTGGCTGTAAATGGGTCTTTAAGACCAACAAGGATTCATTTGGTAACATTGAGAGATACAAAGCGAGACTCGTTGCTAAGGGATTTACTCAAAAGGAATGAATTGATTACACAGAGACTTTTTCTCCAGTATCTAAGAAAGATTCTCTTCGTGTCATCTTGGCATTAGTTGCTCACTTTGACCTGAGTTGCAACAAATGGATGTGAAAACGGCCTTTCTTAATGGTGATCTAGAGGAGGAGGTTTATATGAAACAACCTGAAGGTTTCTCCTCTAGTGATGGTGAGCACTTGGTTTGCAAGCTTAAGAAATCAATATATGGTTTAAAACAAGCCTCCCGTCAGTGGTATCTTAAGTTCCATGGGATAATTTCTTAGTTTGGATTTGTTGAAAATCCTATGGACCAATGTATATACCAGAAGGTCAGTGGGAGCAAAATTTGTTTCCTTGTTTTATATGTGGATGATATTTTACTTACAACCAATGATAAAGGTTTGTTGCATGAGGTGAAACAATTTCTCTCTAAGAATTTTGATATGAAGGATATGAGTGAGGCATCTTATGTCATTGGCATTAAGATTCATAGGGATAGACCTCGAGGTATTTTAGGTCTATCACAAGAAACCTATATCAATAAGGTTTTAGAGAAATTTCGGATGAAGGATTGTTCACCAAGTGTTGCACCCATTGTGAAGGGTGATAAGTTCCATTTGAACCAATGCCCAAAGAATGATTTTGAGCTAGAACAAATGAAAAACATTCCTTATGCTTCTGTTGTTGGAAGCCTTATGTATGCTCAGGTATGCACAAGACCCGACATTGCATTTGCTGTTGGGATGTTAGGAACATATCAGAGTAATCCAGGTATTGACCACTAGAAAGCTGCTAAAAAGGTGATGAGGTACCTTAAAGGAACTAAAGATTACATGCTCATGTATAGACAGACGGACAATCTAGATGTGATTGGCTACTCAGATTCAGGCTTTGCTGGCTGTGTTGATTCTCGTAAATCAACATCAGGATACATTTTCCTGATGGCCGGTGGAGCTATTTCTTGGAGAAGTGTTAAGCAGACTTTGGTTGCTACATCTACTATGGAAGCCAAGTTTGTCTCTTGTTTTGAGGCAACTTCACATTGTGTATGGCTTAAGAGCTTCATTTCTAGTCTTAGAGTTATGGATTCTATTTCTAGACCATTGAAAATTTTCTGCGATAATTCAGCTGCTATCTTTATGGCTAAGAATAACAAAAGTGGAAGTCGAAGTAAACACATCGACATTAAGTACTTAGCCATTAGAGAACGTGTAAAAAATAAAAAAGTGGTCATTGAGCACATTAGCACTGACTTGATGATCGTTGATCCTTTCACTAAGGGCTTGCCACCAATAAAATTTAAGGATCATACAGAGAAAATGGGATTTGGTTCCGCTTTATGATTGTATACATTCAGTTTTTGAATGAAACTCTTATGCATTGATGTTTTCTCATATTTATGTGCACTTAATTTATTTGAGAAAATATATTTATTTTGGACCAAGAATAAACATAGGGTTTATTCATTAAGTTTTTGTTACCACATTAAGTATACACTTGAGAAATAAAATACGTTGTAATACATGGATGATAATACTCGCTCTTAGAAGAACTATCGCTATGATTCACGTGTTTGTTTCTTAAGAAAGTTGTTTGATGACTCACTTAAGTTAATGAGTCAAACGTATTAGCCCAAGTGGGAGAATGTAACGTTTTATTTGATTTGATTTTCAGTTACACTTTGCTTCTAGGCATATAATTAACATTAAGTGGTACATACATTACAAATGTTTTGGTGATGAATGGCCTTGAATCACCATTATTGAAATGGTAACAGTTGAAATTCATGATGGTAGAATGTCTATAAATTAGTTTTTGGTCCCTAAGCCTGCTCTCTGCGAATTCTATACTAATATACACCATTTGTGAGTGAGAGTTAAGGTTTGGAAGAGCCAAAAACAAAGAAGACTCACGCACAGCAGATTACGTGACAATGGCGGGAGGTACGTCATGGTTCCATTTATTCCGCATTTGGTTTATTGATCTTTTGTGTTTCGTTTTTGATAACAGGAACATGTTTAGATCAATATAAATATCTTACATTTGTTTCATCATTTTCCTCTCAGAAACCATAATCGGGTAACCAACGGAACCGGATACGGATGCGTAGAGATATACTAGGAGACAAAACGGCGAGTCATCTATGATGACTCAGAGGGAATGAGTCACCACGGTGATTCATGGTGGTGACTCATCCTCATCATAAATGCTAGTAATTATGACTCTTTATAAGTGTAATGACCAAAATACCCATAACCTAACCTATCCTAGTTAAATGCCAACTATGGTTAAGGCAAGTCATGTACAAATTGGCTTCTTCTTTCTATTTTGTGGTCCAAACTCAGCCACACTCCCCTTCACCCATCACCACACATTTTCTTTCCTAGCTTGATGATTCATAAGAGTAGCTAGCTTATAATATAGTATTTTCTAACTTAACTTAACCTAGCTTAGTTAACCTCAACTATGGTTATTAAGGACACATCTCCTATCCCTTAACCACTCATTTTACATGGCTATAACAGCCCCACACTTAGCCAATTTCGTGGCTGCCCTCCCTTCTCCATCACTTCATTTATTCATTTCATCATAATTCTCTAAGTCATTTCTCTCAAAAATCTAAGTCTCCATGATGGCAAAGCTTGCATCTTGGATCATTTTTTTCTTCATTTCAATGGAGGATCCTCTTCCTCATCCCCTTAACTCTCTTTATCACCCACTACTTCGGATTAGAGGAGAAGAATTGACAGAGAAACCTCAATAGTTACAAGAAGCCTTTGTTGGAAGCTTTGAAACCTAATCGGAGTAGTCGTAGTGAAAGGGTCGGCAAACACTCTTCAACCGTTGGATCGTTCTCAAATTTTAGAAGAAGATTCAAGACTGTGGTTCTTCATATCCAACGGTCAGAATTTCGAAATAATCTCCATAGCATGAGATATTCAGTTCGGACAGTGGACTGAAAGGATGAGAAACTCAACCCGGATACCATCTAACCTGTCACCATAGAATTGGGATCTGAGATTCGTTAACCGTTGGATCAGGCTGAAACTTTGTGAGAAGGTTTAGGAAGGATATTTCTTCATTGTCACCGTTCATATTTGTAAATAAAGCGCTGTGTCCAGAGAAATGGAGCTCGAACAGTAGCTCTATTTTGGTAACTTTTCCCTAGGATTCATGAGCTTATTTTGAATCTGATTTCCCCTAAGTCCATCCGTTGTTCTCGTAAGTTTTTCCATCGATTTTGTCTCTTGATTCAAATAGATTTATTTATTTGAAACCCTATTGTTGATTCGGTTGGTATTTGGTGTTTCCGACGAATTGTGATACTCGTACATGTAATCGGGACGGAAAGCGGAACGGTGGATGTGTAAGGATGGATGGTGGTAGATTTGTGGATGTTGTTGGACAGCGTGATGAGGTTCATGACAGTAGCATGGACGCATTCAGAGATTGTACGGGAAAGCGCGCATGTCAATCAGGTGGGGGAAGAATCAACCTATCATCGGAATGGATAAGTAGTTTATAATATAATAATTGTGTAGGGCGATCTAAACCCTACTAGTAATCGAGTAATCGACAAGACCAAAATCGTATTGGAAACCTTTTCCGTAAAACCAATGATGATTTGGGTATTGTAGGTTTATCGCCGTTAGGATAATCTTATAATATTGAGGATGTTTGACTTTATGATTATTGATTGTTTGTGATACGCTGGTTGAGGTATTCTACTGCATGTGACGTTTTATTTTGTTGTTTGGATATTTTATTGATTGTTGTATTATGCATGATCTGCCTGGTTTGATAATGTGCTTAGTTGACTTTTAAGTAAGGATATATGTTGCTCGGGGGATATGTATGTGGGTGAGAGAATGAATGGGACTTAAAGATGCATAGCCAAATTAAGTTGTTTTATAGATGAGATTATGAGAAATGATTTGAGGATTTATACGGGTTTCTAGTGAGAGGTTGAGACACTATGTTATGACCCCGTAAGAGTTGGTGATACTTGCATCATTGCATTGTGTAGCAATCGGGCTATTTGCATAAATGCATTGTGTAGCAATCGGGCTATTTGCATCATTACTATCATGTGTAGCAATCGGGCTACTAATATTATATTATATTATATTATATATGATAGAGGGGAGTGCTCGCTCGGACGAAGGACTAACCTTCCTATTAGGATGGAGATGGTGTGACACGATTGTAGTGGTCACGTTAGCATAAAGGTTTAGTTTGCGTGAGATTAAGGGTAGAGGACAATATTATGATTTGAGGATGATTGTTAGTTATGTGTGATGCGTGTCTTTGACTGTTATTATATTATATGCTATGTATTCCATTTCCGCTTATGATGATAGAACTGTTTCTTATCTCCCTATTTCTGTATTTTGTGTGTGTTTATCTTATTCCATGAGAAGACCCGATGGAGGAACCAGTTGCTGAGGAATTAGATGGAACTCCATATGAACCGGATGTGGGAGGACGAGATGTGGATTCCAATGATGTAGTTTAGTGTCTAGGGCCAGTAAGTCTTATAAGACATTTTATTTTCCGCTAAGTATAACAGTTTGTGTAAGTATGTACCTATAAGGGATCCTACTGATAGGATACCCTAAACAGTGTTTTGTTTTAAGATGGACAAATATATGTGTGCATGTGTAATATAAAATTATGGTGTGGTGTGTTAACTTTCCGAAGTTGGATGTGTTATATTTAAGCTTTTAATTTCTTTGTATTTTCATATTACATTTAACGTTAAGAATGAGAGTAAGTTTAAATAAATAATTAATGGCACAACGGGGTACAACGGGGTGTCTCATGTAACGTTGTTGTGGACTTTATGTCCTCTATACGGTGTGGTGAACGTTGTTAAAGGTGTCTATAACCAGGAACCTAAGACTGAGGCATCGGTCTAAGGCTTTGTAATTGAGCACTCGGACTTCATGTCCTGTGTTGACGATGAAAAATATTAACGTTGAAAATTTTGAATGGTCGTGAGCCTTTGAGTTTCGACAAGGAAAGAATGAACAAAAAGAAAAATGACGAGAATAAAATGTTTTACTTGCATTATTTGGCAGACGTGCCCACGTTGTTTTGACATGGTGCCTTGATGGTCAAGGTGTCATGTAACGTTGTACATTGTGCTGTGATGGGCAATGAATCCCATATACGTTGATCACTGTGCCTTGTGTTGGACAGTGTGCTATGGAAACACGTTGTGCCTTATTTGGCAATCGAGCTTGATCAGCTCATTATAACGAAGTTGGGATCTCCGAAGATTTAGTATCAAATTTAGACGTTGAATATTGAAGTGCCATGCATTTTTTATTTTTTTTAATGACGATGGCTGTAGGGTATGAAACCCATTGATCAACTATTGTGTTTATGTTGAGAATTTTATATGTTGTACATGATGTTTTGTGTGTTGCGCATGTGGTTATCATGATAAAACTAATTTATCGGTATCTCAC
This sequence comes from Echinosophora koreensis, assembly GCA_035048595.1. Lineage (NCBI taxonomy): Eukaryota > Viridiplantae > Streptophyta > Magnoliopsida > Fabales > Fabaceae > Echinosophora > Echinosophora koreensis. The sequence goes on along the minus strand of JAPCYP010000158.1, from coordinate 469,717 downwards.
CCTTACGATATATCTGTTTTTCTAGTTTTACTGTTGTACCTTGGTACACAAGAACAGATGGTGCAGAGGAGTTCCAGTTTGCTCGAGAAGTTTAGTCTCGATCCTTTAAGAGGTTGGTGATAGTGGTAAGGACTATGGAGGTCTTTCTAGTAGATGTCTTATAGAGTGACCAGCTTAGGATTTTCTTGGGTTATGTGTTTTCAGAAAATCGGTAGATGTAGTTTTGAGAACCTTTATATGGTTTGGATTTCAGTTGGGAATAAAGAAGTTTTTTAGAACAGTTTATATGTTGTGGAAGATATTGTTTATAAATAAAATCAATGTATTTGTGTTGACAAGTAAGACGTAGTTTTATTATTTGATGTGTGCATCACATTTTTCTAAGTATTAAGAAGAAAATTATTATTTTTTCTTCAGCCAAGTTTTCTAACTTGAATCAAAATAAATTTTCCAAAAGCAACCAGCAAATTCCTTTTTAATTTAATTCCGCACGTGTTCACGAGTAATGCTCAAAGGGGGTGTTACATGAGCTCTCACATCTTCCGTATACTAATCCCTGAAGATGCGTCATCATGACCGGTCTGTCTCATATCCAAAGATGGTTATGATGGTGAAGCAGTTCTACCGTCTTTGTTGAAGAACATAAAATAAAAATTAAAGCAGAAGACTAGAATACACAAAAAAAATGAGATGAGATCCCCATTCATCATACACATAAAGCAGGCATGCAGTGATACGACCCATATATATATTACAGCATACATATATCTATATTATCATCCATTCTCAGTCCAAAGATCAAAACTCCAAGGATACACAATACCAAGATAAACGGTAAGCTTATCAAAGCGTACTAGACACTGTCTGTTCATCGAGGCACGAGAATAGAGAGAAAACTGATTGAAACCATATAGTCTCATACCTACACAGCCTCAAGGAATATCTGATCCTAAATTCGGAGCTAATTGACATTTTGGAAAGGAATTGGTCAGTATAGGTTTCACATCCGCCCACCTCAGGCACCATGTGTGACTAGCATACTAAGCACACAAGGCTTAAATCATAACGTATGTATAATCATAATCACATGTGATCTCAAACTCTCTGTGAAACATCGGGCTCTTTATGAAACCTCTACAACCGGGAAACTTGGCTTTCTAGGCACAACGGCCTCACCGAACATAGTATCAACTATGTGTTTGGGCAAAATTGCCGAAATACATCCAATTTGTCTATCCACCGGATAAATCTCGTAATTCCACCGGAATCCATTTGATGTCAATTTCAAACTGACGATATCCTTGGGTCTGAATCACCGGCCCTTCGCTGAACCACAGTTCTCAAGAAGGCTTTCCATGTTCGTGCACAGATGTTTTAAGACACTTGCCTACAAGTCCTTACACATTATGGAATTGGACCGACAGTCCAATCATTTATTTCTTTGCACTTTTCTAGGGGAGCCTTTTGCTAGAAATGAAATTATTCTGAGTCCATTAAGTCTTATGGATGTGTGGATCTTGAATTATCCACACTTTATGACAAATGGTCTGGCTTCACCATAAGTCATAAATCATTAAGTTCTTATTGTCACTAAGTCATCTATGACTTTGGTTTTGCATTTTACTGTAAATACTAGTCTTTGAAGACTAAAATCCTTTTTGGCTTAAAACCAAATCATTTTAAAGTAAGATTTGAACTTAGTTAACTTAGTACCAAACTTCTTAAAATAGTTTCCTGAAAATACTTGAAATACTTAAAAGATGGTTTTGCCCTTTTTACTGTATTTAGGGTCGAGACTCCATATTTTCAAAACTATAATCCTTTTACTCGAATGTTTCACTTTCCCAAGTTACAATACCCATGTTAAGGTATTAAATACCGATTTCAAACTTCACGTTACGGTTTGCTCAAAAACTCAAAAACTCGACCAAACGTCGCTAAGTTCGAAAATCGTGTAATTCATTTTTCAACGATTTTTAACCTTAATGTCCAAAACTAATTTTGGAGTCATAGGACACTTAGTTAGGTATTAAAACAGTCTCTAACTGTCCAAAAACTGTCTTGGCCGAAATTAATACCTTAGCTCATTTTACATGTCTGGTTCTTTGAAAATTCCGTTTTTAAGTTCGCTAAAGCTCGATTTTTGTTCTCTTAAGACTTAGCTCAAATCAAAACTATTTTTTGGATCTTTAAACCATAAAAGTCAGTTTTCATAACCTTGAAAACAGTTTTGTAAACTTTCATTTTCCTCTTGGTTTTATTACTTTTTAAACCTTTTAATAACCATAGAATTTGCATACTTTTAAGGTTTAAGATTGTCATGTCTTTTTCTTCGACTTGGCCGAATTTAAACCTAAAAAATATGAAGACTTTCTCTTCACCAATCAACTCATAATCACATGTACATACTCATGTATCAAAGCATTAAAACATGGCATGAAACTTTAACATATTAAGCATGCTTTATTATATATGACTAAATGATCTTTTCCAACCTAACATACTTCAAATAATCACATGGCACATCAATCATGATCACACCACAACCACAACACAATTATTACACAAAGTCCTCTTAGAGGATCACATAAACATAAGCATATAACCCCCACTTAGGGTTTCAAGACAATACAAAAATACTTTAAACCACGGTAGATGGTGGTTAATCTCCCCCATACCACTTGTAGTCAAGTAAGCTCTTTGTCTTAGATCCTTCAATCTTCTTTCCTCTCCACCCCCAAAGTCACACCAGCAACAACCAATATACAACCTTCATCAACCATACAAAATACCAAGTTAAATCAAACAAAACCAAGGCTAATTAAAATCCTAGGGGAAGCTCATTTCCAAGGAATCGTTCATAGGGCTAGGATGAGTTGTTTTTAAATTCCTTTCGTAGACATGTAGATAAAGGTATTTCTATGGTGGAAAATTTGTCATGAGTCCAAAAGTCCATTCATGTAAAATTCTAGGAATTAAACCATGAATTTTCAAGAAAAGGAAACTTGAACAAATCATCATGAACGAAAGGAAAACTATGAGGAGAGTTGAAGGAATGATCATGGATCATAGAAATATACCTCAAATGATGAGAAATGGATGACGAAATGAAAGATCAAAGCAAAACTCCCAAGAACACTTGAACTTTCTCTTGTTTTCTAACACTTAGAAGGTGGTAGAATGTGAAAGAATGAATTGGTTTAGTGAATAAGAGGGAGGGGCACGAAAATTTGGAGGTCAAAATGGTCCAAAACATTGTGGGACTCATTTGGAATTTTTAAGAAAAGCTAAGGGCATTTTGGTCTTTTTGCAAGGAAATTAAGATATTTTCTAAGGTTGTAATCATGACATGGTGACTCATCGTGTGACTCATCATGGTGACTCACCCATGTGAGTTGTCATGATGACTCATCGATCCGATCCTCCTGGCCTATCTCTGCAGTTCTGTATCTGGCTCCATCGTTTTCCCGATTTAGGTTTTCGCGCATTTCATTATAATATTTTATTTTTGTGCGAAAACTTTAGAAATAGACTTTATCAATGAAATTATTATAAAATCTATAATTTTTCAGTTTCGGGTCAAATTAGGGTTTCTTCCGGTATAAAACTATACTGTCAGTAAAAACACAGACTGATTTCCGTCTAAGTTTTAAACCCAAAATTGAATCATAACTTCCTTCGATATTAATGGTTTCAAATATGATTTTATTTTCCTCAAAATCATTTTCTGGATCGCAGGTAAAAATATAGAATATATTTACCCGTTAAGAGGAAAACAAGGTGTTACGCAAATCACAAAAGCATTAATCACATTAAATCTTTCCCACAAGATATCATATGCACCTTAGTTTTTTTTTTTCACTCACAACTCATCTTTAACCAAGGACTCATAACATAAAGCACAATCTTCTCTTATTTGTATATGTAGGTTTACCTATATATTAATTTGGGTAAAGGCCCATTTGAGTCCCTGACAAAAAATACGGAGCCCATTTCAGTCCCTGACAAAAAAAAAAACTACCCCGTTAGTCCCTGACAATTACTAACGTGGGACAATATAGTCCCTACGTTACTTCGGTTAGTCAGCGTCCGTTACTAAAATGTCCCACGATACTAATTGTCGGGGACTAATTAGTCTCACTTTAAATATTATTAGGGATTATAATATCCCATAGTAATTGAAAGGGACTAACTTGTCCAATGTTAGTAATTGTCAGGGACTAACGGAGTAGTTTTTTTTTTGTCAGGGACAGAAATGGGCACTGCATTTTTTGTCGGGGACCAAAATGGGCCTTTACCCTATTAATTTTCACATAATTCCTACTTGCAGCTCATCATTTTCCCCAACACTATTTTCTCTACAACAATCTAATATATGATAGATATATTGTACGATACATAAAGGAACAAACCGTGCAAGAAAGAAGGTCCAAACTCCAGTTTTCCAGCAATTGAAGGTAACCAAGTCGTGACGCCCTGCACCAAGGGTTACGACTCCCCTCTGTGGTAGCAAACAACATAGTGGTACCCTATCTTTTGGGCCGCAATGCCCTCTCGAATCTCCCTTACAGCAACAACACTGCATTTCTACTTGTACTATCAGTTGTCCACCATTTTTTTTTATAAAGGTTCACTTCTAAAACTTGTTCAAACAAAACTTAACCCAAAACAATTAACCACATGGCACCATTGTAACATCCCTCGCTGCTCTATGGATCCATAAGGCCTTTTCAGTGTGCTTTGTCTTCACTCACATGTTTCTTGGGAAAACTTCTCAAGACGTCACGCTTAACTGTGGAGTTCTTAAGTGATGGGCTCCTGAAAAGAAGATGCATCTTATTGGTATAGGTAGTACCAATCAATCCATATAAGTCATCCTCAACTGTATAGTCTCATACCTACACAGTCTCAGGATCCCTCTCATTCGGATGTGTAGTCGGTTCATTCATGTGTCCTTCCGCCTAGAAGCCTGCCAGGAGCCGCTCCTTGTTCGTGCCTTCTTGCACCGGTGACCACTCCCCGCCCTCATCAGCCCCGGGTGTCACAACCATCATGGTGATGATCGTATATAATTGGCATTCATCTACACTCTTACATTTACATCAAAATGTTTTTACATAAGCTCATAACCAAGCGTGATAATATATCAACATCATATACACTCAATTCATAAACTCCCTTACCAAAGCTCAAATTTAAGGTTAAACAATAATCCAAACTCAAAATCATTAATCATTACCTGAACGTTTTAATGCCTTTATCATAATCAAGTTTAAATATTCATGAAAATCGTATAATTGAACACACAATCCATTCAATTTATCCTCTTACTCATAACACTACGTCTTTCAAAAGTCATATAGTCACTTAATTAGTTTTGATGAATCTCACTATTATTATATATTTTAACCACCTCATTCACAACATGATTGCAAGTGATTCCGAGGAAAGGAAGCATTAAAGCATCACCCCAAACGCCTTTTTTTCTAACAATTTCATGCCATATCACTAGTCATTAAGATCCTGCCATAATACACTTAATCGACCACCAATTACATTTTTAATTTATTAATGACCAGCAATCACATATCAGACACACCAACTTCATTATGATGGAACATCACATTGTCAATATAGAATCCTCAATCCATATTTCCTTTCCACAACAATATACCATAGTAATATAAATCTACACTTTACATCCAATCAAATGACAATCCAACATCATACTTACTTGCCCTTAAACCCTTGCTATTATCGCAAGCCAGTGCCAAATGCCGACCTCAAACACAAAATCAATTTTACTAGCCAACATTTAATTAAACAAGTTAAAAACTTTTCATGAAAGGGTTTTTCTTTTGAACCTAAGCTCGGATACCAACTTTGCTCTCTTGGCTGCATCTCCCTCTGTTTTACTGCTCCCAGACCTTCTTTTCTAGTTTTCATGTTGGTTCCTTTGATTATGTTATTGATTCCTTTGATGATGAACTAATTTCTCCATTCTAGGGAGATGATGTAGCCGCGTTTGGACGGTTTAAATGCTTCTATGATATTTTCGTAGTTCTTTTCTTCATCCCTTTTGTGTTTTACTTCTGCGCTTAATGCTTGCTTATAACTGGTCATTATTATGCATGATTTGCCAATCATAATGATACCGAGAGGTTAGTTATGTGTTTAGAGCATTGGGGTGAAACCATATAGTTTATGTGGATAGAGATATACCGTAGGGATTGTATGCAACCTTCATAGGGAGTCATAGAACTTAATGAATTTCTTAATAATTAACCATCATAGAGATATAGTTGGTTAAGGATTAAGAGGTGTTTGCTAACTGTGCTAGAGAGAGACGTTAGGATAATTTATGACTCCATGGTTACGTAAGAACCCCAAGGTGAGGTATACTCATGAGGTATTGGGTAAATATCACTAGATTTAGATACCCTCTTTAAAAAAATCTTGATTGTCTTAATTGAATATCACCAGACTTATTTAAATTACTTAAAAATCTTGATTAAATATCATAAGTCTTTTTTATTATAAAAAATTCATTTGAAATCTCAGACCAACACATCCACCCAGTGTTATTAAAACCGAATCGGACCAGCCGGTCGAACCGGAAACCGGACCAGTGTCCGGTCCGGTTGGCCTATCAAACCGGATGAGACATTGAACCGGTGATGACATCATCAAACCGCGGTCAAACCCGGTTGAACCGGTGACTCGGTCTGCAGTTGGACCGGTCCAACCAGCTCCTGCTTGCGCGCCTGCTGAATTTGGAAATTGGAGCAAAATACACTGATGGGAATCGAACCCAGGCACTAAACATAGAAGTAGGAGGCACTACCACTAATCCACAAAGAATTTTGTTATATGGTTTACAATTATTTTATATATATTACATATATTAATTAAAAAATTGATATATACCAAGTCAACCAGTGACCCCCGATTGAACCCGGTTGAACCAGTGACCCATTAACCCAATACCCTGACCGAGTCGATCACCGATTCAGTTTTAATAACATTGCATCCACCTAAATTTATCTCATCCAACAAAAATAATATAATAATAATGAATAAGGATAAGTATGGATAAGCAACTGCTGGGAGACCATTTGTCGCTCGCTTCAGTGTCCATCTCTTTGATCTCCGCTTCTGACTGCAACACTCAATAGTACTCCGCCGCATCGCTGCTTCGCGTCTCCGCTCTCCGTTCCTCACCGGCCAAACGCCTAGTAAGAATTGAAGGTAAATGGTTGAGATTTGAAGCTCATCTCATATCTGATTCTTAATTTGAATCATTTATTTTGCTATTTTGTTTAGGGATGACGATCTTCGTTGATTCCCGTCTTTACTATAATTTTACCTTTGATTGATTTTACTGAGCTAGAAGGAAAGAAAGAAATTCAATCTATTTGGTCATTTTATTAATACCTTGGATTTCTGCGTCTTTATAATTTTCTCTCTTTTTTGTTTATAATCAGCTGCAATTTTGCTTTTCGAGATTAACAAAAAGATTCTGAAGAGTAGAAGGAAAAGTAACAGCATATAACCTTTCTTGATTCTAATGCAGAAAACACAAAAACGTGAAGAATCTTCAGAACAGTAGAGTAGACCAATTCATTTAACTACACAATCAATAAGAGTAGAAACAGTAGAACACTGTGTGGGAATCTGAATCTCAGGCGATCAAATGGCGACGGTAATAGACGGCAAAGCTGTGGCCCAAATTATAAGAAGTGAAATAGCGTCGGAGGTGCGTCTCCTGTCTGAAAAATACGGCAAGGTTCCAGGATTAGCTGTGGTTATAGTAGGCAACAGGAAGGACTCACAAAGCTATGTCGGAATGAAGAGAAAGGCTTGTGCTGAATTAGGGATCAAATCGTTCGATCTTGATCTTCCTGAAGATATCTCTGAAGCCGATTTAATAAAACAAGTTCACCTGTTGAATGTTAACCCTGATGTACATGGTTCGTCACATATTTGTTTATTGCCATGTTTCATGTCTCATTGTTGGAGTTGTGTCTGCAGTGAGCAAGGAAGGGTCAATTCATTTAGCAAGCTATGATCTTTATGCATTTTATCAAATTAACGTGATATACCTTATTTGCTCACTTTAGCAACAAGTTGACTTCATAAGAGTCTTATACTCTATAACGTGGTTATGTTAAGGACAAAACTTATATGCAGTTCCGTAGCTACTTTATGCGCTATTTTCCAATGGGATAAGACATGTGTAACAGCTGTTACATATATGTTATATTTTTTTATTGATGAACCATTATACATGTCACATTCTCATTGAAAAACAACACCAAAGTACCCAAGGAACTGCCCCTAAGATTTGTCCTTAGTATAATTGTAAATGTGAGTTATGCAGTTGCGATTTGGATGCAGAAACTACTAAAATAGCAATATTGCAATGGCAATTGCAGCTGCGGATCACAAATTAAAACCTTGATGCCTCTCTACTCTACTAAGCTATTTTTTGTAGCTGAATTTAGTTTTGTTTGAGGGAAATTTCCATGTCAAAAAATTTCATTTGTCAATATATAAGTAAGACAAATATACTTCTTTCTTGCTAATTCTTTATTGATTTATTTTTCTATATGTAAATCCCAATGCTGTTTTTGCTGGGTGTATAATTATGGATTAACATAAAATGAATGTTTGTCCAAATTAAGTGGTGTTTGCAGTGAGATCTGATGCATAATGCATATTGAAGCTATACTTTTCCATGCATGGGCTATGAAATACGCATGTTATTTTGCACTTTATTTTTTAATTTAAGGACTTGGTTTGTTATATCCACAGGTATATTGGTTCAACTTCCATTGCCAAAGCATATAAATGAAGAGAAAGTTCTGACTGAAATCAGCCTTGATAAGGATGTAGATGGCTTCCATCCTTTGAACATTGGCAAGCTTGCAATGAAAGGAAGAGAACCCCTATTCCTTCCCTGCACTCCCAAGGCAAATCTTCTTCAATATGAAAGATTTTAGAATAGACTCAATTATGTCAACAAATGAATGAATTTCACTTACCTATTTCTTTTCTTTTTTATAAAAGGGTCAAGAAAGGTGACTGTGGAGTTTGGGTCACTTAAATTAGAAGGGAAAATAAAAAGCAACAAATCTATCAAATCTTTTAAACAAACTAACCTGTGATTGATGTATTGTTTTCATGAAGATTTTTTTGTTGTTGTAAAGCATAACTTGTACTTGTGAGGTAGATTCAACTGAGAAATAGGAATTTATTTTTATCCTATATTATTTTGGAGAGGTGATGAACTCATGCTAAGAGTGATTTATATCTGAAATATTTGAACTCGATCAAATGTAAGAATTGAGAAAAAAAAAAAGGTGCGCAGAAAGCAATAGTAAGTTAAAATCACTAAGAACAAATTTCATTGTAGATCTTTTTCATTGTTCCTGAAAATAGAAAACGATTTTCTACTTGTTATTAAACCCTCTGTGATCACCTAAACTGGTCAGAGGGTTATAGTTTATGTAACAACTCTTGCTGATGAAGAATTTATAATTACTAATAAGCTTTTGAAATAATTTCTCAAAATCACAAGTCACTCATTTGCATTTGCTACTTGTATGCAGGCATGTCTTGAACTTTTATCACGAAGTGGTATAAGTATAAAGGGAAAGAAGGCAGTTGTGGTTGGTAGAAGTAACATAGTTGGATTACCAGCTTCGTTGCTGCTTTTGAAAGCAGATGCGACAGTTACCATTGTCCATTCACACACAAGTCAACCAGAAAGTATCATACAAGAAGCAGATATTGTTATTGCAGCAGCAGGACAACCGATGATGGTAACTCGCAACACATACCTTACTTTATCTGCATCTCTCTTGTGAATCCTTGCACTGTACTTGTTAAGTTTCAAATTTTAGCATTTGGGATTGGGATGTTTCTTACTGTAAAATGTCATGGATAGCAGATAGCATAAGGCATATATCATATATGGGATGCATTTAGCTTACTGAAAGTTTGTCGCATACAACCTCTCCTTGGTACATGGTACAGATGCAATGATGCAAATCTGTTAGATGTACAATAGCTTCCAATAACTGGTACTGTTTAATAGCGTTTTTTAAACTAAGTTGACCTTCCTTTCATGACAATGGTGTGAACAATATCTGTCTGCACCAAAAAAAAAAAAAGGGGATTTTTGGAATATTTTAGGTGCAAGGCCTTGTATCCCATCAAGTACCTATAGTTAATTCCAGTCTTCTTCCTGGATTTGAGTTCATTTTATGCATAGTGAAATTCTTTTGTGTTTTAGATCAAGGGCAGTTGGATCAAACCTGGAGCTGCAGTGATAGATGTTGGAACAAATGCTATTGATGACCCAACAAAGAAGTCAGGTTACAGGCTTGTTGGAGATGTAGATTTTGCGGAAGTATCTAAAGTTGCTGGTTGGATTACCCCTGTTCCTGGTGGAGTGGGTCCAATGACAGTCACAATGTTGTTGAAGAATACTTTGGAGGGTACCAAGCGCCACCTTGAGCAGAAAGAATAAAAAAAAAGCAGTTCTTCGAGAATAAGTTATGTCCACAGCTAAGGTGGATAAATGTATTTTATATTTTGTTTAATCGGAATTATATTTATGCTCTTTCACTATCTTCCAATTCCTTTTTTGGCCCATATCCTTTTCCTCCTGTCCTCCATATGTATCTCAGAAGCATTCCAATGTGGGCTTTTAGGGATATTTAGACTTAATTTACTACGATTTGAATCTCCTACTTAAGGATGGTAATGTTGAAGGCCTACTATGCTTTTATTCGACTAATGCAAGCAGCCAAGCAAGCAATGATCTTGCAAGATTTCTATTATTCTATATATAGACTAACTAAAGTAATAATATGTTTGTTAGGTTGAATTAATCAAATTAAAAGGAAGAGGTAAAATTACTTGGCAAAATTCCCGTATGCTTTGTTGTCAACTTTACTCTGAAGACAAAAAAAAAAGGGGGTTTAACTATTAAGTCGGTTTTTGAACTATTTGAGAATTTTTAAATAGGTTCCCAAATTAAAAAAATTTGTAATTAGGTCCCCGAATTTTTATAAAGTTTTCAATTGGTCCCTGAACTAAAAAGTTTATAATTGGGTCCTTGTAAATTGTTCCAACATAGGGACTATGCCTAGAAAGGTTATACAGACACTAGTCAAACTAAAACTGAACATAGTACATAAACTGGTCACAGACATGATGAAAGAAGTCCTAGAAATACTTGGCCCGCCTCTTAGAAATACATCAAAAAGCAAAATAAGCTCACAGAGGCTCATAACCTATCTGGCGCATCCGACAAAGCCATATCATAGACGATATGGGCGCCTAGAGCTACCTCTCCCTCTCCATAGGTGCTTCGGTAGACTCTGCCATAAAGGGTCCTCGGTTCCTGAATCGACTCATCGCTGCTCATGACGACGTGTCGGCGACGATGGTGATACATCGTCTGAACATTCTGCTGCCTCCGACCCCACTGCACCATGCCAACATGGCTCCTCGCCTCTGAGCGGTCCACCATGTTCCACATATCGTCAGGGAACTCACTCTGACGAGGTAGATACCACATCTCTGAAAAGAGTAACCTCTATGAAATCCGATACGATGCGTCCAGGTGAAAGTAAGGACCATCTCCTATCCGTATGTAGAAACTCACTAGGCCGACGTACGTCATGAAGAATCGTGAATGGTCGGCCTGCTATCCACGATCATCATGGTAGACGATCTCAACATCGCCGAGTATCGGGATCCTGGGAGGGATCCTCTGCAGATAAAGCCTCAGCTGGTAACTCAAGTCCGCCGCTATCTCCGTCCTGTTAGCGCTGCTCATCTATCGGGTTTACATACAGAGAAACATAGAGGGAAAGAGAGAGATAAGCAACAAAACATAGTCATGAAAATGGGGATGGGCACACATAGAACAATAATCATATATCTATATACACATACAGTAAATAATAGGTAACCATCTTCTGAGTCACACCAACATAGTATATCCTCGAAGTTCACTTTCAGATCAGTCCTCTAAGGAGTCTCACTCCCATGCATGTCGGAAGATATCTCTCATCCGGGTCTCAGCCCATAGACACTCTCCTTACCGAGCCTCACTGCTCATAGAATGTCAGTTAGTTTGTCCAGGTAACCCTTCCGCTCTCCGTGACCAATAAGAGTGCATCCCTCTATGAGCATAGCTCTATTAGAGGTATATGGGTCGTCTCGGAACGTCCACCTGCGTCGTGGATACTGATAACTCTTTAAAACAAGAGTTATTCATTACCTTTTTACTCTCATATGTTTGTATCTTTAAATATAAGTCTCTGTTTTTGCCAATAAATATGCAAGTTTGTAAATATTTGTGGTTGAGTCAAATGGTTATCAGTATGTGCTCTTATAATGCTATATCATTGTCTCATGTATTTCTGTGTGCTTATGCAGAGAATTGCTGGAGCATGGATGAAGCATTGAGTATGGAATCCTTGACCGTTGTAGTAAGTTGAACTTCAGAAGCTCTGCACAAGAGGATAAAGCTGATGTGGACACCTTTTCTCCCTCCTCACAGGCGCTTGTACCTCTGCATTATGGAGCCCACGGGCCTAGGGATCAACGCTCCTACACATTTGGAAATGGGTCATGATTCCTAATTTAATATTGTTAAATGTTGGCCCAAAAAGGAAGAAAAGGGGGTAGAGGAATATAAACCTTGGAAACCCCAAAAAGGAGACAACTTTATGACATAACCTTGTTGTGTGACCTAGGGGAGTGAGCAGCGCCTAGCTCTTCATCTTCAACCTTCCTATTTATGCCATTTTCATTTTCTCTACCATTGCAATGAACTCTTTCTTATTTGTACTTTCTGCTTTACTTAAGCTCAGCATAAGCTAATTTGTTGTAGCTTTAGGTATGCTTCTGTAATGAATGCTTAGCTGATTTTTATGCAATGCTATGTTCTGAATTTTCCTTTATCATGCGCTGATTGTTGTTTAGTTAAGACTGACCAACTTAATTAAATATTGAGCTTACTTGGTTTGGAAAAATTAAGTAAAGTGGAAAAGGATAAAGGATAGGGATTAAACCATTAACTGGAAAATTAAATGGTGTTGAATAGACTAGGAATAGTTAATCAAGTCCTTAAACTAACAGGAACATGCTCATTAAGAAGATGGTGTAATTAATTTGAATCTAGGAATAGAAAGCATTTAATGAACCTGATCTTTAAGTGTTGGAAAACACATTTTTACTTCCTGCAGTTAAATGCTGGAGCATATGCAGAGCATAATATAAGCTAAGCAGGATTTATGAAAGAGCATACTAGAGCTGTTTTCTCATATTTGACAACACAACTCTTTTCAATCTTATCTTCTAAAACTTTAACTTTCACAAGGCTATTTTATGTTTACCTTGCACACACAACCAATTTTTGTTACCCAATCTAACTTCAAGATCATATAGTATAAATTGAAATTTAGCTACAGCATTATAATCCTTGTGGGAACGATATCTGACTTACTTTCTATACTACTTGCTATGATTTGTGTATACTTGCACAAGCTTAAAGACATCTATTTTTAAGGCAACAGATACTCAGGGTAAAGTCGGGAAAACCAGGCTATACCGTGGTACACGACACATTAGGAGCTACCTAATGGCCACCGTGAGTCTCCGGAGTCCAGTTCGTACATCCCCAAGGTCTCTTCATAGACCGGCCACTCCGTAATCCGTACTCGTACTCGAGTACAACAACTAACCTCGTATGACTCCCAGTCATACGGCTCGCCACTTTGGCAAAATGTAATGCAACAAACATCGCTATGGTTAACATCGGAACCTTCTTACACATTCACACTCTCATCACGGATGCCCATATATCCCCAGCCTCAAAGTCACACTCTCAAGGCATTACCGTGGTATTAACCCTCAACTCATCCATACAGACATGTATTCATCAGACAAGCAGTCAATCACCAACTTTCAAATACAAATATAAAATAATCATAAAATCATATTCACATATCAAATATATCAGAGATCATATATCATCATGTATGATTCAAGCAGCACAGTAGCATGCAATCCAGACAACCTCAATCAACATAAAATTGCTAACTTAGGGTATCGGGCTTATTATCAATAAACCTACAACCATTAAACCCAAGGCAACGTTAAAATATTATTTTATTAGGGTTTAGCCGTTGTCGATTATTCGACAATCCTAGTAGGGTCAGGGGCACCCTACACACATGCATATATAATTATTATTCTACGCTTGCCTCCCCAACGATGTCGGTTACTTTCTCCTCACCTTGGCTTAACCGGTACGATTGCTCAAGCTTAGAAACATGTTCTCTCTCCACTCACAGCCATTGCCACGAATACTCTGGGGCTCCTGATGCTCCAAAATTTGCCCTAACATATGGACAGAGTCCCGACAATGTCATAAATCCTAATCTTGTAACATTTTTCCAAACAGAGCTAGAATCGAAGCAAGAATTGAAAACGAATTAGAGATTTGAGCATTACCTCACTTGTATCGAAGAATCAATAGTCAATACTCATAGTACTCGTTGCCCTGATCACAACGGTGCAGTCGGAATTTCGATCGGACGGACAGATTTTCCTTGGCCTTATTTTCTCTCTCTAACCTCTCTCTTGTCTCTCTCCCACGAGCTCTCTGTTTATGAGTTCGTAACCTATTTTTTTTCTCCAACTTTTACATTTTAAAAGAAACAAGGGGTCCTTTCAGAACTGAGCACGCTCGAGCGCAAGAATTCCCACGCTCGAGCATAACCTCTCCCACGCTTGAGCGTGGTCGTCTGCCTCTCCACGTCTCGTCTACGCGTCGTTTAGCCAGCCACATGTGAATCCTCTTAGCACGCCTCACGCTCAAGCATGGCTTTTCTCACGCTCGACCGTGGACCATGTTGACAAGCCAAATTAGCAAACCCTTATTCGCATGTTTCATCGCGTTCTGAGCTCGTTTGAAGTTCAATTGACCTCAAATTTGAAACATAAGTTCATTAACACGTAAGGAATAAGATCAAGCCCTTAAATATGCCTAATCTCTTCCTTAAACAAGAATCGAGAAAACGGGGCTTTACATAACTTACTATATCTCACTTCAACTTGTTGCATTTTGCTGCATCTTTTTGTAACAATATCTCAAGGTTCATCCTCCACCCAAACCACTATAGATGTTTGATATGGTTATCCAGCTTGGATGAAATCAGTAATGTTCCACCCAGTTCAATAGATCACTATCGAATTTATTACTTTGGAGACCCCATTGGAAATTTTATATAAGTTCAGGGACCCAATTAGAAACTGTTTTAGTTCAGGGACCCAATTGAAAACTTTATAAAAGTTCAAAGACCCAATTACAAAAAAACTTTTAGTCTAGTGACCTATTTAAAAAATTTCAAATAGTTTAGGACCAACTCAATAATTAAAAAAATAATAATTGGCATGCGCTTGCTGGCTACTGGTGCGAGTATTACACTTACTGCACAATACACGGGGACTCAATAGCATGTGGATTTACCAAAGTTTAATATCTCTATTGAACACTACAAAAAAAAGGTCATTTAGAGACCGAATTTCTTGGTTGCTGTTTGCGACCGGAATGGCGACCGAGAGAAGGATAAACAAGAGATACTGGTTATAGTTGATATTGCGACCGAATTAGCGACCGAAATAGAGCGTAGCAGAGATATCGGTCTCTATTTCGGTCGCTAAAAAAATGTACTCAAAAGTCAACCTTACTGACTTTTCAGCGACCACAATGGCGACCGATTTTTATCCAACGGATACATTTTATATTTTTTTGCGACCGAAATTATTTCGGTCGCTAAATGCCGCCCAAAAATTTAAAATGCCGCATGTTAGCGACCGATTTTTAATTCGGTCGCTAAATAGTTTAAGTGGGAATTCAAATTAACAACTTGGCGACCGATTTAGCGATCGATTATTTCGGTCGCTAAAAATGAAATCCCTAAATCAGCAGAGCCCCCTTTCTTCTTCATTTCTCACGGTCTCTCACTCTCTCTCGCCATTTCTCTCCTCCGTGTGCGATCTCCGGCCACCGCAGTCCCCTCTCCTCCGATAAGCTCTCACCCTCTCGTCTTCTCCATCCCTCTCTCTCTGTCTCACTCTGTTTCTCTCTCTCTCTGTCTCACTGTTCTCTCTCTCTCTATCTTTCTCAGGTGCTCACTCAGGCTCCCTCCGGCCACCACCACCGCCACCGCTATCCTCCTCTTCCATAGGTAAGCTATCTTCTTCTCCTCTCTCTCTCTCTCTCTCTCTCTCTCTCACTTGTTAATTCATCTGCAATGCAAACACAATTGTTGAAAAGTCCAGAGCAATTGTTGAACTCTAGGTTGCTTTGACCATGGAAAATAGAGTTAGTGGAGATAAAGGAAGGGATTTCTTAGGTTGTGTAGTTGTGAGAATAAGTATGAAACAATAAACTTTCATCCTGTTTATCATATAGTTTCGTTGCTGCCCACTCTGTATGTTGATAAACTTCTATGCTATTAAGTTCAAATCTTTGCTTTGGGTTTATCCTTATATGCAGCAGATAATTGTTATCTGAGATTTTGGTTATAGGGTCCAACTTTACATGATTGTTGTAAGATTCCATGGCTTATAATGGATTTTTCATAATGAGGATGTCACATTGGTTCTAACCTTGATTGCTGTTTTTTTTAATTTTTTTTACATGCTGCTATGTTTGGTTGGTGAAGATATGGAGACATGAAGCTTTTTGTTAGTTTATCTGCATCTAAATATAGCTAGAGGTCCCCTGTATTCTAGGTTATTCAACTACGTTGCTAACTCTTTTGTAAATTGTCACTCGTATACGTGTTTGGGTACTGATTTGTTAGTTATCTGCATGTCATGGAGTAGTAAAAAAAAGTCCAAGTAGAAGTAGAAAATCAATAGATCTATAACAATTTGGATAATTACCTAATGATGTTGATTTTGATACATTAATAGGAGTATTCATTTTGATACATTATCCGCATCTAAATAAGGCGCTCACTGATTTCATGACTACGCGTGGTCTCTGTTTATAACCTTTTCAAGTAAGGTAACGGATGGAAATTTCTCAGAGTAACATACATCAGTGGTTTTTTTGTTCTTTCAAGTTTCAACCAATGCACAAATTAAAAAATTCCTCATTAATTGTATGGCAATGACAAATTAACTATCAATATAGCGAAGATTTAAGTGAATGCCAGGTCTAGGAATTCTATAAAGCAAAAAACTTCCATGAAGTGAGTGGGTTTGTGGTTTCTTCTAAGGCACAAGACGTATGGCGCACATGTTAATTTCATGTCAACCTCCTTTATTTCCGAGTTTCCACTTTCCATATAGAGAGTCCTTTGCTATCCTTTCTTTTTTGGCCCTACTTTTATTCCCTTCCTCCCTAGTTACTACCATATTTTTTTTTTCTCGTTTTAATAGATAAAAAAAGGGTGGGTAAATTACATGCAAATGAAAGTAGGAACCAAGATCCGTTTGTCTAGGATATCATTTGAAAAAAAAAATGAGATGGGAAATGTAGGGCAAGAATATATATATATATATATATATAAGATGATTAGGAGAATTTTTATGAGAGGGAAAAGTAATTATGGGCAATTAAACCATACATGAATTATTAGGATTAAAAGTTAGTTAGTGATCATGTGATCCCTTAAAAAGGCCACACGGCTATAGGTTCTAATCATGACAATTCATGTGTAATTCAAAGATCGAGATTTGCTCCTCTCACTCTCGTATAAAAACACATCGATCTCTCACTTGATACATCGCCAATATAATGGTGATTTGATTGATCTAATCTAAGTATAAAATTAATTTTAAGAAGTGATTTCAAGAATACTATCATATTAACTTTGAGAAAATATGTGAAGGGTAGGATTAAACCCGGTTGGGGACATTGCTTCAATCTGTGATATATATTAGAACAAATCAAGTACGTAGATGATTGGAAGTAGAATCGCACACCAAGTTAGGTGATTAGAAGTGGGAAAGTGCCAATAAAATAATAAGGTGAATCTTCTGAAGAGAAGAAAGTACAAAAGCAAAGCAGAGCCAGCAATCGTGCGTTAGTAAGTTTTGACAGAATTCCCTTCCTTCCAAAGCTTGTTTAAGTCAAGTACGAAACTAGCGGACCATAACCTATGATTCTGGCCGTAAGGTCTACCCTAGTTATTACTAACCTAAGTAGTTCTCTGTATGAAGGACTCATCAAGTTCTCTGTAGTCCTTAATTGGATTATTTGCAAATTTCTTTGGTTCAAAATTACTTTCCCCATTCAAATTCTCACATGTAAATTCTTCATCAAGTTCTCCAATTTATTTTTATTTTGTAAGAGTTAGAACATCACCTTAGTCTTTAAATTCCGCCTTCATGTTATCTTCAAGAAAAAATTCTCTAGAGCAGTGAGACAGACCTGACAATGTTGACAACTTTTCAAAGTATGACACTTTTAAAATTAATAATGATATTTGTACACCTTAAATTTGACAACTTGGGACACTTGGTTACTGGTTAATGAAATTCAAATCGGTAATTGTTGATACTTCATTTTATTTACGTATTATAGGTCATTGCTCTATTTCTCGTGAGTTGAAACCGAGTCCCTTCGTCACTTCTCCATCTCCACAGGTAATCAATTGGTCGTAATGACAATTTGTTGAACTTTTATATTACAGAATTGAATACAATTAAGTTTGCTTTAAGGATATTAATTTGCTTTCATATTGTCTTATTATATTTATCAGTTCCCGATCTTCTTGTCTGCGGCTCCTCCCCATCCTTACTTGTTTTTGCACTTTGTCGCATAGGTAAGTTCTCTCAATACTCTCTTTTAAGGTTCTGTTTTGTCTAAAAGGTTCTGATTGTGTGGTGCTTTTAATGTGTTATGTGAACTATATATCTTGTTGTTTATTAGTGGAGAGCTGAGCTCAATAGGATGTTATCCTGCCTGAAAGGCAAGATGCTGATTGTGTGCTGATAATTTAATATTTATGCATGTATTTGCAATTATGTGTTGTTTGTTAGTGGAGAGCTGAGCTCAATAGGATGTTATCCTGCCTGAAAGGCAAGATGCTGATTGTGTGCTGATAACTTAATATTTATGCATGTATTTGCAATTATGTGTTGTTTGTTAGTGGAGAGCTGAGCTCAATAGGATGTTATCCTGCCTGAAAGGTAAGATGCTGATTGTGTGCTGATAATTTAATATTTATGCATGTATTTGCAATTATGTGTTGTTTGTTAGTGGAGAGCAGAGCTCAATAGGATGTTTGCTATTATATTTACAAGTTTGTATTGAATTATGCTTCAATATATATTTGTTGAAGTATGCTGCAATCCTTATAAGTCAATGGTTTTATTTTCTGCTAGAGTTAAATATTAAGTTACGAAAGCCTTAGTTTCCTGTTTGAGATTCAATATTAATGAGCATGCGTACCTTCCCAAGGTACGCATGCTCATTGTATTGAATCTTGAATTGTCCAAGTGGGACAGTTTGGGAAAAAACCTTTTTCACACTCGTACAATAGTCATTTTCATGTTCAAATGCCTTATATACTTGTTGAAATCCCGGTCTAATGCATTTCCTTTTGTTCTCCCGGGTGCATACTTGATCGCGGTGATTCTCACCGTGCTCGAGTCGTGTACTTGGAGACCGATAGGAAATGCTGCCGAAAATTTTGTTAAGTATAAGGTATTTGAATAAGGGAATAACTATTATTAGCCGAGTGTGGTAAAGGTTTCTTCTCGAATGGGATAGGTTCATACCTTGTCATAAGAACGAGATTGATGTAGTTATTTAATTGGAATGCACCGTAATATATATAAGTGTTATTGTAGGGTTGGTCAGGCTATTTAATTGGCAGGAATGGATATTCCAGAGAATCGGAAATGGATGTACCGTAGGTTGGATCGGAATAAACGTCTTAGGGAAGAGTATAGAGTTGGAGTGGGTGAGTTTATAGAGTTTGTTGTTAGCCAAGAGAGGTTTATACGGCTGGGCGGTGATCATTTGAGGTGTCCTTGCACAAGATGCAAGTGTCAATCTTTCAAAAGAGTGGATGGAGTTGTAGCCGATCTTTATGAGAAGGGCTTCATGCTTGATTACTATTGGTGGAGTAACCATGGTGAGACGTTGCTTGATTTAAACCCGGTTGTGTTTGAAGGTTCGTACTATGGAAGTGGTGACCGGAGGGAAGAATTTAATCCATACGAGCAGATGATAATGGATCATGCTGGACCCTCGGTTGGTGTTGCACTAGAAGAAGATGGGGGAGAAGATGGTGGAATGGGTTCCCAATACATAGAGGAGAATCTGAATCCTGAAGCTCAAAGATTCTATAATATGCTGAGTGCTGCACGATCTCCATTGTGGGAAGGATGTCGAGAGTACACAGAGTTGTCGATGTGTATGGAATGGTTGAGTATCAAATCTGACTACAATATGCAAGAAGACTGTTTTAATCGCCTCGCCATGTCAGTGTCCAAGGCGTTGCCGGAAGACAATCGGATGCCTACTAGTTTTTATCATGCTAAGAAGTCTGTGGAGAATTTGGGTCTGGGGTGTTTGAAAATTGATTGTTGCCCGAATGGATGTATGTTGTACTATAAGGATGATTCAGCGGAGAGCATAGCATGTTGTCGATTTTGTGGTGCGGATCGGTATAAGACAACCACTAGGAGGGGCATTGAGAAGAAGACCGCTCTAAAAAAGATGTGGTACTTTCCACTCGTGCCAAGACTTGCAAGATTGTACTCTTCGATGGCCACTGCAGCTCACATGAGGTGGCATAGTGAGCATGAGAGGGAGCAAGATGTCTTGTGTCATCCATCGGATGGAGAAGCTTGGAAGCATTTTGATAGGGTTCATATGGCATTTTCGCAGGACCCTCGAAACGTCCGATTGGGGTTATGTACGGATGGATTTAATCCTTTCGGGCAGTCGGGAAAAGCATACTCTTGCTGGCCGGTTATCTTGACTCCGTACAATTTTCCCCCAGGGATGTGCATGAAGCGGGAGTTTATGTTCCTAACAGTCATAATTCCGAGTCCGTCTAACCCAAAAGGGAAGATTGATGTGTACTTGCAGCCGCTGATAGATAAGCTGGCAATGTTGTGGAATGATGGTGTGTTGACATATGACGTATCTTTGAGGCAGAATTTCATGATGAAAGCAGCTTTGATGTGGACGATCAACGACTTTCCCGCCTATGGGATGATGTCGGGTTGGATGACCGCGGGGAAGCTTGGTTGCCCAATATGTATGGAGCGATCGAAGGCATTCACACTTAAAAAAAGTCGAAAGATCTCATATTTTGATTGTCATCGTCAATTCCTTCCAGAAGTTCATCCTTATAGGCGGAACAAGAATGCATTCAAGAAGCGTTGTGCTGAGACAACACCGCCTCCACCACGTTTGTCTGGTCCAAATGTATGGCGGAGAGTATAGTACTTACCGCTCGTCCATGAATCCCAAGGAGAACATATCCCTGATTATGGTGTCAACCATAATTGGACAAAACAAAGTATATTTTGGAGGTTGCCGTATTGGAGGACGCAGCTACTCCGTCACAACATTGATGTCATGCATACTGAGAGGAATGTGTTTTTGAATGTGTTTGACACTGTGATGGACATCAAGGGGAGGACAAAGGATACAAATAAAGCCCGATTGGATCTGGCTGAAATTTGTAATCGGAAGGAGCTTGAGTTGCAGGACGGTGGTCGTGGCAGACTTATCAAACCGAAGGCAAGTTATACATTAAGCAAAACACAGAAAGTGGCTGTCTGTAAGTGGGTTAAAGAATTAAAGTTACCAGATGGGTATGCTTCCAATCTGGGTAGATGTGTTGACATTAAGGAAGCAAAGTTACATGGAATGAAGAGTCATGATTGCCACGTGTTCATGCAACGGTTGCTTCCAATTGCGTTCGACGCATTACCGAAACCAATTTGGAACCCACTAGTTGAGCTGAGCCACTTTTTCAGGGAGCTTACGTCGACAACACTCAATGTGAATCAATTAAAGGATATGGAAGTCAAGATACCCGTTTTGTTATGTAAGCTGGAGCAAATCTTCCCCCCCGAGTTTCTTTGATTCAATGGAACACCTTCCAGTTCATCTACCTTACGAAGCAAGAGTTGGTGGTCCAGTCCAATACCGCTGGATGTATCCATTTGAGAGGTATACAACATCAACTATTTTACTTAATACATATGAAATTCACGAACACGAAATCGTAGTTTAGCTTTCCCTAAAACTAGTAATTATTTGTATGTATTCATCTTTAATAGGTTCCTGCACTCCCTTAAACACAAAGTCAAGAACAAGGCACGAGTGGAGGGTTCCATCTGTGAAGCATACTTAGTAGAGGAGACTTCCACTTTTGCCTCTTATTACTATCCGGACGAAGTTAACACGAAAAGGACAAGGATGCCTAGAAATGTTGATTCGGGCGAAGGAAGTTCAACTAGTCCTCCTATATCAATATTCAACTATCCGGGCAGATTTAGTGGCAAATCAAAAGGATATTTCTTGGAGCAGCGTGACATTAATGCTGCTCATCTGTATATCCTTCAAAATTGTGAAGAGGTGGCGCCATATTTAGAGTAAGTTTCTACAATGTCTTTTATAGGTTCAATTGACATTTATGATTATTAATCGTCCTGCTGTTAATCTCCCATATGTAGGATGTACGGCAACTTTCTAAGGGATCTCCAACCTGACATTTCAAACAATCAGGTTGATCGAGAAATTACTTCTCACTTTGCTACGTGGTTCAGTAAATATGTAGGTGAAGCATCTTCATTTATTGCAATACATTTTATCTCCTTAAATATATAGCATGTATAAGAATATTATAATATTCGATTTTTTAGGTACTAGATCCAGTAAACAATGTTCAAAATCCATTGTTGACAAATTTGGCATGGGGGCCTAACAGATGGGTTACATCATGGAATACTTACATTGTAAATGGATATAAATTTAACACAAAAACATGGAATGAAGGAATGCATTCGTGTAACTATGGTGTTTGTGTGCGAGCCACTGATGGGAACGTAGAGGATGATTTCTATGGGGTTCTAACTGACATCCTTGAACTCGATTATACCGGTTTCCCCGTGATGAAGTTGGTTCTCTTCAAGTGTGATTGGTTTGATCCTACTCTTGACGTAGGGACAAAAATCGATAAAAAATATGGTATTGTTCAAGTTAGGCTGTCTCGTAGGTATAACAAGGCGTACGACCCATTAATTTTTTCACAACAGGCAGATCAGGTTTATTACTCGCCATATCCCGAAGGACATCAAGGTTGGTTGGGTGTCATTAAGATAAAGGCTTGCAGTACAATTACTAATAATGTAATCAACCAGCCTGAAAAAGATGCTCCGTACCAAGACGATGGGTTTTCAAGACCCCACGTACCATTGCAAATTACGCCGGACATTATTGTTAATTCTCTGGCGGACATTTCCGGCGATGGGGAAGAGGTTGAAAGAGAGTTAATAGATCAATCTGAGTTGGACGCATCTAGCGAAGCCACTTTCCAATCAAGTGAGACTGATGAGAGTGAGGGTGAATTTAGTGACGGAGATTCTACTTAGGTAATTTATTTATGTCATAATTCATTGCGTAATGCTCGCTCTACTTAGGTAATTTATTTTTGTATTATTTACACTGTGGTGTAATCGTCTTTTCATTTTTTACACAGATGGCAGATTCCTCTAGAGGTAGAGGGCAGCGTGGTGGTCGACGAGGAGGTCGTGGCAGAGGTCGTGCTGCGAGAGTTCCTTCGTCGATCGACCCACGGCCTTCAGATCGAGACCACCCTACCAGCACCTCTGTGGACGGGCCACATCAGGATGATGGAGTTGCACCCCTACCCAACCTCATGTGGTCGGGACACAGGCTGCACCGTCATCATCCACACCTATGACATGACCATCATCATCAGCGGGGCAGGAGAGCCGTGGTCCATCCGACAGGAGGGTTCTTCTTATCCCCAGGGGGGTTAACGAGTAAGCTAATTTAATCAAATTAATATATATAAAGTATCATTAATTTCTATTTACTTGTTTTTAATTTATTTATAACATTTATTAATGCTCTAATTTTACTGCAGCTTTCTGCCCGCGAAGGGCCCTTCTGATTCGATATCGAAGATCTTGCGACGCAAGTTTGATGGTCCATGGCCTACATGGAAGGCCATCCTAGATGGCCATAGGGATCAGTTGTTTCAAGAGTTTAAGGTAACAATTTATTAAGTTTTTTAAATTAAATTTACATATATATATATATATATATATATATATACACACACACACAAATTTCCTAACAACTGTAAGTTGCAGAAAGAGTATAGGTGGGACGCAGCTTTAGAGGGTCTCGTCTGGGACATATTTGAGCATAAAGGCTCACTGGTCATGAAGAATCTGACGAACAAGCTGAGGAAAGGTAAGAATAAGGGGAGGTGGGTGGATCCTGAGATCAGGAGGCAGCTTGACCAGTACTGGGCTACTGAGAAGTTCCAGGAGATCCAGTCCACAGCTCGGCGTAATCGAGCTTCTGATGGTGGCGCATGTGCTTGGACCGGCGGGTCTAAATCAGCCGCCGCCCACTACGACGAGCTGGTAATACTTAAAACTTTATTGACTTAGTATACTATTTAATGTGTTTTCATTTTTAAATATTCTTATGAATTTAAGATTATATTTTTCTGTGCAGAAAGCACAGAAACAGCGGCCCCCCACTGCTATGGAGTTGGTGGAGAGGACGAAGAAGTTGAAGTCGGGGGCATGGGTCAACGACAAGGCTCGTAACTATGCTGTAAGCAAAAATAATAATTTAGTCTTTACTTGTAATTTATTATAATTGATTTGTTAATATTGATTATAACTTTAACTAAATCTCTACATGTATACTTTGCAGGTGGGCTTCAACGAGAAGAAGGACGATGCCATATCACGTGCCTCACAGTCACAGGATGAGGCCTTGACTGATGGTGGGCCCAGCCCTCCTATCTCCGTCGACGATAATGCCATTTATTTGGAGGTCGTCGGGGGCAGAAACAAGAAGGGGCACGTGTATGGCCTCGGACACCTGGGAGGCGAGTTTATAGCTTCATCATCCGGCACGCCTGCTCCTTCCTACACCGATACCGTCCCTCAGGAGCAGTTCAACCAAATGCAGGACACCATCACGCAGCTGAACGCGGAGCTTCGGGAGAAGAGGGAGACAGAGCAGCAGATGGCGAACCAGATTGCACAGTTGACTCAGGCACACCAGCAGCTGATGCAGACGAGCATCGAGCAGGGCCAGACACTGCGGCTGGTGTTGGAGCAGATGAGGATCCAGCCTCCAGTTGCTCAGGGTGATGCTCCTACGGTTGTGCCGCCTGTTGCCGCTCCTCCAGTTCCGCCGCCAGCTACTGATGATGCTACTCCAGAGGACGATCAGATCGCAGACGTTGGCGGCACGGACGCTGAGGATGATTGGGTTCCTCCACCTCCACCTCATCATGACTGAATTCTTTTTTTTTTTCTTTTTTCCGATTTTAAACCATTCATGTACGACACTTTGTATTATTTTTTTATATATATATTCATTATTTTTTATGATTTTACATTTCATTAGTAATTTGGTGTGTTTTATTA
Organism: Echinosophora koreensis; assembly: GCA_035048595.1. Lineage (NCBI taxonomy): Eukaryota > Viridiplantae > Streptophyta > Magnoliopsida > Fabales > Fabaceae > Echinosophora > Echinosophora koreensis. The sequence goes on along the minus strand of JAPCYP010000158.1, from coordinate 444,001 downwards.
GTAATTTTGCGAAACTTTAAAGCAAAAAAAAAATTTATTATTTAAAAATTTAAAATTTTAAAAAAAATAAAAAAATAAAATCAATTTAGCGACCGAATTAGCAACCACAAATTCCGTCGCTAATATAGCATAACAGTAACCAGAATTAGCGACTAAAATAGCACCCAAAATTCGGTCGCTGATATAGGTTAACAGTACACAGATATAGCGACCGAAATTGCAACCAAGTATTCGGTCTCTAACGTAGGTTAAAAGTAACCAGATTTAGCGACCGAAATTGTAACCGATTATCGGTCGCTAAAAATGGTTACCCAATCAATGCGACCAAACGAGTAGCGACCAGTTTTTATTATTTGGCGACCGAAACCACGGTCGCCATTTAGCGACCGATATATAAATTCGGTCGCTAAAATCTTAGCGACCAGGTAATTGGCCACCACCTTAAAGCGGTCGCTAATTCGGTCGCTAAATTAAATAGCGACCGATTTATCGGATATAGCGACCGACAACGTCGGTCGCTAAACAGATGATTTTTTGTAGTGGAACATGGGCTGCTGAAGACTCGACTGCTGCTTTTTACACCACAAATTTTTCTCACATACCACAAAATTTTTAAAAACTTTTTAATATCCCTAAAATACCCTAATTGTCTTAATACACTGCATAATCTAATTCAGAAATACACCAAATACACCACTTCTCTGCTATTCTTTTTCCTCTTTCCCTCTTCTCCGTTATTCTATACACCACAACAGGTCTCCATTATTCCATCCAGTAAAAAAAAAATCAAAAGGAAAACAAATGATTATGTGGAAACCACGTCTTCTTCCTCTTCAGGCAGAAACGATGTCAGCGAAAACAAAAAAAATGAAGAATTGGGCTGTTCAATTTTTTTTCCAGAAAAACAAAAAATTGAAGAATTTGGGTCTCATTGATGGAGAGTTTCAGAAGCTGTTCATTCTCCCCATCACTTTGCTACTTATCCATTGTCTGGGTGCACCTTGAATATGTAAATCTTGTATGTTTCCACGCTCTTCTTGTTCCTCTTTTTCTTCTTGTCACCACCGGCACCACCTTCTTATGGAAGCTTCTTCGCTGCCTTCGGTTTCTTCTCTACCGGAAGCACCTTCTCTGCAATCGTCGACTTCTTCTCCTCCGCGGGCTTCTTCTCCGATGACTTCTTCTCTCCCTTGGGTTAATGGATCTCAGCCGGAATTGAGTGTGGGGAGTGGCTGCCATTGTAGGTTGCAAGAAAATAAAAATTTGAGCTTAACAAGTTTCCAGTCAAAAATCAAAACAAATCTAAACCCTTCAATTTTTAAATTAATATATCTAAGGCTGAGAAAAATTGAGGACCTATCCTCCAAATATGACTTATCTTATTTTTCTTCTGGGTTATTGAATGGGTAGGGGTGAGGAGGGAGAAGAGGGAAAGAGGAGGAAGAAGGGAGGGGAGTGGTGTGGTGTATGTCTGAATATAGGGTTATGGGGTATATTAAGATAATTTGGGTATTTTAGATATATTCAAATATTTTTAAAAAAATTGTTGTGTAAAAAGTAACACCCTTAAGAAAATGATGTATTATTGTAGCTCCTTTTGGCAAGGATATTAAATCACAAAAGTAAATTAATTATCCCTCACGAATTATGGTTATTAATTATCAAATTAACTAAGTAAATTGTATCTAGGTGATGAAATGTTAGGATCAAAGAGAGCTAGAAATCAACAATAACAATAGAAAAACTAGATGATAACAAAAATTACAAACAAAAAATCTACCAAAAGTAAAATAAAAAAAAACCCAAAAAAACTCAACATTCAATGACTCAAATAAAAAATCCTATGTTTCATTTCTGAATTCATGTGGATGAAAAAAATATTATTGGAAGGAGTCTCCGTTAAGCGTGAGAGATTAATCTCTCATCTACTGAGTAGGAAAATATATTAGGAGGTTGAGCTGATGAGACAGGGAAAAGGGACACCCTAGAATACCAATTTTAACTGGTATTATCATGGGAGAACCGATTCTCAACTCCCAAATGAGAGGTCCATAAATGGCTCCCATTCAATCATATCTTTTGCTCCCCATTCCCAAGCTTCAATACTTTGTTGTATTAAATTAGGGTCAGGTAAAGAGATTTATATACATTTTGAGAACATTGCACCATAAAAATATAACATACGACATTTACAACCACGTACATCGTTGAATAAAAGATTAAATATAATTAAATTAAACATAAACAATTATAAAACTAATAAGAGAAATATTTCAAGAGTTATTTTTTTGGTTTAATGAACTTTTTGGTAGCTGAAAAGTAGGAGTGTTTTGATTTTAGTCCCTGCATTTTTTTTTCTTTGGTTTTGGTCCCTGTAAATTTAAAACTTTTGGTTTTAGTCCCTGCCGTCAGTCACCATCCGTTAAGTGCTGATGTGGCTAACAGAGTGCCACGTCAGTACCGGCACGTCAGCAAATATGCTACGTCAGCTGCCACGTATGAAAATGAATTTTGGTTTTAGTCCCTGAAAAATGAGTAAATTTTGGTTTTAGTCCCTGTACTTTTTTTTTCATAGGTTTTGATCCCTATAAATTTAAAAAATTTTATTTTAGTCCCTGTCGTCAGTGACACTCTGCTAAATGTTGATATGGCTAAGAGAGCGCCATGTCAGCATTGTCACGATATCAATCTTTATGCAACAGTCTTGCTACCTCCTTCATTCTGCAACAATCTTGCTTCCTCCTTCCGCAACAATTTTTATACTCTTTTGCGTTGAGGGCATCATGGTCGCAACTTTGAAAACTCATTGCAGAGAGCGAAAGTGGAAAACATTAGTAAATGAAGAAGTAAAACGCAGGTTTGAATGGACGTAGAAAAAATGTATTAGATGGTATGGAGAAGCGCTTCAAAAGGAGGAAGCAAGATTACTGCATAATGAAGGAGCAACGATGGAGAAAGAGGAAGAAGAAATGACAGTCATGTTTTATAAGAAAAAATAGTTATAATATTATAATAATAAAAATTAAAATAATATAATGGTTAAATATAATAATAATTAATGTTAATATATTTAAAAAATTAATACTATGACGTGGCAGCCTACGTGACTTAAAATAATGATAATTAAACTGTCGTGACAATGCTAATGTGATGCTCTATTAGCCATATCAGTACTTAATAACTGACAAGAGGACTTAAATCAACAGTTTTAAATTTACAGAGACCAAAACCAACGAAAAAAAAAATACAAGGACTAAAACTACAATTTACTCACTTTTCAGATACTAAAACCAAATTTTATTTTCGTACGTAACAGCCAACATGGCATAAAATATTAATATTTTTGATGACGTGGCTGTGCTGACGTGACACTCCGTTAGCCACGTCAGCACTTAACAGAGGGTGACTGACGGCAGGGACAAAAACCAAAAGTTTTAAATTTACAAGAACCAAAACTAAAGGAAAAAAAAAGTGCAGGGACTAAAATCAAAACACACCTACTTTTCAGGGACCAAAATGTTCATTAAACCTATTTTTTTTTTAATTTTTTAGAGTATCCTCTCATTGGATAAGTGAGAGATTAATCTCCCAATTAATGTCTAACCACTTAAGAAGAACCCTCCCAATAAGGACTTTTTCATTTACATCACTCCAGAGATCAAATCTAGAACCACATGCCTTGAGAAATCTTCCATTTGGATCCACACAGATGATATTAACTTTCTATTGCTTATCATCAAACTTAGATCTACGGTAAATTTGAGGTCTCAGCTTATAATAGATTTTTCTTATCTTTTTTTATTTTTTTTTTCTTTGTTCAATGGGATTTTAATATTTTCAGACCATGAAAAAGAAAGGGACGTGTCATCTCGGTCATAAATGCTTCATCTTACTTTATGATTTTTTTTTCATGAATGAAAAAAGACAATTGACTGTTGAACTAGGGTTTTTTTTTTCTCAAAGTAACCCCACTTTTAGAAACTAAATACCAAAATCACATACTTTTGAAACAATTTAATAAATTAACTTACTTTTAAATAAAAAAAAAAAATTGTTGACTAGTGGCGCCAGTTTGACTGGCTCCATTGACTTGTTGACCTGTCACGTGGCAGGTCCTGATTGGTCCGGAAAAATTGCAAAAAACAAAAAATAAACTTTAAAAAAATTATTTTTTGGCGAAAAAAAATGTCAGCACCATGTGGCGTTCTCTGGTGGAGTGGCACCAGTTTGACTGGCGTCATTGACCTGCCACGTGGCAGCTTCCTATTAGTCCGTCAGTTTTTTATAAAAAAAAATTTAAAAAAAAAAGGGTTTTTGGGTTAAAATTTTTTTAATAAAAAGAATTAGATTATTAATTAATTAATATAATTCTATTCATAAATTTTATCATTATATAATTATACTAATTAATAAATAATTAATACCAATTAAATTTTATCGTTATATATTAATTAATAATAATATACTAATTTTTAAATATAATTATACCAATTAAAAGGTTTTTGGGGTTAAAAAAATTTAAGTCAAAGAAAATTATGTTATAAATATTAATAAATACTAATATAATTCTGTTAATTATATTAATATATATTAATATTAATATTATTAATACATAATTATCAATATTATAAATACATATTAATATTATTAATACATAATTATGTTATTAAAACAACATACTTTTGAAACAATTTAACATATTAACTTACTTTTAAATAAATAAAAAATTTCGGTTGACTAGTGGTGCCAGTTTGACTGGCGCCATTGACTTGTTGACCTGTTACGTGGCAGGTCCTGATTGGTCCATAAAATCTGCAAAAAACCAAAAAAAAAATTAAAAACAATTTTTTTTGCCGAAAAGAAAAATGTCAGCACCATGTGGTGTTCTCTGGTGGAGTGGCACGAGTTTGACTGGCATCATTGACCTGCCACGTGGCAGCTTCCTATTGGTCCATCAGTTTTGTTGGCCGTGGCAACCATCACCCAAGAGGGGGGGTGAATTGGGTTTTAAATAAAAATGAATTCTTTTGCATTAAATCAAAACCCTTTTGAAACTTTAAACAGAATTTGCAGCGGATAAATAGTTCTTTTCAAATTAAGGCGCTTTAGAAAAATAAATCGTTTGAAGTTAAAGCGCGATAAGTAAAATGCGGAAATGTAAAGAGGATATGGAAAGAAGATGAACACCACAATATATCCTGGTTCGGCCACAGACTACCCACATGGCCTATGTCCATTCCCCAAGGCAATACGACCAAGGGTTTTCAATCAACTCTAGTTTTTAAACAGGACCAACTAGAACCTTTACAAATCAGAGAACCCTTAACACAAATCTCAGGACATACTATCCCTTGTGTAAGAGCCTCAAACACTAGCTTTTAAACAGGCGCAGCTAGAACCTTTACAAATCAGAGCATTGTTAACACAAATCACAGGACATACGATCCCTTGTGTAAGAGCCTCAAAATATATCCCAAGAGATATACCCTCTCTTGTTTGGTAACCAAAAAGGTGGTTTGAGTCAATCCGACTCTTACCAATATAAAGCACTCTTACTTAGTGCAGATAAACAAATTGAAGCACAAGAACAATAACACCTATATGGTGGGTAGAACTCTCAAAATAATATGGTCAAGTGATAGTGTAAGAGAGTAGTATAGAAAGAATAGTTTGACAGAGTTTTGGCACAATTAAAAATGGTGAAATTCGTGCTTTGAACTGTGCCTAAGTTTCCTTTATATAGGCCATGAAAGATTAGGTCAAAAACTCTCTAAAACTCAATTTTTGTGCATAATAATCGATTATTTAAAAGTCATAATCGATTATTTTAACTCAGATTGAAAGAGCGCCTTTTTGAGACAGCAGCATCATAATCTGTTATGATAATCGATTATTTCAGCATAATCTGTTATGTAATCGATTATTGACAGCATAATGGATTATGTAATTGATTATTGATTCTCTGTTTGAAATTTTTCGAGCTCTTAAAACATATAATCGATTACCAATGATCATAATCGATTATTCATATTCAAATTCAAACTTAACGGCTAGAAAGAAGTTATTACTCATTAAAACACATTTAATAGCTCTAGATTTGATTACTCATTTAAAGCATATTAAGAGCTATATTAATCCTATTTGAATTTGAATTTTGAAAAACTTAATGGCTGAAAATATTTTCTCATTTAAGTTCATTTAAGAGCCATTTAAGTTTTATTTTGAAAGCTCATTTATGTGTGTGTGTGACCAATTTTAATTAGAGAGTTTTACTTACCATTTACATCCTTTTCTAGAACAAGCAATACAAGTAAGAAAATTTCCCTTAACCCATCTTGATTGCTTGCATGTCCTTTTTCACGTTTTTTGCAAATAAGTCCTTAGACTTAAATATCTTTTGGTTGAATTTGCGTGTTGGTCCTTGGACTTGAAATTTCTCTTTTGCTCATCATCAAAACAAAAATACCTGTCAAGGCATATATCCACAAGTTCTTTATAAAAAAAAATTTAAAAAAAAAGGTTTTTGGGTTAAAATTTTTTTAATAAAAAGAATTAGATTATTAATTAATTAGTATAATTCTATTAATAAATTTTATCATTATATAATTATACTAATTAATAATATTATTAATATAATTAATAAATAATTAATACCAATTAAATTTTATCATTATATTTTAATTAATAATAATATACTATTTTTTAAATATAATTATACCAATTAAAAAGTTTTTGGGGTTAAAAAAATTTAAGTCAAAGAAAATTATGTTATAAATATTAATAAATACTAATATAATTCTGTTAATTATATTAATATACATTAATATTAATATTATTAATACATAATTATCAATATTGTAAATACATATTAATATTATTAATACATAATTATGTTATTAAAACAATTGAGGGACCAAACTGAATATTTTTGAACATCACTGATAAATTTTTAAATATAATTATACCAATTAATAATATTATTAATATAATTAATAATTATTAAATATAAATTTATTTTTATAATTTAATAATATTTGTTTAGAAGTTAGTTTTATAGGAGTAAACAAAAAAAGAGTTTTGAGAAAGAAAATTAATCAAATCATAACAATTTTAAATTTTTTCACAATAGAATTATATTAATTAATTCATAGAATTATATTAGTATTTATTTAATTTTTTTAAACATCAATGAGGAATTTTTAAAATTAATTCTCCCTTTATTAGTAATTATAACTCTCTTTTTTTATACAAAAATCAAGACAATTAAACTAAATTAACTAACTTCCTTAATAAGTGTAAAATTGGTTATTTTTGTTTATAATTAAGTCCGGAGGTAGTAGTTATCAATATTAATTATATAATGATAATATTGATAATTATAAAATTAGTATTTAATAATATAATTATGCATTAATAACATTAATATAATATTTCTTTTCCCTTAATTACATTAGTATTTTTATTTATAAAAATATTAATATAATTATATTATTAATAATTAATTAATATAATTATATAATGAGAAAATTTATTAAACAATAAAATTTATTAGTATTTTTGTTTATAATAATATTAATATAATTTATTAATCATTAATTATATTAATAATATTATTAATTGGTATAATTATATTTAAAAATTCCTCAGTAATGTTTAAAAATATTCAATTTGATCCCTTAATTGTTTTAATAACCTAATTATATATTAATAATATTGATATTTATGTTTTTATAATATTGATAATTGTGTATTAATATATATTAATAGAATTAATAGAATTATATTAGTATTTATTAATATTAATAACATAATTTTCTTTTACTTAAATTTTTTTTGACCCTAAAAACCTTTTAATTTGTAGAATTATATTTAAAAATTAGTATATTATTATTAATTAATATATAAGGATAAAATTTAATTGGTATTAATTATTTATTAGTTATATTAATAATATTATTAATTAGTATAATTATATAATGATAAAAATTATTAATAAAATTATATTAATTAATTAATAATCTAATGCACTAAAGCTCACTGAAACACTCACTGCAGCTAAAAGAAATCCTGTCCAGTTGTGAAATCTTCAAACTGAGCGGAGCCAACCAAAAGAGCAGAAAATGAACACTTGATGCATTATTGCAGGCTTGGTACAACACCTAATATCTCCTTCCAGTCAGAGAAATTACGGATCTTTCAAGGAGGTATATCCAGAGAACTGACTAATTATTGTTATCAATAGGGGCAATTAACAAACAACAACCACCAATTGTCATTTAAGTAATGCATTGAAAAGAAACTAACTTCCACCTGATTCATATTATTGTTCCAAGTAACCTCTGTAACATACTCTCTGTATTACCTATTTTTATTTAGTTTAGTTTCATTTTAATTTTGAAAATGAGTAACAAAATAAGAAAACAGAGCAAGAATGTGTCAACCAGACCATACACAGCACAATATACAACGAAGAAAGGCGGAGATGAATGTGTCTGCTACAGATCTTGAAAATCCCTATTAGACCATGTCCTTTGAACCTCTGCCTGGCCGCACTGCCGCATCGCCGCCTGGACGCTCGCCGCTGGTCGCATCTTTATCATGGCGGTGGCCGGTGGGGAGCCGATCTTGATTCTGAGGAAGATGGCGGTGGGGAGTTGATTTTGGGTGGTAAAGGGAGATGGTGGTGACTAAATCAGAGAGCACATGGCCGCACCTCTCACATGGCGGTGGGGAGTCGATCTGGATTCTAGGAAGATGGCGGCGGTTTCTGATGTGGTTCTGAGGGAGATGGCGGTGGGGAGTTGATTGAGTGGGTAAAGGGAGAGATGGTGATGACATGCATAGAGCAATGGAGCAAGATCAGAACTTGAGAGAAATGAGGGAAGGGTGGAACAGTGAGTGAACGTGTGAAACGAGAAAACAAACGAGAAAGAGAAATGAGGGTGGGGAGAGCATTCCAGAATATGAGAATGAGGAGAGAGGGTAATAATCTAAATTATCTAAATTATTATAATACAAAACTCAATAAGTGCCACTGTAGAATGTCACTGTAGAGGACACGTGTCATCATAATATATTCCCACCACTTTTACAAGTTTTTCCGCCTAACATGCATGTTCTCTGTTTTTTTATAAAAAAAAAAATCTTTCCGGAAGAAGGTTCTGGACATTTTGCTCATCAATTACTCTATAATTTTACAATCCTCTCTGCAGCACAAAGAGCTTATCCAACGAAAACAACAATGAAAAAACACCAAACTGAAAAACCACGAGAAGACTAGGCCGAAAAACACAGAACCAACTAAGAACCAAAAACTGAGCTTATAGCCACGCCCAAGGAAGAGCCATAAAGGAGCTTTGACAAACAACTTCAATTAACCAACACAACGGGACCTGAAAAGACCCAATAGCAATGCCAACCTAATTCTATAGCAACATCAGAACCTTCTCTGAGTTTACAGATTGTTTTTTTCATTATTTGGAACCTTTTGATAACACAATGTTGCGCCTCACTTTTCATCTTGCTTCATCAAAGGTGAGTTCCCTTGCTCCTATGCATTTTCTTTTTGTTGCTACTATTATTTCATTTCATGTTTCGTGCTATTCATTATTTTGGTTCCTTCTATTTGGTATTTTTCCCGCTCAGAGACCGAAGGCAATCGACTTTTCGTCTCTCTATCTCCATTCATTTCTCTTATTTCTTCCCCTCTTCAATCTGCTGCTATCTCCACCTGTGCAACATTTCTTGCTAAGTTCTCTACAATATTCCTCTGCAAGACAAATTTGAGAACAAGAGTCTAAGGCACTTTGCACTATTCCCTTTATGGTACGCTTCTTCCTGCTCATGAAAAGAAGGCTCTGGAGTCTGGTTCCGCATGAAGTTTTTGCTATTTGAAGCTTCTATGTCTCTCCTTCCAATTCTCACTCGGCTCTTCCCTTTCTCATTTCTGAATCACAGCTAAACCTTTGGAACCTTTCACCTTCTTTTCTTTTATCTTTCTCTCCTTACTGTTCAGAGTGTAATTATAAAGACACGTGAGAATGACTCAAGCAGTTGAAGAATGGTATAAGTGGATGCCTGTTATTGCCCGCTCCTATCTCTCTGCTACTGTTGTCACCACCATCGTGAGAGGCTATCTGTTATAGTGAACCATTTAGTTATGAGAAAATTAAAGGGAAGGGTTGTTAGCAATATAAAATTAAGGGTAAAGGACTAATAAGCATTCCTGTAGCAGCAATTGCCATTTGGAATGGTTAATTGAATTCGGTGCTTCCTGTTAATTTTGTATTTTTGGAGGTCCTTCTCATTAATTCTCCTTTTATTTATTCTATGTTTCTTTCTACTTTACTTATGTTTTGTGGGTTAAATCTTAATGTTAATTTGATGATAATTTGGCTGTAGAATGTGTTTGAGTAATGGCATACACCTTAGCAAATTTGGTTTGGCTATATTGATTAGATATTTACATTCCTCATTGGTCTTCTCAGGTTAATCAACCAATTTTTACTATCTAGAAAGTTGACACGCTGTAATGCATCATATTAATGCTCCAGAAGAGCATGAGCATTACCCAAGAGTTAAACAGAACGACATCTCATTATGTTAAGAGTAATAGTCTCAGTTCTCCTAAAAGTATACAATAGGAAACTACTATGAGCCTGCATCTAAAAATTAGTAGTAGCATATGCATTCTAATTCTATACTGATGATAGTATTTTAATTGGGATTGTTTTATCAATGTCAAGTCCCTCAAAATTCAAAGCCTTTGTCATTTGTTTTTCGTGAACAGAGATTGACGTACTTCATAAGCCTCAGCATTATAGCAAATAAAGAAAATATGGGTATCATGCATTGTTCCTAAACCTTATTTAAATTAGGAACTCAACTGATCAAGCATCCACAACATGTCAACCTTAGCTTGCGCCATGAAATCAACATGAGAGCTTGAAAGCGGAAAAGAAATTTAACATGAGCATAGAATACTTAAGGTGTTTTGGTTTGTTTTGGTTGATTAAATAATCCACAATGTTAATGAGGTATTATGAAATTATTTTTTTTCAGGTGATGTTGCTGCAAGCCTACATTTGTTGTGTTTGAGGCATGCACTTGGGTTGTGTGGTACATAAAGTTGTTCTGTAATAGTAATGGATATATGATACATACATACTTTTTTTATTAAGAGGATAATATATAAATACTGTTTTTTATTATGAAGATAAATGTATTAGTATATATACAATGCTTCCTTATGCATGATCTTTATGCACGGTCTGCATAATTGCATTGCTTTCAATAGTTGATACAATATTTTCAAGAGACCTTTAACTAAAAGTTTTTTTTTAAAGTGCAAAATGGACTAATATAAAGATCTTATGATTAAATGAACTTTATTCTAAACTCCATCCATATGGATCAATTTTTACCAAACTTAAAGTTTGTGTATTTTGGTGCAATAATTAGTGTCTACAATTTTGCTCGAAACCTACTGTCAAATTAGGAAGCTGCAAAAAGAGGCGGAAGACCTGAGTGAAAGGCTTACAAAGCTGATGGATTCTATGGATATTAGTGATAGCATAAGAGCCAAGACTTTGTACAACAATAGTAAATGAGTCGTTTCTCTGTCATCTAGCCTTCTATCACCTTCCAATTGCTTTTCTGGTTCTGTTCTTTAATGTTGCAAGCATTTCAGAGCCTTTCAAACCTTTTTTTCCCTTCTCCATGTGGTTTGAATTGTAAGTGTATATGATTACCAAATCTTGTATTATCATGTCTCTAAAACTTTTTACCTCATTGTGATTTCTTAGCACTTCAGGTCAGCAGCAATTGATATCTGTTTTTTTTTTTTTTTTTTTTTTTTTTTTTCTGGTTATTACTTATATTATGACATTGGGGGTAACAGTTAGTTATTCAACCTTGATGAAAATTACTCTGTTTTCTGTTAGAGTAGTTATGTGATCTAGGTTGAACACTTACCTTCTTCCACCTTTGTACATGTTCCTTTTGTATACGGGTTTGAGTACCCCTAATACTCACTTCTATACAATTTTTGGTTATCTAAAAAAAAAACTTACATTACAACATTGACGGGGTGGATCAAAATGGCCTGAAGTTCCTGTTCTACCATCTTATGGAAGAAGGAGAGATGCACCTGATGGAAGGCTTAGAAGTCTCATTTTTGGAACTAACCTCACTGCTGTTGTAATTACTGGTAACTAATTAGACCAATTAATATAATTCACTATTAGTGGTCTTTAAGTTCATTTTGAAGTGGCTAACTAATTTTTTTATATGACTTATCTGAATTTGATCCTAAGGTAACAATGGGACAATTGATGGCCAAGGATCTTATTGGTGGGATAAGTTCCACAATAAGCAATTGAAACTCACCAGGCCATACATGATTGAAATCATGTACTCCGATCAAATCCAGATATCAAATCTCAGTTTGATCAACTCCCCATCTTGGTTTGTCCATCCAATTTACAGCAGATTTGATAATGGCTTCTTTTTTTTTAAAATTTTCTTATCCTTAACATTCATTTTTTAGTTATATATTTATTTTGGATGCACATTGTGTTTCACTATTATGATCAAGCCCTATATCTTCAGTCACGTAATAGTTCAGGGGCTGACCATTCCTGCACCTGTGGACTCTCCCAACACAGATGGGATATACCCAGGTAATGTGTATATTCTTTGACTATATACTTATATCCACTGGTTGTTGATAGAAAAAATAAAGCACAAAACAAGGGGAAAAAATTATTTTAGACATAATAACAATGAATCAAATATATGCTAATGCCCTACTTTCATGTAATAGAAAGTTTGTTAGCTTTCTACATTTTTTTTTTTTTTTTATACTTTTCAACTTCATGACACTCATATTTGCAAGTAGTGGAATTCATATTTAAAATTAAAAGTTTCCTGTTATTAGGAGTAACTTTATTGATTGACCATTCTAACTTTAGTCCTGCCTTTTTCCCTTACATATTCATGTACAAACACTAGGACTGAGGACTGCTACATTGTCTACGGTGATGATTGTATTGCATTGGTAGGAACAGCTCAGTTTCATGACCTTCTATACACCTCTAAATTTGATGTGGTCATATCCTGGATATCGAGTTAGTTGTTGTATGTAAGTTGTTCACGCGGGGTTTTATTTGCTGTTAGTTAATCTTAACTTTAAAGAGTAAGCAATGAATGGAATAGTAACATATTTTTTTTGTCAAAAAGATTAGCATTATGTGCAATGTGAGACAAAATATCCATGTGTATGCACATTAGCTTATATAAGCATATTAGTATGTAAAAAGCATGAATTGCAATGATGAATTTTTTATATATCAGCTTTTTAATATATAAATAAGTTGTTTTGAAATATATGCAAAAATTGACATGCGTAAAAAATTAACATAACCCCGTGCGATAGCACGGGTCCAGTTCTAGTGTTATAATAAAATAAAATAAAATCAATTACCTATTTAATAAAATTTTCTTCCTTTTGCCATGTGTCATGATCTCATTCACCATCTTCCCGCTCGATTGCTTTTTTACACCTCAAAAAAAGGAATTGTTTTTATGACCCATTGCTCCACTTTTCTGCTCAAAACCACATCTCCTCCACCGTCTTTTTCAAATTTGAATTCCTTTTTATCATTTTGCTCTCTTCTCATTTCGGTCTCTCTCACCATTGCAAAATCTTTTCTTCCACACTACATTTACACCTCCTTCTTACACATTTTCCATTCTCTTTCTCCCACTCTCTCTTCTTTCCGTCTCTCTAGAATTTGGTTCCCGGAGTTCAATAGGTTTCGTGTTAGCCATGGGATGAAGAAAAGCTGTTGAAGGAGGCGAAGAAACTGCAATGGGAGGATCATACAATGTGGCTAATATAGATTTGGATTCCACATACGATTCCATTTTCGATCCAAAGATTCTGGCGACAAGTTCGGGCTGGACAATGGATGTGGTTCCGGATGTCGGTGCTCTGGCAAGTTCGCTGATGGACGATGGAGGCACGGCGACGATTGCAAATATGTCGGTTTGATCACCCTCCCTCTCCACTTGCACATTTCCTTCTCCCTAGAGTTGCAGATTTCTCCTCCCCGTTTGGGAATTCCAGTCGAAGGTAAGATTCTATATACTGTACATTTTTTTTTTGTCTTTGAAATTGATTTTTTTTTTTTTTTTGTGAAAAGGGGTGGTGGCTTTTGTGATATCTGTTAGCTTCGAGCATGTACATCTCAGCTTGCAAGGTTAGTTTCTCATCTTAATCACTAACACTTCTCATCTCTTTGCTAAATACACTTCTCACCTTGAAGAATCGTGGGATATTGCATAGTTCCCCTTCTTATTTCTTCTTAATCTTTTTTTTTTTTTTTTGCTTTGATTTGCTGTGTTAAAAATTGTAGTGGTTCTAAATAAAGCATATGAGGTGTTTGAGAAATTTACTCTTTGTGGGTAATGTCACTGGACGCATTTTTAGTTTTAATTCATCTATAGGATGGGAATGATTTGGTTATTTTGTATGCTTTCATCAATGATTATTTCACAGATTGTCATGGAACTTCCGTTGAACATGAGTTACTTTTCCACAACCTTTTGGATCTTGCTCATTTCCCTTTGTCTAAAGATAAAATATATTGCAGTTATTTGAATGTACCTATTTATGTTTTAGGTTTCAAATCATATGAATCATCTGCTTAAAAGCACCATTTTGTGTACATCCCAAAAACAGGTCTGTATCTATGTTCTTTCTTCCAACATAATTTTAATTTCTTGAGATTTCTTGATGCTTGCATGACTTTTTGAGTGCCTACTAAGTACTGACACTTAAATCATGTTTTATCTTTAATTTTCACTCTCGATGAGAAATTTGAAAAGATAAATATATTTTCCCTTAGGATCCAATCGTGAAGATCTGCTCAAGGTTGAGCTGCTAGACCAATAGCATGTGTCAATAGAAAAATGTAGGTTAAAGTAATGTTTTGGTCCCTATACGTGACACTGATTTTCAATTTAGTCCCTATACATAACAAGTTATCAATTTGGTCCCTATACGTGACACTGGTTTTCAATTTGGTCCCTATACGTAAAAAGTTATCAATTTGGTCCCTATACGTGACACTGGTTTTCAATTTGGTCCTCACCGCTAATTGGTCCCGATATAAGAGGACCAAATTATAAATTATTGTCATATGTAGGGACCAATTCAACAAAAAAAAATTGAAATCGGTCCCTA
This sequence comes from Echinosophora koreensis, assembly GCA_035048595.1. NCBI lineage: Eukaryota > Viridiplantae > Streptophyta > Magnoliopsida > Fabales > Fabaceae > Echinosophora > Echinosophora koreensis. The sequence continues at coordinate 428,754 of JAPCYP010000158.1, read as the reverse complement.
CATATGACAATTATTTTCAATTTGATCCCTACATGTTATAATAATTTGCAATTTGGTCACTCTTATATAGGGATCAATTAGCGGTGAGGACCAAATTGATAATCAGTGTCACGTATAGGGACCAAATTGATAATCTGTGTCACATATAGGGACTAAATTGATAACTTTTTACATATAGGGACCAAATTGAAAATCAGTGTCACGTATAGGGACCAAATTGATAACTTTTTATGTATAGGGACCAAATTGAAAATCAGTGTCACGTATAGGGACCAAAACATTACTTTAACCAAAAATGTATTAGTAACCAAGTATTTGACTGAAAATGATAAACTCACTAGAAAGGTTAACTATAATTTGACAAAAGAAGAAAGCTTATCAAAAGGATCTTTAGAATAACCCATATAGACTCTGACTTAGGATCTGTGGGTTCCTATTAGTCATATCTTTATAAATTGCTTCTATATGGATGGTATTTTAGTATCACATTTTTTTAACAAATGAATTATTTATTTAACAAATATTATAGTTTTTAAACTATCTATTGATTAACGGGACAATAAACTATTTATTGATTAACAAATGTTATAGGTTTGTTGAAATGATCATTGTCATATAAGTGTCTTCTTAGTTTAGCATATTTGCATAAGTAAATTATTTACATCTCCACATCTCAGTACTATATCATATTGAAACATTTTGAGTGGCCAACAGAATGCAACCCATTCTTAGCTTAGCTCTTATCATTTAGTGAGTTAAAATAGCTCATGTTTCTAAGATCTCAATCTGTATCTACTGCAAAGATGCTACAAATCTCCATTGAACTTTGACATTTATTTATGATTGAACAAAATTCAGGAGCTTTATATAATTGAAGTTATGCTTTGGGCCTGTAGTTTAGTTTCTTTGAATAACCAACTCCTTTAGCTTACTTTATAAATGATAGCTATTATAGAGAAATTCTAGACTCCTTCACTAACATCTTCCATTCTTAGCTTAGCTCTTACCATTTAGTGAGCAAAAGCATGCTAAACACAACTTTTATAATTGAACTTGGGTATATTTTTTAATGTGAAATAGATATCGCTCTAAATTCTTTAATGATGCTGTTTTAGATAAATCCTGAACATAAAAAACCATCAAGTTGTGATGCTTATTCTAATATTTTCATTTTTATAATGGATTTTATCTATTGGTCTTTGAGGATCATGAATTAATTACAGGTCAAGGACCAAAATTGACCCGGTCTTCTACAAAAGCCTTTTTTGCCAACACGGGTAGAACTTACAGTGAATGCCCAAATTGGTCCCTGAAAAATTTTGGGGACCCACTTTTAGTCTCTGAAAAAAATAAAATAACCATTTAGTCCCCAAATTTTTAAATGCGGGACACATTAGTCCCTAGATTTAGTTCTGACGTCCATTTACTTGCCTACATGTCTCATTAACCATCCTACTTGACCCGTTAGTGATCCTACGTGGCTTATGACGAATTTCCTCTATGAAAAAATGAATGAAAAGTGAAAAAACATGGCCAACTTTAAAATTCAAATATCGAAAAATTATGCACTTTTTTCAATTTTCATTAATTTTTAACGGCGAAAATTCATCATAGGCCACACAAGACTACTAACGTGCCAAGTAGGATGGTTAATGGGATACATATGCAAGTAAATGGACGTCGGAACAAAATATAGGGACTAATGTGTCCCGCGTTTACACATGGTAATATTTCATGTGTTTTCAAGTCTGTACGGGAAACATGTTTTGGCTTGGATATATACACCGGAAAGCATTACCATGAAGATATATACACTCGAGAAGCATACTTTGGCTTGGATTGAGTTTGCCGAAATAAATTCATTGTATTTGAGCACATATCAAGTTTATGTTGTCATGAATGTACAAAACACAAATAATTTCTTACGAACTGAAAAGTTGTTATATTGTTGATGCAGTCTTTGTTTTCTTCATAAAAGTTTTTAGTATATCTGGATTTAATAATAGACAAACTTATTAGTATATAATAGATTGTTTACAAACATACCGTTTTGAACATTTGTGAAAACAAAAGTGACCCCTACGAATGCACGGGTACCTTACTAGTAAAATATTAAAAGGATGTCACTACACTACTCTCTTTTCACGAGATGGTTAGGAAAATAAAGAAATATTGGTGTCTGTTTATATTTTTTTGCACTCTCTTCTCATTTGTGCTTGAGTTTCACCCGGATTGTGATTTCTAATGAGTATTTGTGTATACATGACTAATGCATTGTAATGATTGTGGTGAAGTCTACTATGCACCAAACATCGATTGGGTGCAACTTACACCCCCACTTTTTTACCTATAGTCATAAGTTTCCAGGTTTCTATTTATTATTTTAAAATATTGCTATTTGCAAAGTAGTCCTTGATCCCATTTCCTTCATTTATTTTGTCCAAAACCTTTTTGTGGGTGTCCCAATTCTACACTATCTGCCTGGACTGCCCCTGCATTTTCAGTACAATTCTTCTCATGATTGTTCCATGCGTCATTGGTTTTCAGTTGATTATGTTGGTATTTTTTTATTTTTTTTTTTAAATTTTGCTGGTGATGTATCAATAATCAATAATGCTGTACATTAGAAATTTCATAACATAATCTTTTGACTTTCATCCCATTATTTTCCACACATACCCTTTGTCAAGCTCAGCTATCCGATTCGATTGGCACTTTGCGGATCCGGGGAAAGGGGATCCTTGTCAGGGTTGGAATTTTGTTGAGTGTAGTGAAGGGAAGGTTACTACTGTGAAAATGGTAGCTGTGACTGAAATAGAAAATCAAAGATTCGGGGAAAGGGTTTTTTCTCAAACTCAAGGTTCATCTCTTTGGGAAGCATATTCACGCTGTACGTCTCCAAACACAGTGGTTGTTGTCGTTCTTCTTCTTCTACGACCGGGATTCAAAATCCATAATATACTTGCATGTTTGTATCTTGGAACAAAAACTAAAATACTCTTCTTCATTCTTCCTTCACGTCGGTTAGTTCAAGATTGGTGGTTGTACGGTGCTGTTTCTGGTGGATGGGGTGAGGGGGAAGAGAGACTGAGAAGGGATGGATGGGTAGGGATAAAATTGTCCTTTTGTATTTTTTTGATCATCTCTATAACCAGGTTAATGTTAACTTTTTTTTTTTGGGCTAAATTATACTTTTGGTCCCCTGATTGTTTGTCAATGTTCAATTTGGTCCCCAAGTTTTTAAAATGTTCATTTTGGTCCCTAAGTTCCTAAAACTTATTCAATCGAGTCCTTCTGTCAAGTTGACTAACGGACATGGACGTTGATCCCGTCTGGTCCGTCGGAATTAGGGACCAAATTGAACATTGAAAAACAAATTTGGGGACCAAATTGAACATTGAAAAACAATTTGGGGACCATTATTTTGGGGTCAACGTCCATGTCCGTTAGCCAACTTGACGGAAGGACTCGATTGAATAAGTTTTAGGAACTTAGGGACCAAAATGAACATTTTGAAAACTTGGGGACCAAATTGAATATTGAAAAACAATTTGGGGACCAAAAGTGTAATTTAGCCCTTTTTTTTAAAAAACCATTAAATCTGATATCGATTTAAATAAATTCTACCGGCTAAAAGGACTATGTTGCAAATAATAAGTAAGAATTCTAACATTACCTGTTCAACCAGCCACGGGTTACAAGCAGCTAAAGCTTATCCGAATCCAATGGTCACAATCTCATCACACTTTGCAGAGCAAATTACACCCCATTTAACAGGGTGCATTAAAGATGTCACCTGTGAACCGTGTTCTATTGTTAAAAATATTGTTTACAAAAAGGGTATTTAAAAAATACGATATATTTTAAATAATGTAATTTTTTTTGTTGTTAGTCACTTTCATGGCATTACAATTATTATTAATTACTATTAATATAACAAGGCATTTGTAATTGTTTATTTTAAGAGAATGCAACTGTTTATTAGAATTATTTCTTATTTTCTAGGGTATTAACCTTGATGTGAATATTATTAGCAATAAAATGAAGTGATTTGGATTTTGTAAAAAAAAAAAAAAAAAAACTTGATGTGAATATTCATTGTTTAAAGGCATTTGTAATTTATTTGGAGGGAAAAATTAAGATATTGTTGGTAAAATAAAAAACAAAAAAAATAGAATTTACTTTTTCTTATCTAAAATAAATTGTTTTTCTATGATGTGGAGGGTATCATAATCATGATTTAATTATTTATTCAGTTATATAAAGATGGCTAAATATATTGAACATGAATGTTATCATTATTTTCTTCAAGTACTTATCCATGCTACTTAAAAAACTACCTCTAGAACACAATATATTAACATTTATATTTTTTGGGACTATCATTTCAATTTGCATAAGTTATGTTGAAAGTATCATTTGAAGGGGTATTTATTTGCATCAAAATAATCTTGAACAATTATTCTATTTTCGAAGTTTGGGCTATTCCGTTGAGAATAGTCATTAACCATCGGATGATTAAATTGTTATAGATTGTTTCTATATTTGAATTCACTATGAAAAATTTTTGGATTTATTTTGAATTATATTTGAAGTCTAATTAATTCAACATATTTTTTTTTAAAGCACGTGTATCTATATTATAATGAGTATATAATATACTTATACATATATCTTAACCTAAAACAAAGTATAGTATGCAAAAAATTGTACATTCATAGTATGCGAAATAAATTTTATTTGTGATAGTAATAATCATTGTTATTATGATAATGAAAATAATGTACAACAAATTAAAGTAATTGGTATAAAAGTCGATAGTGTTATAATAAATCTTTAAGTTTATATGTATCATGGAAAAAATTAAATTGTACATATTATTAGTTTAAAGATATGTGGCAATTATATATAGATACATTGTTAAAAACTATTCATTATATAAATGTTTTCACACTATTATAACAAAATTAATGTGTGCATAATATTGTTTTTATATTGTTTATAATAATGTAATTTTTTTTTTTTGTAACTTACTAATATTATCAATATTATAAAATTTGAAACAAATTTGTTCAATGGAAAATTTACGTGCTAAAAACTAGTTACTCCCACTTTTATTTTTTATTTTTCGTTTCTTCTGGATTTCCTCTCGCCATCCAAACAGTAGACAAAGACCAAAAATCTATTCTTTCTTTTCATCCTTTTTTCATTTCCTCTGCGCATCCAAACGAAGGCCTAAGGTTGCAGAGAAGAAACAGAAATTTCAAGAGAAACCCACGTTCAGTTGTCAACTCTCCTAAATCTGGCACCAATTCTCAGAACAGCGAATGGGTACATCAGCAGTGAACAAGGAGAACCTTAATGGAAGCAAGAGTGGGCAGTGGAAGAAAAAAGAGTTGCTTTTTCTTGTAGCATATGCAGTTGTTTTCTATGTCATCATCATCACCCGTTCCCTTCAATTTTCTCGTGGTATTAATATCTCTTTGTTTCAGACCAAATTTGTTTCTTTTATATTGTGTCTTTGCTGTTGTTGGGTGTTATGTATTATCTCATTTTGCTTTTGTTTTGATTTTCATAGATCGTTACAAACAACTCTATGGTTTACGCCCAGGATGGCTCATACCCCATCACCTCAATGTATGATCTCTCTCTTTCTTATGTTCTTTGTAAACTTGTGTTTTTTCCATCATTTATTGAACCCATTACTATTTTTGCTTTGTTGGTTGGTTAAATTTGTGATCTTAGTCCAAATGTGCATTATATGGAAACTCACAAGCTCTGCCAGCTAACCTAACTGATTCAATCTGATATATATGATAATATGAGAGGAGGATGATGAGGGGTTTTGCTTGAAAGGCATTATTTTTGGTGTTGATATTTTGGTCCCTTCTTTTTTATGTTTTTATCATTCTATTTGATTGAGTTGAAATAATTGGTTGGTTAACTGATTTTTGTGGCAGTGGGAGTGGTATATATTTACCTAGAAAGAAACAAATTGTACTTGATTACACACCTTATTTCCTTGTTGTTGGGTTGCAAAAATATGGCAGCTAGTACTGTGTAAATCTCTGGGAAAAGAAGTCAATCGACAGGTTACTGTTAGATATGAGGTTGGATTTGCAGCATGTTAGAATGGTTCTAGGATTTTAATTCAATGAAGGAAAAGTTCAAGGGGAAATCATAGAGTGGAAAGTTTAGGAAATTAAATATTTTATTTAGTGTTCGAAATGCTTAAAAGGAACTGAATTTCCATATTATAAGCTCACAAGCATCTGAATATTTATTTACTTATTAGTAGATGATTAAAGCATGGTTAAGTGGTTACCAACAAGTCACAACCTATTAATGACTTCAAAGATTAACCAGAGTAATCAAACATTTGAAAAGTTTTATGAATTCATACCAGTGGGATAACCAATATTTCTAAGTTGAACCCTCTTCTGGAATTTGGCAAAGTCACTATGATGGCAGAGGAAAACTCTAGTAGCAAAATGGAAAAACCAATCCTGCAAATATTTTGGTATATCTGCTTTGGTGCTTAAGCATTTTCTAACTTTGTTTGATGGGAGAGGGTAGGGTTCAGTGGGGAGTAATACTTGCTACAACCATATTGTGCTGGGGAAAATTAACTTTATTCTATCTATTGTATTCCTCCCATTTCTTTCTATCATTGTGATCATTGTTCAGTGATCAGCGCAGCTATGATGTGTCATGTATTACTCTTTTTCTAATCAAATGCACTCCCTGTTCTGTTATGTATAAAGGATGTGTCAGATGCTCAGTGGAGGAACTTTCGAGGAAATATACCTGTTCTTACTCTTGTCTTTGGAATTTTCACTCTGCTGGCAAACATGATGAGGGCTTTTCTTAATTTGAAAGTCAGGGGAATGTCCATTGTCTGGCTTTTATTTTCTTTGATTTACCTGTCATATCTGCATGGAGCATGGTACAGTTCATTTTTATGTTCATTTGATATCCTTTCTCTCACTATTGGTATTCTTTACCTTCTCATGTCTCTAACTTTGTGTTTGTCTCTTTGTAGCATTATATTTGTCCTATCAATAGCTACAGTTAATTATCTTCTGGTAAAGGTGAGTGTAATGAACAATGAATAAGTATTACACGATGATTTTAGCTAAAATTTGCAATATTTTTGTTTTTAATTGTTAACATAAAATCATCATTTGTCATAACAGCTTTAGTTTTTGTCTTTGAAAGTTATTTCCGCCATAGTTGTCAATCCCGGATAGCGGCGCGTAGCGGCCAACCCCCGAACCTGCTATAACAGGATAGCGGGAGTGGGATGGCCGCTATTGCAGTGTATATACATACAAGCTAAAAAAATTAAATATACACATATGTGAATGCTACAACATAAAAGACTACCCAAAATTGCAAACACAAACTCATAATTAATAATCATAGTTATAATCTTAATCTCACTGACAACAAAAGTCAAAAAACTATCACATGAAGGAGGTAGAGGTGAAAATTAATTAACCTTAGTCTGAAAAACCGACAATACACCCAAATATGACCATCAAACCAACAATACCCCCAAATATGACTGTTAGATGCCCATTTGAGGAGGGGTAAAAATGAATTCTTAACACACTTTGTTGCAGCGGCTGCTGTTGCCGCTATTTCCCGCTATTTCAGTCGCTATAGCAGCCGCTATTGCCGCTATCAGAAAACTCTATGCTATTCGAGCACCATAGCGGCTGGGGGCTGATCCGCTCCGCTACGCTGCCATAGCGTGCTATTAACTACATAGATTTTCCACCATGGCTGCTTTATCTTTTAGTGATATGTCATGTGTAGAGGCCTAATGGAAAGACACATATGTTTTATATAATGAATTATTCATAGAAATGATATCCCGAGACTTAAAAATATTAAGATTATTAGGTGCTTGATTTCATGTTCATTGTTGACTATTTGTGTACTTTTAATGTTATACTCCCTCTGGTCCTATATATAAGAGGCAAAACCCTAAAACACATAGACCAAGGAAATGCATTGAAATAAGCTATTTATAATTAATATTCATATAAATTTACAAATTTAACCCTTCAATAATAATGAACAAACCTACTTGTATTGAAAGTTGCACTGTCTCGTAAATATAAACCCTATTATAAATAAGGGTAAAATTGGAAATGAGCATTTAATATTTGTCAAAATACATGCATGTCTCTTATATTTTGGACCCAAAAAAAGTAGTCATTTGCCTCTTATAATAAGAACCGGATGGAGTATTTTGTATTTCTAGGACTTTGAAATTTGTCAAAACTTCAAAATGAGTACTTTTATGAAATTGTGTGATCATTGATCATTTAATACTTATCAGGGAATAATTATGTAGTAAACTTTTATATATTGGAAGTTTATCCATACGTGTTGACGAGTGCAGGGTTAATAAAAGTTGACCAAGGGTAGAAAATATGGGGGATAACTAAATGAAATTACCTAGCTGCTGCTGAGCCTGGTATGAATTGCATCATAGGATGTGAAACAAAAACCTCGAGTTCCAGTTCCACAGCTACTAAATATCTATAAAAGTGTTCCACATTATTTAAAAGGGGATTGAGAATATATATAGACAATTTATAACACCATCCATGTTGGAAAGTCATAACAATCAAATTAAAAAATCTACTAAAGATCCCTAATTAGAGGCCCACATAACATATAAAGTTCATTCTAGGATCCATGTTCCTAGCTACGGTTCAGGTCTGGCAAATGTAAAGTCTTGAATTTTGGGCTTGGGCCTAATTCAACCCCACAAAACTGGCTTGTAAGATGTGGACAACCCAAGCTTTATACGCACAACTTAGGGCATATCTCTAGGAATTTGGGACTAAACATACCCTCACAACCAGCACAATGAAGGTGTTGGAGGCTGCAAAGAAGGCAGATCAAAGTTGCCGCAATTAAGGCGGTTAGGGATAGACCGCAATTAAGGCAGCTTTCCAACACACCTCCTCACGCCTAGGTCTATGCACCTGGAGCATGGACAAAGCGGGCGGCCCAACAACGGATCTAGAATAGGCTCTGATACCATCTATAAATTTAGGGTAGAATGAATTGATTTCATTGCATAATATTGAAAATACACCAGACATATATACAGGGCTTGTAAGCTAATGTAGGAAATAAAATGACAGCCTATTCTGAAATCAGATCCCTGTAATTATGGGATATTTCCTAATATACTAAACCTGTATTAATAGGAAATAAATACAAGATTTCCCCAAATATACATTCTAGGCTATATACACGGTTTCTGACATAAAGTTGTCAAAAGAAAGCCTGCCATTATATAATAAATTTCGTAAAAATATTCATAGCTGGCTAATCTTCATAATATAAATTGCTATAATGTTATAAACTAAGGATTAAAATAATGGGCATGAAGAAAAATCACAGTATATTTAAAATTATGCTTGGTGAGAGTTAAAGTCTACCTGTATAAGACTGGAGGTTAGAGCTGTAAAATTTGCAATGTATCTAATCTTGCACAATGTCTAGAACTTTTACTTTCGTCCTTCCCCATTCCTTCCATTTTCACTCCTAACTAGCTATCAAGAAGATGTAAGTGGAAGTGTTTGGATTTCGTTAGGATAGGATAGGATAAGATATCTTGGACATATTTATGGTATATAGAAATTAGTGGGTTAAGATTGAAGAAGCTACTATAGGTAGGTAATGGCATAAGGGGTTTGCAAACAATACAATGTGATTATGGGTCAATTGGTGGCTATTTGGGTGCTCTGAAGTCTGAACAGTGCCTGTGATATTTGGACTTAGGGAATGATGGATTCAAAGGCAAACTCAATCAAGAAACAACTATTGTTTTGGGCATAACTATAATCCCAATGTTTCTATGTAGAAATTTTATGGTTGATCATTTGATTTTTGAATTCAATTGCCATATTTTTTGCTCTTTTCACAGTTGCCATGTTGACAGAAGTTATGTTTCTGCAGATATTGGCACGGAAAAAGCACTTTCCACTTGTAATTTGGAGTTACAACATATTTTTTCTTCTCTGCAATCGCATTTATGAAGGATATGCATTCTCAGTATTTGGGTAAAGATGTGTAAGATTGATTGTATAATTTGTATTGATACATTGTAGTATGCAGATAGTAACTCTATTTCCACTTACGAATTAAGATGATGTATTTACGTTGCAGTGAACAATGGTCAATTTTGGACAAGTACCGGGGCAGCTTTAGGTGGCACATATGTTTTAACTTTGGTATTCATTTTCATTTTTTTTTTATAGTTTCAGCAGCTTCTTAAGTCAGAAATGTCCTTGTAGAAGTGGTTCTTATTTGTCTTTGCATTCTTTGGTAACGTTTGGTGCGTGAACGGAACAGGACATTCTATTCTCTTTGGTTTCACCCCTTTTAGTGGAATCAAAATATTCCACTTTTTAATATCATGTTCTGATCTATTTTGTTTATAAAACATACCAAACATAGAATAGAACCCATATATTCTGTTCCGTCCTGTTCTGACAAGTCTACCAAATGCTACCTTTGTTTCCTCAAAACTTGTTAGTGGAACTGGTTTCTCATCCATTACCAGCACACATTTGAAGTTCTGCTAACCCTGTTGGTTTCAGGTTACATGATTTGTTACTAGAACACTTATGAACTGGATATTAAATTTGATGATCTAAACATTTTGAAAATCTGTCATTATTCTGCATTTCATCAATTATATATGCATGTCTTTGTATTCTCACTTACATACCATTTCTAATGTGGCAATAACAATTATTTGGTATATGTTTTTTATTTTTAATTGTCTGTGGCAGTTGTCTTGCGCATGATAAGCTTTGGGTTTGATTATCATTGGGCAAATCAAGATTCTCATTTTGATCATGAGGTATTAAATTCTTTTGAATATTACTTGTTTGTTTCTTGAAAATAGTTTGTTCTGAATATATGTTTCTAAGTACCTAATAAAGGTCTCTACTCTAAAGTCTCTGTCAATTTGCTAAGGTTGTGGTGATGGCAATTTAATAGTGCTGGGGGGACATATAAAAGAGTAGCTTTTGAGAATACCTCAAAGGTATAAATTATTGTGAGCATAATGTATAATGACGATTTTGTTTCCTATCATATAAAAGATTTTGTTGGCTTGAGTGCTTCAGTTGGCAATTACACAAGGTTATCTATGACTTATTTTATTAGGTTATTGTTTTGTGTGTTTCTGCAGTTTCCATTGTGATTTAGGAACAGTCTTGTTGCATTAATATTAATCAGAGAATGCCTATTATGAATTTACAAGCTTGTCCTCATGTTTCTTAAGAAACAGGAGTGAAGCTTACTAGTCATTGCATTGCTTAAAGATACCAGCTTGCAATATCAAGATCTGTTACACAATTTGTCATGTAGTTGTTGGCCTATTGATTAAATATTCACTCAAATATGTGATTTTATGCTTTTGTGTATTGATGTGATTATGCTTTGATTGCAGAAGCATTATCAACGTTGTCATATTTGTAAATCAGGAAAATCTTGCTACCCAATTTTACAGGTTAGGATAGCTTCTAGTCAATCAAGCATGTGGTGAAATTTAAGTTGCTGAGTTATGCATTATGCTTTTTTATTTTAAAGCATACTTTAAATAGTTATAATTTCTGTTCAGCATGTGGACACATTTTTACTAGTTCATTAATTACATTACCAGGAGAGAAGTCTGCAGAATGACAAGTTCAGATATACCACATACCTTTGTTATTTGGTGTATGCACCACTTTACATTGCTGGTCCAATACCGACCTTCAATGCTTTTGCTTCACAGGTCTGTCACTGTCAGTTATTTTTCTTGTAAAGCTTTGATTCTTGACATTTGTTATGTTTCATGCAGTTATGTTTTATCTTGGCAGGGAGGCAATGAAACCTAATCTTGTTTTCCAAAAATAGAAATTATGGAAGATACTAATTATTTGTTCCAATTGGAAAAGAAAACTATGGCTGTTGTGATTTTGTCTGCTTAACATCCCCAGTTTTGCTCCACTCCCTGGATGTTTGCTTGAACATGGGATGTTATTTTATATTCAAGATTGTTATTATATAGGGAAATTCTAAATGTGTGTACAAAAAATTTCTAGCAAGAATTAAGAACTATGCTACATGTATTACAGCAACCAAAAGATTGTTATTGTTGTCTGGAAGTTTAATACATTGTGCAGCATTTGTTAAATGATTTTTTATACTACAAGCAGTTGATGTTGAATCACAGCCAGATATGCTCCTTTTTTCCCTTAACATTTCTTGTGTTATTGCTGTCAAGTGTTTTTAAATGGTTTTTGAGTTTATGTTTTGTTGATGGTTCTAATTCTAATGTTTTTGCAGCTAGATGTTCCCCAGAATACTAATTCAGTTAGAAATGTGATGCTCTATGGTTTTCGTTGGGTATTGAGTCTTCTCCTCATGGAATTAATGACACATGTATTCTATTATAATGCCTTTGCTATTAGGTGAATTCCTTAGTACTCAGGAAAATAACCTGTTTTCTATTTAGTTTCTAATTTTATTCTTTGGCGGCTGACCATGTTTCTTCAACAATTAGTGGTTTGTGGAAGCAGTTGTCTCCTATGGACGTGTTCATTATCGGATATGGGGTAAGAGGAAATTCTTTTAGATTACCAGACTAGTTTTGCAATCAGACAGTATCTATGATCTATGATGTAAATTAAAGATTTTCATGATATTTGAATTAGTTCCCAACATGTTTGACCTAATCTGTGAAACTGGATGACTATTATATTAATTTTTTTTACATAATAATAAAGTGCATAAAGGATTCAGTTACATATATTCCAATTTCGAAAAAGAAAATTATTTTTTACAAAATTTTACTGGTGATTTTACCTATAATTGTCTCTTACTATGCATCTCCAGTATGTGAATTTGGATAGAAAAAACTAGCAAAAGGGGTATTATACACAACTACTCGTATGGGGTTTCTGAAAGGAAAAGGATAAATTTGAATCCTTGTTTAATTCCCTGGGCAAGTTTTGGATACTTGTGGTGAGTTTGGTTTGCCTTTGCCTTCATCATATTACTCTAGCTAGACGTGGCATTTGATTTACTTTGTTTTCTGTCATGCATTTGCTGACCGTGATTGTGGTGTGGGACAGATTAGATTATGGTATTAAAATTTTATTTTCAATTCAAATTGAAGGAAAGTTTTGTGGGTTTAGTTGTGTTCATTTGATTTGTAGTAACTGGGGCACATATTTTAATTTAATTTTAATATTTTTAAACTTAGAGTTTGGTGAACATATAATTTGTTATAGTTGTTGATGCTTCAAGAAACCATCTTTAAAACTGATGAGGACCGAGGATGTATATCTTATGGTGGCAGAATAATTTCTATTTTTATTTGCTACATACATGAATTACAATGGAATTAGAAAATTAGTATCCCTGTTGATCATAACGTCAAACCACACAGAAATATGGAGACTTGTTCCCTTTATGTGTGTTTAGTCTTCACTTTACTTTGGTGGAGAATCATGAAGTTTAATTTTATAAATTAGTTGAGCATAGTGCGTTGTCATTTTTTTTTTTTCCTTTTTATTTCAGGTCCTAAACTTCATGTGGCTAAAATTTTTACTGATCTGGCGCTTTTTCCGTTTCTGGTCACTGGTATGTCACTTGCTGTAACCTTTAAGCTTCTAACATCAATCTCCAATTGCATATTTGAAGAAAGACATTACTTTGGAATAATGTATTGTAGATAAACGGCATCGAGGCTCCAGAAAATATGCCAAAGTGTATTAATAATTGCCGCAACTTGGAAGGCTTTTGGAAAAATTGGCATGCTTCCTTTAACAAGTGGCTTGTGAGGTGAAATGAATTCTTTACCTTGATTTTGCGGTTCATTTCCCAGATAATGACTGTAAGTTTTTTTTGATTGGCTAGAAACTCAGGTATATGTACATTCCTCTCGGTGGATCTCAGAAAAAGCTACTTAATGTATGGGTTATATTCACATTTGTTGCCATCTGGCATGATTTAGAGTGGTATGCTCCCTTTATTGGTTAGTTCTGTCCATTCTAATGGAAAACGTCTCTCATTCTTTAATCTGATATTTTATGCTTGATTCTTATGATATCTTAGGAAACTTCTTTCATGGGCATGGTTGACGTGTATATTCTTTATCCCAGAGTTGGTTTTAAAATCAGCATCAAAAGCATTTCAGGTAATGCATATCTTTCTGTGCCATTGTATACTTCAGTTGATTCAGTTGTTATAATGGTTATAGCATTTTATGCAGTGGTTACATATTCTTGTTGCTGAGGTGATTTTCAGTATGATTTTGAGATTGGGTCCAATATATATAATAATATTAAACTTTTAGTAACGGGCTACCGGGACCACAGTTTTCTGATTCTGAACTAAAATTAGTTTAAAGTTAGGGTGTGCTTGGGATTGAGCTGGGATAAATACCTTAAAAGTGTTTATTTTGTTAGAATACCTGGTAAACAGGAATAATGAAGGCTATATAGGGCTGCTATGGAAGTTTCATGATTCAGTCATACAGAATGATAATTAAGAGATAGTATTCTTTAAGTGAGAGAAATTGTACTTGCTGTTATTTAAAATCAGAGATTTCAACTTTCCTTAACATACAGGTCATATTATGATCGTCCTTTTGTACAGAGAATTAAGGTTATAAGGTTAGGATAAGCAACAGTTCTAGTTTTGTATTAGATTCAGTTTTCAATAGTGTTTAGCTAATAGTGATGGTACTTCCAGTGTAATTTTATCAACAGATGCATAGGGTTTTGTTAAATAATAAAAGCAATACAGAATGTCACTTCAATGTTTCTTTTTGTAGTTTGTACTTTCATTAAAGTTTTCCTCCCCTCTTCTCTTTTTTATAAATATGTTGTGTTTGAAGCTTAAATGTCTACACTTCCTCTTTTAAATTGGTCTTTAATCCAAATTCATAATTCTTGCTTTCTGACATGGAAGTAAATTGGATTGTCAGGCTGAAAGTGCTTTTGGGGAATTCATATTTCGTGAACTCAGTGCTGTCGCTGGTGCAGTTACAATTACTTGTCTAATGGTTTGTCCTTGGATGCACTTGGAAGCTATAGCATATATGAACATTATAATTCTTATTTTTTCTTTGCAACATACTCTCGTTGGCTTTGTGAATTTGATTTGATATTCTTTTATATAAAGCAGTGTGAATAGGTTATAGAATGCCTACCTGAGGAACCAAAAAGAAAGATTGTTCAGTTTTATGATGCAACAAACAAGTAAATCTTGTTGAAAACAGTGCAAATGCTTTTAAGCCCTTGACACAAATTTAAAGTGGACCTTGCTAAAATTTAGTATTTTAGATCAAATTGATTCTGAGTCTGACAAAAAATCTGTATCTGGTTGCAACTGTAACACTTGAAAATTTGAGTAAAGCAATCTAACCTCACTTAAATTTTAATTTTTAAGGGGAGGTGAGTATAATTTACTCAAACATAGATGGCAGGTTTGTTATTTATGTAGGTTTTCAAAATAGATGAGGTGTGTAATAGACAACATTAAGGAGAGGTGAGAGTAATTTACTCATTTTTTTCATTTTGTGTGATAAAGTGGGATTAGAATTTGTGGCCTAACTATACCCAAAAAAATATTGTGGCCCAAAACGCGCAACATAGATGCTGCCTGTTCCATTGTAGACTCAGCCATATCAAGGATGGCATTTGAATAGTAAAAACTTATTGGAAAGAATGCATATAATTTGGTGCTTTAATGTTTTGGAAAATCTAAAATTTTACATGAGGATTCCACTTATTGCAATTTTTCCGTGGTACTCCATTTTGATTTTTGTTTCCCATTGAAGATTGTCCAATGTCTATTTTATTTAACGTTTGTTTATCAGAATTTTATCATTTTTTTGTCCATATTGTTCTGAATTGTGTTATTGCTATGCAATTAACTGTCTTAAGCAATTTGTAGACATGGAGCAGAGTCTTAAAGTTGCTGGTTGTCAATTCTCCTTCATCTTTAAATGGATTTATTCCTTAAAACCACTTTATTTATCTATTCAAAATTGATATAGATATATTTGAATTTTTCAGTTAGCCATAGTATTGCAGGAAGAGGGCAAGAGCAAGCTGAGTCACTTGGGCAGTCAGTCTTGCCATATGCCTTGTTAACTAATCAATGCATTCTCATATTAAAGGAGTTCAACACCTGCCTTTGATTTTTAGGTTGCTGAGTACACAAATTGCATAATCTCATTTTGGCCAGCGAGCTTTTTTGGAAGTGAACTGAATAAATATGTTGTTTTAAAAATACTTGTTGAAGACCTATTTAATAGTATACATATCTTCCTTTACGATTCCTTTGTTGCCCTTTCCATTGCATTGAAATATTTTCCCTTGCTTGAAAAAAAAAGAAGGAATCTAAGGGTCCGTTTGCTTTATTTCCAGAGAAATATATATGAAACAATGAAAATAGAGATGTAAGCAAAAGTCTTACCAAGATGGAAGTGATTCAATTATGGAAAGAGTTTGAATGATTATTTAGATTACATGTTGACTTGAGTAACCACTTTTTTTTATTTCGATTTTTTCATTCGAGGTTGATTTTCTGTTTTAGTAAATATCTCTTCTTACATTTCTTTTTATGAAGCAAAAATATAGTCATTTTATAATTTGAATACCATATCAAGATGTTGATCTTTATGCCTTTTGGGTGCAATACTTTTCTGGACAGGTGGCAAATCTGGTTGGTTTTGTTATTGGACCACAAGGCATTAACTGGTTGTTTTCTTCTTTCATTCACAAGGAAGGTTTGTCAAGATCATTACTAATTTTTTACTTCATTCGAGTTAAGTACAGTGTAAAACTAATTAGGAAATTTCATGTCACAGGACTGCCTGTTCTTGGTGGCATGCTTATGACATTCTATGTAGGAACCAAGGTATGAAATATTTAAGATTTTAATTTTAATTTTGCAATTTACAATGGGCTTCCTTTCTTTTCTTTTTGTCTTTTAAATAATATTCATCCTGGATATATGCAGCTTATGTTCCACATAGATGAAGCAAAACAAAGGGCTCCTTGAATTGGAACAAGTACTTTGCCCATATTACTTGCTGCCAATGTGCTAATCCCCATGTCTATTGCTAGAAGTTTAAAATCTGTGATGACACAGTTTGGTTGGATTAGGAGCTAAGGGTGAGTTTGGTTATTGACCCTTTTTGACATACTTTCCTATGCTCTATAATCTGTACATCAAAATTGGGAGCCCATGCCTTCAAATTTTGTACAACATAACATCTATACTCCTGATGGGAAAATTACAGTTAACAGAAGACAAGGAAAATGAAAAGTTAAATCTGTTGAACACTGGGGAGGTTTAGATGATCAGATTCCCCCTGAAAAGTGCTCAAACATTGAACATCATGCCGTATTAGTGATGTGCTTTAGATATTTTGTTCTCTTCTCTTGTATTGTGTTGCTGTAAGGTATGATCTGAGATATATTCCATTCTAAGCAGCTACAGTTTCCTGCAAAACCTTTTTCTTCTCTTTTTGGCATTATATTTGACTTTTCAATTGATGATGATATTTGGTTATCAAGGTATCATAATAGCACGTGATAGTTCTCATACACATGTATTCACCAAATTAATATATCAAAATAATCAAATCAATGCTGTCATTGATAACCGTGGAAAAACCTACTAAGAGTGTTTTTAAATTGAGTGAAGGTATATCCATTTTTAATTTAATCTAAAGTGTATTGTGTGATTTTTAACTAATAGGGTATGGGTTTGAGGATAGGGATTTCCTTGATATAGAGGACAAGGAAGAAACCTCCTAAGAAAATTAGAGAGAGAATTTTGATTGATTTTTATGCTATCTTTCATTCACATCACAATTGGTTTATATAACCAATTCTTACAAATTCAGTTTTCTATATTATAGGGCCACATGACATCTAGCCTAACCAACTTCAATAATAAAATACTGAAATAGTAAATTACTCCTATTCTAAAATATTCTTGATGTTTGTGTTTGGGCATGATATTGTTTGAATGCCCATCTTTAGTGATCATTAATTTATGTGGGCCAACATTGTTGTTTTGTGTTGGGTCTTGGGTCGTATCATTCCATACCCCATCAAGACCAATCTTGTTCTCAAGGTTGTAAAATTTCTTCAATTTGGCCCAATGTACATAGGATCTGTTATAATTTTCTCTAAATAGTTCTCTAATGGACTGAACCTTCAGCAGAAAAGAGGCCTAAACGAACATTTGGCTCAAATGGTTAATGATGTCCAATGCAGAGTTGCTCACCAATGAGTGACACATGCTAACCAAATTCCTAATTTTGGTTTGGATTTTGAGGCTTCAAGGAACCCATGGCCAGCAAGAGGCGGCTACGATTGACTGTGTCGTCGCCGGGAAGGGAATCGTCCGCGACGTTCGTGACGGGTCCATAGTGGAAGAGACGCGCTTGGCGGACTCTCTCTTGTCGGCGACGGAAATGACGGAGTCGAAATTGAAATGAGAGGTTGTGACAGGAACCTCCGATGATGAATGGCGAAGACTGAAGAGGAGACGACAGAGCTTCTGAAACGTCCGAGTTGGAGATGGCGGCATGACTCGATGCTTTGCGATTTTGGTGCGAGGAAGATGAACGCGAAACTTGTGATTTTCAGAAAGCGGCGGATGGCGGAGCGAAAGACCTCTCTGAAAGTTCTTCCGAGGTCGAAAATGAAAATGTATTGTGATGGAGGCGTCGCAGCGATGGTGTTCGCAGTCATCTTCTCCTGCGATGGCAAGGTGCTGCAAGCGGCTCAAGGAAGAGGAACATGCAGCAAAGGCGCGAACTAGGGGAATAGATGGCAGAGACGACGTCTAACGGCGGCACCGACGGCGGCAGTGCCAAGTCAGTGCCCTCATCACTATTGGTTTATATAACCAAATCTTACAAATTCATTTTCCTGGATTATAGGGCCTCGTGACATCTGGCCTAACCAACTTCAATAATAAAATACTGAAATAGTAAATTACTCATATTCTAGAATATTCTTGATGTTTGCATTTGGGCTTGATATTGTTTGAAGGTCCATCTTTAGTGATCATTAATTTATGGGCCAACATTGTTGTTTTCTGTTGGGTCCTGGGTCGTATCATTAACCCAATCAAATTTAATGATGGATATTTCCTCATTTGCTTACTTTACATACACAATTGTTTTAAAAGCAGAAATGATATTTGAACACCCGGGTGCGACACCCGGGTGCGACACCTTCACTGTAGCGCTACTGTAGCGCCTTTTTTTTTTTTTTTTTTTCCTTTCAAATTTTGACTTTTTAAAAATAAAAATAAAAATTTAACTTTTTTGAATAATAACATTTTTGGTTAATTACGTGCAAATATCTGGTTAATTCAGTTTATTATATGGTTAATAGGTTTTTTTTGGGACAAATTTCGACTTTTTTTTAAAACCAAAACACGTGGTTAATCCTTTGAAAATGATTGGTTAATTCAGTGTATTCTGTGGTTAATCGGTTAACCTGAAGCTTACAATCATTTTTTACAACCATGTAAATATTTGATTAATCACATGCAAATTTCTGGTTAATTCAGTTTATTATATGGTTAATGGGTCTTTTTTTTTTGGGACAAATTTCGACTTTTTTTTAAAACAAAAACACGTGGTTAATCCTTTGAAAATGGTTGGTTAATTCAGTGTATTCTGTGGTTAATCGGTTATCCTGAAGCTTACAATCATTTTTCACAACCATGTAAATATTTGATTAATCACATGCAAATTTCTAGTTAATTCAGTTTATTATATGGTTAATGGGTCTTTTTTTTTTTTGGGACAAATTTCGACTTTTTTTAAAAAAAAAACACGTGGTTAATCCTTTGAAAATGGTTGGTTAATTCAGTGTATTCTGTGGTTAATCGATAACTCTGATGCTTCAACCATTCTATATGAGATATATCTCATATAGAATAAATTGAATTAACCAAATATTTACACTGGATTAACAAAAAATGTTAGTATTTAAAAAAATTTAAAAAACATTTCATAAAAAAAAGTCAAATTTGCAAAAAAAAAAAAAAAAAAACTGTAGCGCTACAGTAGCGTACTGTAGCGCTACAGTGCCCCGGGTGTCGCACCCGGGTGTTAGAATAACACGACTCTTTAAAAGAGCCTTATCTACTATAGCTACATGTACTAAACAGTTAGTACATTGACTCAAAAAGATTGCGTTGAGATGGTTCTCTTCCCTGCCTTTGAATTCGAAATCCATTAACCACCAGGACTCTAGGAGGACATATGCTTTTTTACTTCCATAGTGTAATTTGGTAGTGTAATTACGTGAATGATGTAGTTTTTAAAATAATTATGGAAATAGGATAAGTCGTAAGCAGCGGTAACGAAATAAAATATTGAAGTCGTATATCCTACTCACGATTCATTTTTATATTCATAAAATAAATAAAAATCAAGGAAGTCGTATGTATTTTATACAATTTATATTTTTTATAATTTTTTTGGCAAGTCGTGTGTGAAAATTATGACTTTGCAAAGCCAGCCACTATATTTTGTGCAGCTTTGAAATGAATGTTGTTTGTCTTCTTTCACTGCTCCAACGTTGAAGGTTATGCCCATGGATGGAGCCAGACCTGAATAGTTGGGAGGGCCAACTATAAACATTAAAGTTCATTTAACAAATACATACGTATCAAATTTCATTCAAAATATTTATAATTATATATTTCAAAATATTAACTACATTAATAATATATCATATATCAAAATACAAAATATGTCTCCTGCATCAGTATATCACGAAAATTATCTATAATTAAATCTAAACTAAACTTTTTAGCAATTTTCTTTTTGATGTATGAAATCTATATTAAACTTTTCAATAATTTTTTAAATCAAAATAATTATGAGACCCACAAATTGAAAGATAATGAGCAATAAGATGATAATATAAGAATATATATAGAGACTACTCATCGCTATATGTATATATATTCTTCATTTATTAAATATTTTCTAAATGTCAGGGAGGGCAGTGGCCCTCCCAAGCTTCAACCTACTTCCGTCCCTGGTTATGCCTATCTTTTGTCTTCTTTCATTTTATGCAGCCTTTCACTAAAAGTGTATTTGGGAAAGATTATTTTCCCCGATTTCAGTTATTTTTAGTTAAAAAGTTGTTTTATAAATAATCTATTATGTTTGGCATTTTGCTTAAATTTATAAAAAAAAAACTTTTTTTTAGGAAAAAACTGTTTTATGCCATCTAGTGTTTTCTTGCTTAAGATTATTGTGATTTGACTATTTTTCATTCCCAAAACTCTCCTCCTTGTTTACCCCTACAAAATTAACATCTACACAAATATTATTAAATTATACAAATAATTTCATACCTTTTTTTTTGTAATTTACCATATAAAAGTAGTTTTTTTTTTTGCACCATCCAAATGAAATAGATCTTAAAATCGTTATTCAGCAAACAGACCCAAACAAAAATAGATTCTGATTATAATCGATTATCACAATAATCGATTATACAAAAATTGATTATTAGCATAATTTTTTTTTTCTAGCTTTCCCATACACACTCTAAGTCTCTATCATCATTTTATGTAGCAAAAGTTGATAGTGTCACGTGAAAAATTGGATGGCCTTACACTGTCTCTTCAGCATAAAAAATTGGATGACAAAGAAGTCGTAAGTATTGATTACGACTTATTTAATTTTAAAAAAAAAAAATTTAACCACTAAAGACGTAATTGTTACACACGACTTGCCAAAAAGAATATTAAAAAAATATACAAATCGTATAAAATACATACGACTCCCTTGTTTATTTTATTTTATGAATATAAAAATGAATCGTGAGCAGGGTATACGACTTCTATATTTTATTTTGTTACAGCTGCTTACGACTTACCTTACTTTCGTAATTATTTTAAAAACTATACTATTCATGTAATTATACTACCAAATTATACGAGGGAAGTAAAAAAGCCCTTTGCTGCTGCACTTCACCACAAGCAAGTGCAAGGCAAATCCAAGATCTTTTCATAATCTCTCCCAGGTTAGGCAAGGATGGGATGAGTCGCACGTCTCCCTACATTCGCTCGTTGACGGATTGTGTCATGCCCCCTTCACCACTCTCTAGCCAAATGAGAGGCTAAGAGTAGTTCAAATTTTTTTTTTTTTTTATGTACCAAAATCATTTTTTCTGTTGGAGGGAGTAACTCTCTCTATCTCTCTCACACACATAAGTCAACAATACACCAAACTTGACAAATTACAAGACAAACCATTTATAAGACATGTATTGGAAATTCGGAGAGGGATGGTGAGTGAAGGGTCAATTACATCATAGTCCTTTTTTTTTTTTTTTGACAAATTACATCATAGTCTTAAAACCACATTATGGTAAAAATTGCCTCGGAAGGCATTCATGCCCTTTTACCAATTTAGGAGTACAATCTACAACGTTTTTTTTTCAAGGTTAAACTAATCTTTTGGTTCATGACACTAATTTTAAATTTGGTCCTTACATGTGAAAAAACTTTAAATCGATTCTTATATGTATAATTATTTTTAATTTTTAATTTGGTCCTTATCATTTATCGGTATTATGATGTTGTTTGTTAGAGTTAAAGTATAGATATCAAATTAAAAATGATTATCACGTGTAAGGACTCCCTGTAATAATCATTTTTACTTTGATTTTACTACGTGATAATCATTTTTAAAATTTTGTCCTTATACTTTAACCTCAACGAACGACATTTAATACCAATAAATGATGAGGATCCAATTAACTATAATTATAATTAGGGATTAATTTCAAAATTGTTCACGTATTGGGACCAAACTCAAAATCAATGACAGTGACACATAACCAAATGACTAATTTAACATTTTTTCCATTTAAAGTTTTAATCTTCAAAGCATGATGGCACCAACATGTGGTTGGTCCAAGTGGTAATGAGCTTGCACCCCTTAAACAAGTGGTCAGGGGTTCGACCACTGACTCTTGCATATGGAGAAAACTTGATTGGGAGATATCAACCTCCTTTCACTCGCCAAAGGAGAGTATGCTGGAATCTATTCTCCACGTATCAATCTCTATCAAAAATCGTTGAAAATCTATTTTAATTAGTAGAGAATTATAAAATTAATCAAAGATTCCACAACTGGATAGTTTTGGCTCAACATTTTATTTTTATTTTTTAAATTTACAATTATGATCAGAGACGAGCTGGAAATTTCATGTCGCGTGTCAAAAATTAATTTTTTGTTTTAAGGACGTTAAATATTAAATTATATAAAAAAGTTTTCAGAAAATTTACAAAAAAAACTTAACGAATATTCCAGTAATCTTGGTAAGCCTTCGGGGGCCATGACACCTGTTAGTCTCCGAGCTCTGCCCTTGATTATAAATAAATATGTTTGTGATGATTGATGAACCGGTGAGTTAACGTACAACGATTTATTCCCCTTGATTTGGTGAAAACCGCTAAGGAAATGATTTTGTTTCTCAGTTACAAGTAAATGTGACCTAAAAGGAAAGCTCCTAGTTAGCTTGGCTATGGAATGAAGTTTCCAAATGGATAGTCCTGGAGGGACCTAATAAGTCCTATAAATGGATAAATTCTTGTATAATATGATATTAGTATACAGTTACAATAAAAATATGAAATTATTATACAATAAATTAGTTTTCTGTTCATTAAATTGAAAGTAAAATTTTTTTTTTGGGTGCTTTATTTGATTAAATTTTAGATAATTGCATAATGTATAAGAATTCGTAGATCATTAGCTAAGCTATTGCTGGTAGTAGGAAAATAAAATGTATTATAGTTTAAAGGGGTGTGTAAAGGGATGAGTAACTAACTGACTGTTAGGACAGTTAGATTACAACTGTTTAACAGTTAGATTAACTATCCAAAGTGCATTAACTCCTAATCTCTATAAATAGAGAATACTGTATTAGTAATTGACAGAATGCAATACATGAGATTCTGAGCATTATCACTTCCTTCCAAGCTTTCTAATTCTTTCCCAATCTTGTAGTTTTGATACCTTTATGGTATCAGAGCTCAAGATCCTGAAATGACCACTTCCGCGCAATCTCTTCCCCTTTCTCAGTCGATGATTCCAATCTCAGTGAAGTTGAATGATGACAACTTCTTGACATGGAAAATGCAGGCTTTGGGCACCATTAAAGCTCACAAGCTCCAGAAATACGTTTCAGAAACAAACTTAGGAGGAATGCCTCGAAAATTCGCAAATGATGAAGATGCATCACTAGGCAAAGTCAGTGAAGCTTACGAGAACTGGGAGCAGCAAGATCAATATGTCTTTACATGGCTTTTGGCGTCAATGTCGCAAAATCTCCACACAAGAATGGTGGGTTGCAAGTTTGCATACCAAATTTGGCAAAGATTACAAGCCTATTTTGCTTCTCAAACACGTGCTAAGGTGAGCCAATTAAAAGCTCAACTGAGAAATAGCAAGAAAAATGGTAGCATGAATGAATTTTTATTATCAGTAAAGAAGATTGTTGATACCCTAATTTCAGTGGGTTCCCCCATTGACACTGCTGAACATATTCAAGTCTTATTAGATGGCCTATCATCTGAATATGATTCTATAGTCACTGCAATTATTTCAAGAACTGATTCTTACACAGTCCAAGAAGTGGAATCTTTGTTAATTACAATGGAAGATAGAATTGAGAAACAAAAAGCTAGTACACCTGATGCATTCTCTATGCAACCCTTGCAAGCAAACTTGGCTCAAAACCAACAATATGGCAGCAACCAAAACAGTGGCAGAGATTACAATGACAACAGGGCACCTTCCTACAACTCAAATCGTGGCAGAGGCAGATATTCCCCAAGAGGTGGAGGTAGACAATCCTCCAACAAGCCTCAGTGTCAAGTATGTGACAGATATGGCCACATTGCATTGAATTGCTGGTATAGGTTTGACAAAAGGCTCCAAGATCCTAATTACAACTCTCAAGGACCTCAAGGAAGGACAATGATAGCTGAAAACATAGGTGGAGGTGACAATTCTTGCATGATGGCAGTACCAGAAACTCTATATTATCCCAATTGGTATCCAGATTCGGGTGCCACAAATCACCTGACTCCCAATGACACAAATCTGATGAGTAAAGCAGTTTATGGTGGTGATTCAAGAATTAGGATGGCAGATGGTGCTTCAACCTCCATTGACCATATTGGTAACTCCCTCTTTTATTCATCTAAGTCTGTTAAACCTCTTTTCTTGAACAATTTAATGCATGTTTCACATATATCCAAAAACCTGTTAAGTGTTTCACAATTTGCTAGAGACAATAAAGTCTTCTTTGAATTCCATCCTGATGTTTGCTATGTAAAATGCCAGGGAACTAATGCCATTATCCTTGAAGGGAAGCTTAAGCATGGACTTTATGCCTTTGAGAATATACACATACCAAATTCCTCTTCTGTTTCCACTATTAATTCTGTAAATAAAGTTTGTAATCTAGCATCTACTTGTAATAGCTCAGTCTCCAATGTTTCCTTAAACACTTGGCATGCTAGATTAGGGCACCGTTCCCCCAAAATTGTGTCCAATGTACTCAAAAGTTATAATGTGAATACTGATATCAATAAAATTCCTGAGATTTGCAAAGCTTGTTGTCTTGGAAAGTCCCACAAATTGGCAAAGCTTGTTATCACACTCCATTGCAGTTAGTGTACTCAGATATTTGGGGACCCTCTCCTTTACCCTCATCTAATGGCAGTCCTTATTACATACATTTTGTTGATGCCTATAGCAAATACACCTGTATTTATCTCTTACAAAACAAATCCCAAGCACTACAATCATTCATTCACTTCAAAACTCACATGGAAAGACAAACAGGACACTCAGTCAAAGCCATTCAAACTGACAATGGCAAAGAGTACATTGCATTCTCCAAATACTTAGCTGAAAATGGCATTCAGCATAGACTAAGTTGTCCTTACACACATGAGCAAAATGGCTCATCTGAAAGAAAACACAGACATATCACTGAAATGGGCTTGTCATTGTTGGCTCATGCTTCCATGCCATTGCAGTTTTGGGGTGAAGCACTCCAGACTGCTGTCCAACTCATTAATTGCCTTCCAACCCCCACTCTTCAAAACTCAAGCCCAATGGAACTATTATTCAACCAAAAACCATATTACAAATTCCTAAAAGTTTTTGGATGTCTGTGTTATCCCTACATCAGACCTTATAACAGACATAAAATGGATTTCAGGTTTGAAGAGTGTCTTTTTCTTGGCTATAGTCATAAGCACAAAGGATATCTATGCTTATCTTCTCATGGCAAAACTTACATAGCTAGACATGTTTTGTTTGATGAAATACAATTCCCATTCAAATCTAATCCACATTTTTTGTCTCAAAAACAAGCTTCTGTGTGTAATATGCAACCTATTTCTCATGCTCCTTCAATTCCAATTTTAACTTCACAAACACCATTACCTTGCACTAACAGATTTTCAATTCTGCTACTTGACTCTGACTCAAATCCTGAGCCACAATCAATTTCAGAACCTGTTTCAGGTCCCTCTCCACACCAAGTGCCCTCTGCCACTCATGACTCTTCAATCACCACTATAGCTGCTGCACCATCAGTACCTGCACCATCAGTATCTGCACAACAAGCACCTCAAATTGAAAATTGTCACCCAATGGTCACTAGAAAGAAAGCAGGAATTACCAAGCCCAAGGTTTTCCTAGCTGCTGCCACAGATCTCACTGTCACTGAACCAAAGACTGTGAAAAGTGCTCTTAATTCTCCTCACTGGACCACTGCAATGAAACAAGAATTTGATGCTCTAATCAAGACCAACACATGGACACTCACACCCCTTCCACCTGGCAGAGACCCCGTTGGCTGCAAATGGGTGTTCAGAATCAAAAGGCATGCTGATGGAACCATTGAAAAATATAAAGCCAGGCTAGTTGCAAAAGGCTTTCACCAGCAACATGGCTTTGATTACTTTGAAACTTTCAGCCCTGTAATAAAGCCAACAACAGTAAGAGTTGTCCTCACTTTAGCCCTGACCAACAATTGGCCTATTCGCCAAATTGACATAAATAATGCCTTCTTAAATGGGGATTTAGATGAAGAAGTATTCATGGTTCAACCACCTGGCTTTGTCCAAGGGGATGGCAACCTTGTATGCAAGTTGAACAAGGCTCTTTATGGTCTAAAACAGGCTCCCCGTGCCTGGTTTCACAAGCTGCACAATCACCTAACTCATCTTGGTTTCAACTCATCTAAGTGTGACAACTCCCTCTTCATTAGAGTCACTGGTGCCATCACTGTTCTTGTGTTAGTATATGTTGATGATATACTTATCACAAGCAACTCACCAACAGCAATTGCAGACCTAGTAGCATCAGTGAACTCCAAATTTCCCTTGAAGGACTTAGGTGGACTAAACTACTTCCTTGGCATACAAGCTCACACTAAGGCAAACACAGTCTGCCTAACCCAAACAAAATACATCAATGATCTTCTAGTCAAGGCCAGTATGCAGCAAGCCAAGCCAATGAAAACCCCTATGGTCACAGGCCTCAAACTCTCTGCCTCTGATACACCTGATACTGATGATCCCTCCTTGTACAGATCAGTTGTTGGTGCCTTACAGTATGTGACTGTGACTCGCCCTGATATAGCATTTGCTGTCAATAAAGTATGTCAATTCATGCATGCTCCAAAAGACTCCCATTGGCAAGCAGTGAAAAGAATCCTAAGATACTTAAGTGGCACTCAACCTATGGAATAACACTCAGCAGAACCTCCTCACTTCAACTCTCAGCATTCTGTGATGCTGATTGGGGCTCTGACCCTGATGATAGGAAGTCAACAACAGGTTATTGTGTTTTCCTAGGTTCTAACCCTGTGTCTTGGTCCTCCAAAAAGCAACACGTAGTCTCAAGGTCCAGCACAGAGGCTGAATACAGAAGTTTAGCTGCAGTAGCAGCCGAATTAGAGCTTGTTTGGGAAAGATGAAAATTTTCCCTTTCAGCTGTTTTTAGAGTAATAAGTTGTTTTGTGAATAATTTGTCATGTTTGGGTACATAACTTATTTTTCTAAAAAGCTTTTTTAATCAAGTTTAAGCTGTTTTACAACCATCAGAGATGCTGTACTATTTGATGAAAGACTTTCAGATTATTCATATGCAATTCCTTGCTTTCCCTTATTGCCCCCAACCCCAACGACTTTATCACAAGCTGATAACGTATGGAAGCGTTAGGTTGGAGACCATAGCGTCAGGTTACAATGATACCATATTTAAATAATTATTTAGTTAATATTCATTATTTATTTATAATATTTTTTTGTTATTTTTTTGTTAAAAAGTTAAATAATTTAACGCGTCTTAATATTAAAAAAGCATACATATTATTAATATAAATAAATAATTCCATATCCTTTTTCGTAATTTACTATGTAAAAGTGATTTTTTTTCATCATCCAAACGAAATAGATTATCTTACAATCGCTTTTCAACAAACAGACCCAAACAAAAACAAATTCTGATTATAATCGATTATCACAATAATCGATTATATAAAAATCGATTATCAGCATAATTTTTTTTTTCCAGCTTTCCCAAACACACTCTTAGCCTGGTTACAATCACTAATGAGTGAACTGAATTGCAGCACTCCTCAGCCACCTAGAGTGTACTGTGATAATCTCAGTGCAGTGATGCTTGCTGCCAACCCTGTGCTCCATTCAAGAACCAAACACTTCGAATTAGACCTTTACTTTGTAAGAGAGAAGATTCAAAGACATGAACTAATTGTCCACCACATTCCTTCAGGATAGCAAACAGCACATGTGCTTACAAAGCCAGTGACTCACACTATATTTGAGCAGCGCCGAACCAAACTCAGAGTGCTAGAATCCACACCCATGAGTTTGCGGGGGGATGTAAAGGGATGAGTAACTAACGTCAATCAGGACAGTTAGATTACAACTGTTTAACAGTTAGATTAACAACCCAAAGTGCATTAACTCCTAATCTCTATAAATAGAGAATACTGTATCAGTAATTGACAGAATGCAATACATGAGATTCTGAGCATTATCACTTCCTTCCAAGCTTTCTAATTCTTTCCCAATCTTGTAGTTTCTGATACCTTTAGGGTGATTAACCAGAAACCAAAATTCGGAAACTGATGCCATTTGAATCTCGTTTAGGCATTTGAATTCCAGTTTTCTCTAATTACTTTAAATCGCAATTTCTTAAAGACTCATGAAGGATGGATTTCTGCACATTTTATTTTATCAAATAATTTGAAATAAAAGTTTTCTCTAATTTTATCATTTGGGGGATGTAGTTGTCGTTATTAAAGTATATTGGACCCTACACTAGAACTTATTGAAAGAGTGCACTGTATCTTGGGCAATCATGTGATTAGCATGAAAAGAAGTTCGAGGTACGCAGAAGAAAGAATCAAAACAGCCTTGGAAATCAGATTATAGCTTGTTCAGAGCTAACCATATAATTAGCAATGTTAGCATATTGGCAATAACATTCTAAATATCATTAGTAATGTCGTATCGTAGAAATCTATTTCTCAAAGACAAGGCCTTCAATGTGTTTGTGTCCAGTCATCTTACATCATGTCCTTGTAGGGCCACTAAAACTGATATATAAAATTATTATGTTCCATTACTTCCTTTATATTAATAGTTACTTTGAAAAAAAGAATGATATGTCATTTTATGATAATGTCACGTATATGTATAATAATGCTAAGTGTAGGTAGCTATATGTCTGTAACTGTATTCCATGTATCTGAACACAGATTTTTAATTAATAAATATACTAATATGATTGATATTTGAATTATATTATTTTAGTTTATATAATTTTTTTTTTAAAATTAATCTTTGTTGCTAGAATTATTCATCAAGAAAGACAATAAATAGAGTGCAAGAAAGGGAAGGCTTTTTAAACAGAATGATCCTTTCTTTTCTCTCTCAGATTAGAAGTGAAACTCATGAATCATGCAGAATCAACCAAATACTATCCCACTGATTCTTTCATCAGCCTCTACCTACAGTACCAGATATGATCATGAAGAAGCAGAGACTATGGTTCTATCAGAAAGCTTAGGGGATTCTTCTCCTCCATATTATTCAACTGGTTGTGCTGAAAAGAATAAGGTTTTAGAAAAGTGTCAACTCAGGAAACATATTTGTATTTTTTGTAGCTTTATTTATTTATTTTTTGTTGAAGCTTATGGCTTTAAAAATTTGGTTTGGAAGAATATGAGATAGCAACAGTTTTGGGTTTCTTTCTGTTTTGTTGTTTGCATTTTGCAGAATCTTGTTGGAAACAAAAGGAAGAGAAACATTGACAGGCTTAAATTAAAATCAAAGGAAGTCATCCATGTAAGAGCAAAAAGAGGCCAAGCCACTGATAGCCACAGTCTAGCAGAAAGGGTAAAATTTTAGTCCATTTTTTTTAATTTTTCTTTATTTGTTTTACTTTATTTTATTTTCGTTTTTGTTTTTGTTGGATTGTGCCACAAAATCTATTGTTGACAGCCCTTTCTTGCAACCACTATATAAGGAAAGCAAGAACTGTTATTCTTTAAATATTCAGATAGTTATTTTTTGCTTGATGCCAGGTGAGAAGACAGAAAATCAATGAGAAGCTGAGATTTTTGCAGGACTTGGTTCCAGGGTGCTATAAGGTTTATAAGAATTATATTGTCTCCCATGACATCTTTCTTTAGTATATGTGTACAGTTGTGGTCATAGTTTGGTGCCATTCTTATGAATTTGCAGGCAATGGGAATGGCAGTAATGTTAGATGTGATAATAAATTATGTTCAATCACTGCACCAGCAAATTGAGGTTAGTTTATGGTCCTAATCATGATTTCCTATTTTGGCTATTAGAAATACTGAACATCAAAATCTTCTCTTGTATCTTAGTTTCTATCCATGAAGCTTTCAGCAGCAAGCATGTATTTTGATTTCAACACTTCAGAGATGGATGCCACAGAAACCATGCAGGTTCTTTTATTATCATGCTTTCAATCTTTGTTTTATATTCTTAGAAAACTATTCATAGAATGATCCATGTAAACTTCAGGCATCAACTAGGTAACTATTAACATGCTCATATGAGTGACTTGTGTGTTGCAGAGGAGTACTAGCTCACATGAAATCCAAGAGATGGAAACAATAGCAGGAGAAGGTGATGGTGGGTTCTGCTATTTCAACCCAACATGGCCACTTAATTGACAAGTCTTTATTTCTGTTGCCCATAGGCCATAATCATATGAAATCCAAATATATATGCTTCCTTTGATACATATAAACTACTTAGATAGATGGAAAATGAAACTATGTATTACAATTTACAAATAAATGAAGAAAGATTGTATAGGAAGCTGTCAGATTATCCAATAATTTCTGATGTTTATTCTCAAATACTAATAACCAATATCTTAAAGTCCTGAATCACTTTTCACTTCATGGATTAATGGTCAAAAAGTGGGCAAATTATTGGCAAGCACATCCAGAAGATGCTATTTGTTTGCCAAATATCTTGGTGATGTGACACCTTACTGCTTTATCTGACTAAATTTAATGAAATTGTGTCCACATAAGAGTAAGGCCATACAAATCATGCACACGTAAGAGTCCAACTTCCTGAAAAATAATCATGGATGAATCCCTTTCTTGTACATTAAAATGACATTGACAATATTTGAGTTTTATAACTAATGAAAATGAAAGGTCCAATTTGTTAATTGTCGGTGATGATCATTTGGGTCCCAGAAATTGAAAATTGTGCAGCCACGTTGGGGATTAACAATTGTGATGAGATCAATCATCAATGATTCAATGTGATTGATATTGGCATCTGGGTTAAGTCATGAGATTGAAGTGGCTGGATAAAGCTAAGTGTTAAAGGGCAAATACATTGTATTCTTGATCAAATTGTGGTGGACCAACGTCATAAATATATCAAGACAACTTAAATAGCATACTTCAAGGGGAAACACCAAACAAGAAACTGTACTGGAGGATCTGGAGCTGGCGGGTGGGGTAGCAAAACCAGCTGCTCTATCCTCAAACACCAAATATACATATCTGCGTTGTCTTTTAGTGCTATTCCGATATATTTCTTATCCTTTTTGAAGATGCCCGCAACGGAAATGGGTGGATTGGGAGTGAAGGATGTTGGTTTGTTCAATCTAAGCTTACTAGGTAAATAGAGATGGAGATTATTGGTAGAAGATGAGACTATTTAGTGTAAGGTGTTGAGAGCCAAATATGGGGAGGAGGTCTCTTCAAATCCGGTTTTGAGTACTGCTGGAAACTCAAGGTGGCTTTCGGTTTGGTGGAGGGATTTGTGCTCAATTGGTTTTTCTATAGTGGCTGAAGGGGATTGGATGGTGGGTGGGGTTTGTAAAAAATTAGGGGATGGTAACAGTATTTTGTTTTGGAAGGATATTTGGTTTGGAGGACAATCGTTGAAAGAAAAGTATCCTAGGCTTTTTTCATTATCTTCCTCTCAAAATGATACAATTTTTGATTTGGGAAGGTGGGTTGATGGTTTTTAGTCATGGAATCTAAGTTGGAGGAGGGTACTTTTTGATTGGGAGGAGGAGCAAGTGAGGGAGCTTCTTAATTCTTAACATTCTCAGCCCATTTTTGCCTCAACATAGGAATGACAAATGGGTGTGGAAATTTCATCAGTCTGGCATATATAATGTTAAATCATCTTATGACTACCTTCTATAAAAAATGAATGAGGGAGTGGAATTGTCATTGGAGGAAAAGAAAGCATTTGAATTAGTGTGGAAGAGTTCTGCCCCATTGAAGGTAGCTATTTTTTCTTGGCAGCTGCTTCTAAATCGGTTACCCTCAAGGGCAAATCTGTTCAGCAGGAGGGCTTTGGGTGATAATGTGGAAGTATGCTATGTTTTCTGTAGATCTACTACAGAGACAAATTAACATTTGTTCTTACTATGCCCTTTTATTTCACTACTTTGGAAATTTGTTTTTCAATGGCTAGGGGTGAATGGGTTAGGATCAGATGCTGTTATTCCTTTCCTAGTGGAATTTGGGAGGAGGGTTAAAAGGAGTCAGAGGGAAGGTTGGGTATTGATTTGGCACACCGTGGTTTGGGGTATATGGGAACTTAGAAATGGGATAATTTTTAATTAATAATCAGAGTTTGGATATGATTTTTTTGTTGGATAGGATTAAAGTTTGCTCTTGGAGGTGGTTTATGGCTAGATCAAAGGGTTCATGTTATTCCTTTTCCAATTGGTGTGTAAGCCCTGTAAATTGTATTGTATAGTGGGCTATACCATTTGATCTGGTTGTAATCTATTATAATTTCCAGGATTTTGTAAAAGGGTTATAGGGTACCCCTTGTACTCTAATGAATGAAACTCATTTGCTTTGTCAAAAAAAAAAACTAACAATACTTAAAAATTAAACTTTATCTTTTGAGTTTAATTTTTATGCACTGTCAGTATAAAGATTTTTATACTGACAACCAATCAAAAATCATGGATTTGATGACTTTTAAGGTAGTTAGATAGTCAAATATTTTCAATGGTGTGTCAATTTCTTTATTGATTGATAGTGTAAAATTTTTTTACACTGTCAGTATATACCAATAAAATTCTTATCTTTTATCATTGTATATCATTTTCTATAGGATTCTTTAGCATCCACATGTCTGGTTTCAAAATATATGAAACCCTTGTCACTTGTCAGCAACTACGCAGAGGAGCCTTTTGTTATAATTTTGGACCCTCTCCAGTGTTATTTGTTCACCATTACACCATTCGGTAACCTATACAGGATATGGTGCCTATTACAAAGATTTCAGTGCATCGCTGGAGTGACGGAATATCTGTTGGATATTAGAGTGACTGAATAATATCACGCTACTAAAATAAGAGGTGAATAAAGAGGAACTAAACACAATATCTAAGTGGAAAACCCTCAACAGATAAAGAAAAAACTACGGGCAAGATTGTAGAAGATTTTCACTATGTGGAAGAAATTACAAGACCTGTTTCTAAATACAAGAAGAGAGCAATAACTCTCTCTCTTAAATATAGGAGAATACACACAAGGAGAAAAGGACATGATTTTTGATGCTTTGGGCAAGTGTGCACAATTACTCAAGGTGGGGAGAGAGTAACTGATCTCGTCAGGGAGGTAAGCATAATAATGTGTGTTATTCTGTATGTGTAGGGTGCCCCAGATCCTACTTGTAGTCGAGTAATCGACAATGGCTAAACCCTTGTTAAAATGATTTTATAATACTGGTTAGGGTTTAGTTATTGTAGATTTATCAACATTAGGACAAAACCCTAGAATAGACAAGTGTTGAATTGAGGATGCTATGATATCTGCTATGTGTTGCCATGTTTGTTTGTCTGGCTGGTATGATGATGTTTAACATGTTGATATTGATGATATGTGTTATAATATATACATGTTGTTGTTGAGGTTGCTTGAGTTTATGTGTTAGAAACCCTAGTTGACACCCTGAGGGTACGATGTTTGTGAAAGTGACGAGATTGTGGTGTATGGGCACCGAGATGTGATTGTGGTTGATTTAGCATCATGTGAATGGTTTAGGTGATGGTACCGGTGTCAACTTAGATTGTTTGTGCATTGCATATTGCCATTTGCCAAAGTGGCGGGTCGCGTGATTGGGAGTCATGCGAGGTTGCTGTACCCGGGTGTGCCGGAATATGGAGATGGACTGTTCTGGGAACCTTGGGGATGTAGCCCGGTTCGGAAAGATCTAAAGTGACTAGTAATTTGCATCTACTGTGTCGTGATCTCCATGGGAATTTGGCTATCCCAACGTCTGGCCGTGAGTATTCCAGTCGCAGGTGAACCTTCCTATGCGACCAAGATACCCCTATTGGAGTTGAGCTCATAGGGGGATGCACCCTTATTGGTCACGGTGAGCGAAGCAGTAACCTGGGCAAACCAACTGACATTCTCTAAGTAAAGGAAGACTCGAAAGAGAGAATGTCCAAGAATCAGTATTCCCAGCGAGAGAGATCGTCGGCATGAATAAGAGTTGTGACTCCTTAGATGAATGATCCTAGATATGAGAATCGAGGATGTTGGTAAATGTATGACTCGAGAGACGTTTTCTGGTTGTGTATTTGTGGTGTGTGTTAACATGTTGTATTGTGTTCTCCATTCCTTTTTTATGATGATGTTATGTTACTTATCTCCTTGTTGTTAAGTCTAAGTTTTTGACTTCTCTGATTTTGATGAATCCAAACAAAGAATGATTTTTAGTAAATATTTTGAAATCTGCTAATATGCGTATATTAAGTGTGTAGATCATAAAGCAAGAATATTATGGCAAAACAACAAGTCTCAAAGATGCGTCTGTGTTTAAACTAACACAATGCATCTGAAGAAAAACTCAGTATCTGCAAGCTACGAAAAATGTGTATGACTCTATAATTTGACTGGAAGTCTTTCACTTCACTTATATTCGAAAGTCAAGAATATTCTCTTGCATTTTCTAATCAAGAAAATCGATTTCAGAAGCTCAAAACATCAATCCGTGTTTGAAATTCCCTTTGTTGCAAAAGGCAAAATAACCTTTACCCGATCACAGACCAGTGTTGCACAAATAAGGAAAGTCGCGCTGCCCAAGTCTGAAAAGCATCAAACACTGCTCTGAGTCAAGCTGCACTCTGATAAAGCAATGCCAACATATACGTTCAACTTGTCTTGAAGATCTCCAACGATCATAAACATTAAATGCGAGCTCAGAACGACTCTTTGGCATTAATGGATAAAGAACAAAAGTTTTACTCATCTTAATAACTCTCCACAACGGATTTATTATTGGTGAGTATAAATAGAAGACTTTGAAGACTGTTGAAGACGCACACCTGAACCTATTCACTCAAGTATTCAATACTCTCTTCGCATTCAAAGCTCTCTAAGTTCTTCTTCTAGAATACTTCTCTGCTCAATCATTTGTATTTACTGAGAAGTCTTTATTGCGGTCATACCTGCCAAAATATTTATTCATTCATTGAGTGTTAGTCGGTGTACTTGCAAAGTTATAATCTGTGAAGCTGCTGCTTCATTCAACTCTTACCATTTGTAGAGCCTGAAGAGGATTACTAAAAGAATACTTGTTTGAGCCTGGAGAGGCTAGGTGTGCAAACAATACTTTTTAGTTGAGCCTGCAGAGGCTACGTGTGCAAACGATATCTATCTATAACTTGATCAGTTATAGTGTTAATACTTGGTGAAACCAAGGACTGGACGTAGCCCAAGGTTTGGGGTGAACCAGTATAAATCTCTGTGTCAAACTCTTTCTTATCCTCTCTTAAGTTTACTTTATATTTATTGTGCTAACTGGGTTAATAGTGCTAAGTTTTCATAAACCATCTTTACTTCAGACGGATTCTTGTGTCTGAATCTTTATTAGAAGAAAAGTTTTTTATTTCAAAAAAAAAGTTAACTAAAACATAATTCAACCCCCCTTCTCTTGTTTTAAGCTGTTCATTTCACTTGTAACTTTTTTTCTCTGTATGTATGTGTATACGACAGATGAGCAGTTCAAGCAGGACATGGATGACAGCATGGCAGGATTACAGGTCATCGCATTACCTACAGAGGATCCCACTCAAGACACTGGTCTTGGGTAACTTAGAGCTGCTTTATCACGACCCTGATGGGTGACAGGTCGACCACTCTCAATTCTTTATGGTCTACGTCAGCCCAATGAGCATCTCTATGAGTTATGGTGGGGTCCCTTCTTTTCTCTTCTCTGTCTGTATCGTATCACTCAGAGGTTACTATTCGCGGAGATGTGGTATCTGCCCAGTCAGCGAAAGTTCCCTGACGATACGTGGAACAACATCGACAACTTTCAGGCTCATAGCAGACTAGGGATGGTAAGCAGAGGCAGGAGGAGAAGGAGCACACAATTCAAGTCAAATTGCCGATGACGTCGGATTGTGGTTAGCAGTGATGAGTCTTTTTAGGAACCGCGGACGAGAGTGTACAAACCTCGTTACGACGAGGGTGAGGGTAGTTCGAGACGCCCATACCATCGAGGGTATGGATTTTCCAGCCCCCGTCTATAGGGTTATGAGCCTCTATATGCTTTATTTGGATTATTTTGATGTACTTTACTTAGAGGCGGGCCGGGTATTTCTAGGACTTTTTTTGTATCGTCTGTGACTAGTTTATGTATATCTTTTATGTTCAGTTCAAAGTCTATATAGTGATGTTAGGTTGATGGTCCCTCTGATGGGACATGTCATACTCTGATGATGTACTATACATATTATGTATATACCTGTGTGGTTACGTTTGTGTATGGTTAAATGTTTTTAATTCTTTTCAATTTTAACCATTATATTATTTTCGACTATAATAAAGCACGCTAACGTTAATAACGAATCAAGGCTTAGTTAATTAGGTTATTATTTAATGAGACATCAGGGAATCTCTCCGTGTGTGTGCAAGCGCACGTGCATGTGCGGATGCAGGTGCGTGTGCTTGTGCGGGTGCGTGTGTGTGTTTTCCATATGTTAAATATTTCTTTTATAGTTTACCTTTTGGGTTTATAAAGGAGTTAAACAATGTTCTTTTTTTATTTATTGATTGTGCATAGTTATTAAAGTACGAATAATGGGTGCGGATATGAGTACTTAGCTATTCAACGGGTAAGAATACGGGTATCAAATATGCTACCCATATGTGAGTACGGGTCTGATACGGATATTTTTTTTTTAAAAACGCATGTATAAGGACGTGTACAATAATATCCTATCCATTGCCATACCTAGTACCTACTTTCGGAGTCTTCCATAGTCCATCTTCCACTAGTGCTTGTTTGGGAAAGATGGCTTATTCTATTTTCAGTTGTTTTTTCTTAAAAAAGTTGTTTTATAAAGAATCTGTTATGTTTGGGTTTAGAGTTTAATTTTTTAAAAAGTTTTTTTTTTCACAAAAAGAAAGCTATTTTAATCCATCTGAATCTAGGACTGTTGGATGGGGAAAAAGCTTTTTCTCTACTCTCACAGCTAAATGCTCTTTCTCTCCCTCACTGTACATGTTTTCTCTTTTCATGCGATTAGTGGTGCCAACATTATAATTGTACACGTTTTTAGGTTCCTACCTTTCATTTTTTGTTTCTTCCAAGAAAAAAAAATATACGATACCTTACTGCCTTTCATTATTATATATTATTTATATTTAACTATTCTAAAAAATAATATATTTTCACATAATTTCACAATCATAAAAAAAATGTTACAAATTTTATTCAATTTTTTATAATAAGAAAAATGACGACAAGATATAAAAATAAACACTTTAACAAGTTTTAATGTTTCAAAAAAATCAAATATTATTAATATTAACATAAACAAATAACTACATATTCTTTTTCGTAATTTATTATATAAAAATGATTTTTTTGTATCACCCAAACAAAATAGATTATCTTAAACTCACTTTTCAGCAAAGAGTGAAACTCATAAAAAAAAAAATACATATCGACATCAAAATGGACAAGGCTTCCGGTAGCTGAGAAGAACTAGTACACTTCTCAAAGAGTGAAACTCCCTCCTTGCTTTACAAATCTTTTCTCTCTCTCTCATTACATTAACACGTTAGGTACAAATTTAGTAATTAAACTTTAAAATAGTTAAATTTTTTAACTTCAAATTAACTTTTTTTATAGAGAATTCTTACCATTTTTCTTTTTATTAACCAAGTGATTAGTGTGACACCTTACTCCCGGGTCATCACATGGTTACCCATTTTCTGAAAAGAAAAGTTTAATTCGCTGGTTGCTTTCGGAAAATATTAATTTCTCAACGCTTATCCTTTTAAAATATGGTGATAAATTTTTTCTTTCTGCGAAATACTTCAGAAAAAGATATATATACATCATAATAGTAGAATTACTTTATACTTACATAAAAACCAAATTTATTCGTAAACCAAAACATTGCAACATATAAGCTTTTCTGAAATTGTTTTTCATACACCTTACAAGGTGTTTCAAACCATTTATAACAACTTTCCCAAAATACCCAACCCAAAGAAAATCCTAAGCTGGTCGCCTTACAAGACATCTACTGGAAAGACTCCGTGGTCATTCCCACACTCTAACATCTCTACAAACATCAGGACCAAAGTTCCCGAGTGAAGCTAAGGACTTTTCTGCACCATCTACTTTCGTGTACCAAGACACAAAAGCCAAACCAGAAAACCTGATATATTATAAAGGTGAGATGCCAATATATGAGTTTATAACGATAATCACATGCACGACATACTCAATTAGCACATAGACATACATAACCATAACAACATAAGATTCTCATTAGAAAACAGCGAAAAGTCGGGGTGTTACAATTAGGGCTTTTAGCTCCCCCGTGGCATCCCAATGTATCCTACATTCGACTCTTTGGACAACCTATAAGACTAGTCCTCAGTTGATTGCTTAGAACAGAGAATTAACTCTTGGTTTTTGCAACTTCCCAACTAGTGTGTCTGTACTGGATTTGAAAATTGTGTTATCGTTCTTATGAGGTGGAGATGCTTACCACTCGATATCAACCCTTGAATGATCTTATTACTTTTATTTTAAAAATGTTATTTGTATACTTAAGATAACTAATATTTTAAATTTAATTAATTAATGTTATTTTTTTTTAAATATAATTAATTAATGTTTTTGAATTTATGATTAATGATATATAAATTTTGATTAATATTATCAAAACTAGATTTTTATACCGGTGCGATGCACGGGCTTGATAATTTAATTTGTATATTATATATAAATATAAGTGAGATAAAATAATAATAATAACATATTAATATTTATAATTTAAAAATAAAAAAATTGCGACATTTTATAAATTATTGAAAATAATATAAAAAATCATTGCTTTAATATTTGTTTAGATAATAGTAGTTATTAATATTACATTATAATAAAATTAAAATTATAATCGTACATTAATAGAGTTGAAAGATATTAGTTAGTAGATATTCAAAATTTTTAAAAGTATATGGATCTGTTTAAAAACTTTCAATATATAAATAAATTTAAAAACTTAGCAACTAAAATATAAATACCTTTAAAATAATTTAATCTATAGTTAAGTCAGAATACGAATTTTTCAATGTTGACTATATTATTTACAAAAAAATAATAATAAATTTTGATTTAAAAAGATAGACAAATAACTGAACAAATATTAAAAATAATTACAAAAAACTGCTACTTAATAACATTCTATGTGGATTTAAAAATCAATAAAAGAATATTTAATTAAACACATGAAATTAAAATTTTATTTATTTTTAATATAGATGTCAGTGATTGCACCACATATCATCTACCACATCATCAATTAACGACAATCTCTGTAATGATAGAGACCAATTCCAAACTTTGAAAACGTATAAAGATAATAACCTAATGGAAAAAATTGGAGGGACTAAAATAAAATCTCCCTCTATATATAGGGACCAAAATAATCATTAAACCTTTTTTTAAAAATTGAATTTTTCTACTCAAATTCATCTCTTATTAATTTATTATTGTGTCAAAAGTGACCTTTTTGCTGGAGTTTATCATCTATTATTTTATCTTTATATTAAATGACAATTTTATTCAATATATACTTTATTATTTTATTGAAAAGTAAATTTTCACACTCTATTTATTTTTTAATTTTATTATTATTTCAAACACTGGATTTTCACACTCACTTTAATATTATTGTTTAATAAAATAATAGGAGAAAAATTAAAATAATAAATCACTATTAAAAATATTAAATAAA
Organism: Echinosophora koreensis; assembly: GCA_035048595.1. Classification (NCBI taxonomy): domain Eukaryota; kingdom Viridiplantae; phylum Streptophyta; class Magnoliopsida; order Fabales; family Fabaceae; genus Echinosophora; species Echinosophora koreensis. The sequence goes on along the minus strand of JAPCYP010000158.1, from coordinate 387,791 downwards.
AATTAAATAAATTGGTTATAATAACCTGCTTATAAAAATAATTATAAAATAATGAGAAAAGAATCATTGAATATTTAAAAAATAAATAGGACACCACAGAGAATGAAAATCCAGTGTTTGAAATAATAAAAAAATAAATTGAGTGTGAAAATTCACTTTTCAAAAAAAAAAATACAGTTTATATTGATTAAAGTTATTATTTAATATAAATATAAAATAATAAATGATTGAATCCAGCAAAAAAGTCACTTTTGACACAATAATAAATTAATAAGAGATGAATTTGAGTAAAAAAAAAAAATCACTTTTTAAAATAAGGTTTAATGATTATTTTGTTTCCTATAAATAGAGGGAGATTATTTTATTCCCTCCAATTTTTTCGCAGATGATATGTCATGTAATCACTGATACCTATATTAAAAAATTTAAATTTAAATTTCATGTGTTTAATTAAAAATTCTTTTATTAATTTTTAAATCCACATAGAATATTATTAACTATTTAAAAAAAAAAAATTTTAACCAATTTTTATTAGTTAATTGTTAATTTTTTATTTAATATTTAATCATATTAAAATAATCATAAAATTTTTTGGTGTAATTACCATCTGGATTCTGGAGTGAATTTTGGAGGGGAAAAATGCTTTAGCGAATACTTATATCAATCATTATTTTAGTATTTTTTTAATAATAAATCATCTCTATTAGTTTTTTATTATTTTATTATTTGTCCATTTGATACTAAGGCACATGACCTTGTGACCGGGAATTTTGCATAGTGAACAGTAAAAACTAAAAATGAAATGACACTTTGTTTTTATTAATAGAGTATAGATATAGATATCAGAGAGTGGGTTCTACCATGAAGTTGAAGTAGGTATTTTAGTGGTATATCCATATACCACAACTTTCACCTACAGTAGCCGGTTTTCAGGGATTACACGGTTTCTAAAAGAATATCAAATATACATTTTTCCATTTCTACCCTTTGCTCTCTTCTTTCCATTCCTTGCCCAAGATTTCAGATCATAGAACATCACCTTCATCCACTGCCCCAGCGGCGCAGCCAACGCTGTCGTCACCGCCACCACCTTCCACACCAGTACATTTGAACATTCCATCATCAAAACCCAACGAGCATCGTGCAGCCTTCAAGGGAGAGAAGACTTGGTGTCCACCATGGTGGCCACTGTCAAAACCAGAATCCCAGCTCTGGATCACGGAAGACTTGGTTGCCGTCATCGTGGCGTTTGAGGTTAGATCCGGGTCGTCGTCCTCGTCGTGGCTTGGTCCCCATGTCTTCTTCGTCAACAACGTCCTCTGCCGTGACCACCTCCAACCGCGCCGACCACCACCGTCGCGAGTTCGTCTCAGCCACACGTGTCCCCTCCGACCCAGCCACTATGCCTTCCTTGTTCATGTCCCTTCTTGTTCAGAGATCAATGTTGCATTTTAAATTTTATTTAAAAAAAGTGAAGATGCAGATCCATGATGTGGTGGTGGTGGTCAAGATCCAGCCATTGTCCCTTGTTCATGTCCATTCCTTATTTAGAGATTAGTGTTTCATTTTCAATTTACGAAAAAATAAAAGAAGATGTAGATCCATGAGCTTTGCTTGGTAGTGTTCGGTTTTCTTCTATTTTGGGTCTCTTCTTTTGCTAAGATTGGTTGCTTGCTGGAAGTTTAAGGTTGCAATTTTTGGATTCATCCTTGAGCCAATTTGGTTCTTGGCTGTCTCTTTTGGTTATGTTTTTCCTGTTATGGTTGTGTTTAATTTCCTGGCACTCCTTGATCGGTGATGCGGTGGTGGTGGCAAAAGATTGGGGGTCAAAATGTAATTAACAAACCAATGACTAATTAAAAGCAGGATCCTTTAACCTTTATATCCTTTTACTGGTTAACATTTTTTTTTTGGATAAACAAATCTCATCCGTTCATTATTTTATTAATAAATCTTATGACTGATATTAGTGCTTCATGGATATACCACTAAAATATCTACTTTATGCTAGAATCACCGTATCAGAGGCAGATAATCAGATATCGCTAAAAGTTTTGCAGATATGGGTACAGTACCAGTAGTGAATCCCTTGCTTGAATAGCTCCGAAAAAAATTAATACAGACATGAGAGGCAGCGAAGAAAAGTAGTTAAGGGAGGAAACAGTTTAAAAGCAGTTGCATGGGTTGTAACGCCAACAATCACAATCCTCTGCTCCCAAAAAATGTTGCACCCATTTTCATTTCTCTGCTCTAACCACACGGCCATGCCTTCCCCATTATTCCTCAACACTACGCCGTTTCAACTCACCCGCCAATCTCCCTCTTTTTCGTTTCCTCGCCGGCTCAGCCCGCCGGCACTCCAATCAGTTCTTCCGGTGAATGCCAGCGCCTCTGCACCTCTCTTCGATCTCAAAGGGGGCAAAGGGTACTTGCAGCATCCTTTTTTTATGCTTTAATGTTTATTTATTTATTTATTTAGCATTAACAATATTTTAAGAGGATCAAATATTGATAGTAATGCCATAATATATGATCGGATGATTGGGTAAAAAACTTTTGACGATATTAAATCATCATTATTACTATTTGGGATGTTAAAAGTTGGGAATATGAATTTAGGGCTTCCTTTGTTATAATTCATGGGTCACAAACAAATTTTATTAATCTTGTTGACTTTCCTTGATGTATGCAATTTCCATTCAAGCTTCTCTTTCTCAAATTATTATTACTTCTTTATAAGTGAGGTACGTGTTTACGAGATAAAGTTTGTTTTGTGAGATTTAAGCTATGTTTGGGAGTTTGGAAGGAAATGGAGTGAAGTGGTTAGCAATAGAGCGGTTGGTAATGAAATGGAGTGAAAGGTAAAAGTGTATCATATTGTTTGGAAGTTTAATGGGGAGTGGAGGGAGATCCCAAACCCTCCGAATTGGAGGGTGTGGAAATTGGAGGGTTTGAGTGTATTGAAGTGGTTTAGGTTTCCACTCTTAATCATTTCACTCCATTACTTAAGAAATTCGCAAACATTGTGTTAATGCATTTTCACTCCACTCCATCCATCCAAATTCCAAACATAGCCTTAAGTTTCTCGTAATATGTTTTTTTCTTAAGAAAAGTTAATTGTTTGTGCAATATGGACATTCAAACCTATTTCTCGATTCAATAGAAGCCAAAAGAGGTGAATATGGTCCCAAATAATGAGAGATATGTAAAAAGCAGGTCTGATTATGCCCTGCTCTGTAAGTTGTACTGTACCAGACAACTTTGGAATTGGATGCAATAGTTTTGCGTTGAGCCGTTGACTATTGTTTTTTTTATTTATGAATCTTTGATTTACTTCTGTATAAAGAAAAATTTCAGCAGTTGTGAGAGGATTATTTATTTCTAGCTTTGACAGCATTGTAGTGCTTATTTGGTTGGTATTTTGGTTGAATTCATGGAAATGGCAATGGCAATTTGTTCAATCTGCAAATCATATATGATATTCTTGTCACAAGCTCACACATGTTTGTGATATAATAAGTAGATTATACTCATTTGCCTTTGTAATATTGCAGCATGAGTGAGTTCTTTGATGTTGAACTAAAAGTCCGTGACTATGAGTTGGATCAGTATGGTGTCGTCAACAATGCACTTTATGCAAGCTATTGCCAACATGGTGAGACTGAGACCTCATTAATTTTTCAGTACAGTTTCTGAATATCTGGTTACTTAATTTGAGATAACTTTCTCAGATGTTGTTGAAAACCTGTCGATTCATATATATATTTTAGGTAAATGATGAATGAAAACTGTTGAGTTTCATGTTATTCCACCCGTATCAGTCCACGCTTCAGATGTCCAGTCATGAGTGTGAGGGATATGTTGAGAGTCTCACATCAACTAGAAATATGGCCTAAGTGGTGCCTATAAGGCTTAGACAATCCTCACCTTACAAGCCAGTTTTGTAGGGTTGAGTTAGGCCTAAAATCTAAATTCTAAGATGGTATCAGAGCCTATCCTAGATCTGTTATTAGGCCAAGATCTCTGTTATTCCACCCGCTTATGTCCACACTCCAGATGTCCAGTCCTGGACGTGAGGGGGTGTTTGAGATACATGTTACTCCACCCGCATCAGTCCACGATGTCTATTCCTGAACGTGAGGGGGTGTGTTGAGAGTCTCACATCAACTAGAGGTATGGCCTAAGTAGTGCTTATAAGTTATAAGACTTAGGCAATTTTCACCTTACAAGCCGGTTTTATAGGCTGAGTTACGCCTAAATCCCAAATTTTAAGAATAACCAATATTAATTTTGGAGTTTTAACAACCAATTGAACACTAAAATTTTACATGGTATATTGAGTACAGCTGTGCTGTGGAAAGTTGGTGAGATACACAAAGGCATACATGAATGAAGAATACATAAAATATGTAGTTATGTAACAGTGTAACTCAATAGAAAGTAGAAATTTACTGGAATAACCTCTTGTATTTGACAATTTGCACATTCTGGTGAAACTTAGATTTTTGGAAACTAACTTTTTAAACCAAGCATTTAATTCATAAACTGGGAAGAAATAACCCATGGAACTTGATTCAAGGGAGTTGTTGCCAATGCAAGATTACTTATAGATTGGGACTTTGAGTAATGTCTACATAAACAATGCTTTACTCATACAGAAACTCACCCCTTCTGCAGCCTTTACCTACAAAAATACGTTTGAGTTTTTCCAGGTTCACATCAAAACTTTTCTTTTGAAATTTAAATGCAACCTAATGGTTACTGGTAATTTCTTTTTGTTTGTCTGAGAGTTGTACATCTAATATTTGTCATACCTTGTATATGCTTGAAAATGTTTTCCTTTTTTATTTTTTTTTATTTTTTTATCTATGTTCTGGTATATTTGAGACTGGTTACTTGTTTTAATCTGGGGGTTGACGCTTGACAGGATATTGAATGATGTATTGAGTTCAATGGTTTGCAGATTTTTTAAATTATCCATGTACGTTGTGGCAATTAAAAGGCGTACTTTCTATTTTACATACATAAACTGATCGCTTGTTTATCAATATCTTCATAAGGTCGTCATGAACTCTTGGAAAGCATTGGTATTAATTGTGATGCTGTGGCTCGTAGCGGTGATGCATTGGCATTGTCAGAATTATCACTCAAATTCCTTGCACCACTGAGAGTAAGCCTCTCCAATTTTGTTGGTCATTCATGTTTGTTAGTATATAGTGTAAATAACCTCCTGATGCATGGTATTAGACTAAAAGGATATGCTGATGTCTTGTATGAGATATTTCTATTTGCCAATATTTGTTCTCATTTTTAGAACATGCAATCAGAGTGGAGACAATTTTGTTGTAAAGGTTAGGATTTCTGGCTCCTCAGCTGCTCGTTTATACTTTGATCACTTCATCTTTAAGCTCCCAAACCAAGAGGTATAACTCTGTCACTTCCAGTTTATTCTTTCTCCACATTCTTGAGAAGTTTTTTTGATGTCTGGTGAATTTGATGGCAGCCTATTTTGGAAGCCAAGGCCACAGCAGTGTGGCTTGACAAAAAGTATCGTCCTGTTCGAATTCCAGTAGAGATGAAGTCTAAATTTGTAAAATTTATTCGAAATGAGGACTCTTAATTCAGTTTCCAGATGAACATAGCAGAGAAGTTTCATGGTTAATACAGCATTGAGAATGGTAATTGTTTCTAATACTTGCCATCAATTTGGCTTGTGGGTGGGGAAGGTGGTAACACGGCTCTTTCAATAGAGAATCCAGTAAAATAGTTTCATCAAAAGAAAGTATCCAAGATTTAAGCTACAACTATAGGAATGTCAAAACTGGTTTCGTGATGTTTAGAAGGGAACCACAATTGTACCTTTTTTTTTCTTGTTTTTCTGAATCCTTAGGTCCTTTCTGGTTTGTCATAGTCTTTTAATTAGTCAGAGGGTGAGACAGGAAATTAGAGATTTGAAACATTCTTGCTTGTCTCTCTGTCCTTAGTTTGTTCTTGTGTTATCCAAGTGTTCTGTGGGATTTGATGCCAACTTGTTCATTATATGACACAATGTGAACTAAAGATTTGAAACGTTATATATCGGAATTTCCTGATCAGATGAATGCTCTGAAGGATTACAGGTGTTTTTATCTGCTGATATTATTAAGGATAAAACTTAGCTGTTCCTCCTATTCCACTCACAAAGCCTTTTAATTTTTTTTATCCGGATTGCATTCCACAATGTTTTGCACATAAATTCCAGATATGGGAGCATTAATTAATGCAAAGACAGCAAAATGTGTTATTTCACTATGGGTAATTTTTTTTTTTTTTGTAACCTTCCATGAAAAGAATCATGTCCCTTTAAATAAAGCAGCCAACTTATGATATGGCGTGCTGTTGCCCAAATTGGCTGTTTATATATTTGATAAGAACTAGTATTGGTAGGAAACATTAAAAGGTCTTTGCCTTTGATTTTTGTTGCCAATCTTTTATTTATACATCATTTATTAAATATTACTGTAAGCCTTCGATTAGGCTTGTGCCGTGCCCCTAACAAAGGAATTGAACAATATCACTTTCCCTAAACCTTCTTTTTATCTTTTAACAATAAAGAAAGAGATTAATTGCCGTATACTGTCAGTGTAAAACAACTTTACACAGACATCCAATGACAATGTGACAAGTCATTGGATGTCTGTGTAAAGTTGTTTTACACTGACAGTATACGGCAATTAATCTCTTTCTTTATTGTTTTACACTGACAGTATACGGCAATTAATCTCATAATAAAATGTATATGACTACGTGACAAAGAAAATCACATGAGAATTTGATCCCCAAGTTAACCATCCAGATCTCATATTTTATTCTATTATTATGTTTATAAAATGCGCCAAACATACAACACATATATTATGTTCCGTCACATTCTAAAACGTCTACCAAACATTAAATTAACTATTAAGATATATTTAGTTTCTCTAGGGTCTTGTATAATATAAACACTAAAAAATTTCTATACAAAACTAATTTGCAAATTTTTCGCTGAAATATCCAATTGAAAATAAAACACTATATATGTCAAATTCACCCCACCAACGTAAAGAGCCTTGAAACTTCTGTGAGCTCGTTATTTTGATTGCATGTTGGCATAACCAAATCCTATAGATATGAATGACACCAAAACTGCATGCACATGTAAAAAACATCCAGCATCAGTGTTTTTTAACAGGTGGGCACAAAGGTCAGAAATGACATCCACGTATCCTAGCCATGCAAATTCCAAGAGGTTGGAAACTTGACTGAGCTAATAATACTAATTAAGCCTCTCGCCAAGACTTCACATTTCACACAGAGGAAGATGGAAGAAGAGAAGGTTGACGAGATGAAAGTGATGGTGGCAATAGATGGAAGCGAATGTAGCCACTATGCTCTGCAGTGGGTACTGGAGAATCTTGGTCACATCTTCTCCAATTCCAAGCTGATTATCTTCTATGTATTGTCCCCTGATTATCTTGGATATGCTTATGCTTCCACCTATGGGACAGCCCGTATGTTCTATTCTCACATGTATCTTCAACCAGCTCTCATGAAAGCATGTTCCTTGTCGTGTGTCTTGCTTCTGTATTGTTTCTTCTTCATGCAATAGTTCCTTTTGTGTCTTACAGCTCCAGAGTTAATTCTTAGTCTCCAAGAAAATCAAAGGAAGGTAGCACTAAATATATTGGAGAACGCTAAGAAAATGTGTGCGCAACAAGGGGTATGCCTTCTTAATTTGTTCCTTTTCTTTTCTATCTAGTGATTCAGATAATAGACATGGCTGTGGACCGTGGTACTGATTATCTACTGTTAACAAAAAATTAAGTTTAGAGTTTTGTTTCTTAACATAAGTACGTACATATACTTATTTGCGCCTAAAGAACATTACCTATGTTTTGTCCATCCAACTATGAAGGAAAAGAGTCAAGGCCAAGAGTAACTAATTGAAATCTGTTGGATTTATTAGGTGAATGGAAATGTTTATAGGAATTAGACAGTGTGAGAGGAGGGGCTTATTTATATAATTGTGACTTTTAGATTTCATCCTAAAATCAATTGGTTTTAAGTGGAGTTGCCTAACATGTATATAAATCATATTCTAGGATTTGAGGCAGGTGATATGAGATTTCTAACAGTGACTTATGTTGCATCCTCTCTGTCTCTCTGAACTATTCTTTCTTACTTTTTGTACCTTTGCTACATCCGCATTCTTCTACTAAATTGGGTACACTACCTTGTATGAAACTCATCTGATCAATAATACAGTGGAGAGATTGTTATTCAGTATATTCCATTTCTGTACTTACTTTTGTTAGTTGAACCTTGCACTTTTCTGTTGGTTTGTTGTAGAATGCAGATTTGGGTGTATCTAATGAGCACTGTAGTCATTGCATATGATATTATGATATAAAGTTACTGTTTACAAACATCCAACAGGACTACATCTATTATGTATCTTTGCTAGCCTGTCTTCTTTTTCCTTTACTTCCTATAACTGTGTATATATTGAAGTTTCCAACATAGAAATCTAAAAAAGAAAAATAGATGCCATTGGCCTGGTCATTTTCTGGACAAAGAAACCATGAACAAACATTCAGGATATAGTGAATAGTAATTCATGTAATGTATTGAATAAGCTGTTTTTTCAGTAACAAAAAAGCCATTGGTTGCAAGCTCATAGTATATAAAGTCTTGTTGCCTATAGATTGTTGCAGAGACACTAATGGAATCCGGCTTTCCGAAAGATGAGATATGTGAAGCAGTGACGAAACTAAACATACGATTGCTCGTGCTTGGTAGCCATGGCTGGGGAGGCTTAAAGAGGTAACGAAATTTCTATATTTCATACCTCTTTCCCTCAATGAAAATATAAACAATGTTTGCATTCCATTACATTTTTTGTGTATGCCATATTTTTCTGTCATACTCTCAACTACAAATTTCTCTTCTGCAAATCAGTCAAGTGTCTTAGGATATGGATGTTATAATGATTGTGTACTTTTAAAAACAGAAGATACCGTGGTGTACACTGTAGAAGGAAAAGTACATTATAGACTTCTGTCTGTTAAGGAGAAGATTGTAGATCAATTTGCTGTGTTGATGAAATAGTTGATATGTCCTACACTCAGTATGACACAATATTCAGGTTAGAAAATGTTTAGTAAAATCCATGTGTAAATAAGAAAAAGGCAGGGTTCATATATGGATTAGGCCTTTAAGTGAGGAACTTTAAACTTTTTAAGGACAAGTTTCTGTTCAGTCATGTGTATTACACACACACGCACAGACGCACACGAAATATCTTTCTGTATATAAAAATGACAAATTCTATAGTAGTGAGCATAAATTATGCTTTCCTATGATATAATCATACTTGGTTCTCTTCAGTCAAGGAAATTAGCATAAAAAGTAAACATTAATTGTAAGTGTGCTACTAGTACAGTTTAATCAATTTTCATCAGAATCCACCAGTCGCAGGCATGTGACTTGAACTCAAATTAGGGAGGAAAATAGCTTAGTAGTTAATACTAGTGATTTTTCTTCATTCACTCACTTTAGTTATTAGCATAACATCAAGATTTTTTGACATTAAAATCATCTTCTACATGGCTTGTTATTATTGCATACTAAGATACTAATAACATTTTGTTGAGCAGGGCATTGTTGGGAAGTATCAGTGACTACTGTGTTCATAATGCAAAGTGTCCTGTTCTAGTTGTAAGGAAACAGGCTCAGTGAAAGAACTCTGTTTTGTTTGGTGGTAATATAGTGAAAAGTAACTAAATCTGATGGTTGTGATATCAGCTGATATGGGCTATTAGTAAAAGAGGTGTTAGTCCTTATTTTGTGGAGATCTGTATCAGAGGTGGTATTCATAATCAACAGAACATGAAGTCTCTTTTATGTATAATATGTATGCTTTTTATTTTATTTTATTTTATGGGGTCTTCCTAGTTAATGCCCCAAGAGCACTGGTTAAGAAAACAATAAATGGTAAGTTTTCACTGGGAATCGAAGTACATCATTTCTTAATATGTTAAATATATTATTTTCTAATGAAAACTAGCCCTCCTTAACTAAGACATCTGCCTATTTTATGAACAAATATTTAGGAACTGCCCCATCCCGGGTAAGGGCAAGCCCCAAGGCTCCATATTTGGCATTAATGAGTGTTCATAAATGATTACTCACCATTAACGGATCCTGGTAAAAATTAACACAGTTCACCCTTGACTGTTGTGTCAATTTGGCATATAAATATGTATGCCGAATAAATCAATAAAATGGGAGAAACCTGTTTAACTCCTCAGTTCTATTTTTCTGAAACTTATACTCTAGTGTTTATTGTCTAAAAGATTTGTAGAAGCTGGTTTCACTGCTCTATCATATCTTAGACCAAGGTACACTGCTTCTTGTCAAAGACTTGAAAACATTAATTGGCCTTAATTTGTGGTATTGACAAGCACACAGTATGACTCCCGAGTTAACAAAGTCCTTTAAATACATAATAGATTTTAACTTTGTAATCCAAACATAAATAAAAAATATGTTGGTTTTTTCTTTGTTTAGTTCTAATCTCACTTGAGGCCATAAATTCCGCAGCTTTTCCTTTTCCTTCAGTTTTTTTGACCCTCTCCCTCAGCCCATTGGAAAGCTGGAGTTATAAGCAGAACACACCAATAAAAACATACATGTCAAACCCCCATATTCAGGAAAAAGCAAGATTTGCTCAACTATTTATTGGGAATTTTAACTGAGTAAGATTTCACATTGGATAGGAATAGACAAGTTGAAATCTATTATAAGTGGTATAAAAATTAAAAGATTAATAAACCTAATGCTTTAAGATTGAATTGCTATGTTAGGTGAGCGTGGCCTTGGAAAAATTAAAAGGTTAGTTTCCTCTCCTGATTTTCGCACCATTTATAAAGTTGAGAGTATAGTGTGTCATCAATGGAGCAATACTAATTTTCTTCTTTTGCTCATGATACGAACTTCTCTTGAACCTATATGAAGCAAAGACAACAGTATCTTTGTATTTGTTTCAGAGATTAAACACACAGTCAGAAATATATGCAAAAATCCTTGATGTTTAAAAGCTTGCATTTTTCTAAGTTTTCCCCCAGTAAGTAGTTTCCATTCAACTTTAGTTAGTACTAACAAATACCTACGTAATCATACAGGGCTATTGTAGGGAGTTTGAGCAACTACTATGTTCATAATGCCAAATGCCCTGTTCTTGTCGTGAAGAAACCAGAGTGATTATGTCCAGTAAATTGTATGCCTAATTCTTCATTAATTTGATCTATGATGCAAATTTCTTTTTCCTAGAATTTCCTGAAGAGTGCACTGTAATCCGAAATGAGAAGATGACTATCTCACGTATTGCTTCTTCAAAGACCATAATATAATTCCATGTTTGTTTTTGAGTTTCCATGGACTCAAAAGTGAAAAGTCTATTTAATCCAAAGCAATAAATTGTTGCTTTCACATCTTGGTGCCAACGGAAAAACAAATATACTCTAATATAGTTTTGTTATTGCTGTTGCAAGGAGAAAGCTTACAAAATTTTAGGAGGAAGAGAATAAGAGAGAATAATTTTGGAGAAGGTTAACTCTTATTGATTCTTGAAGTTTTCTCTCTAGAATTTTCGTTTGTCCAACAACTCATTAAGCAAAATGTATCCAATATTTTGATTAGTCCAATGGGCTTAACTAAGTTTACAATCCAACAATTGCTAGGATATCAATGTTAGCTCAAGTGATTAGAGATAAGGATTTAAGGTTGGAGGTGTTGAAGATCCAAGGTTCAATCCTTGACAAAGGAGAAAAATTAACAGCTAATATGTTAAATTTGCCTGTAAAAAAAAATACAAGAGAGTAATGGTACGGCAGATATGACAATTTGTGCATGCACAAGAGAGCAATGTAGGATCTCTAATCAATCTCTTTTATTTGGTACACTAAAAGCATGAAAGTTCGAACTTACAATTTCTCGCAAATTATCTAAATCCCCCGTTACTAGCACCTCCTAATGGCTTAACTTTATTTTCTCTTTTTTTTTTCGACAAATGTTAACCATTATTTTTACGGTTAAGGAATTAAAAGTAGCATGCTTGAAAGAACCTCTCATTAACATCTCACTAAGCTACATTGACATCACAGATTGGCTGTCAAAAATACGATTCAGAGTAGCAGCCAATCGAACTCCTGCTTGAGCTAACCGCAAATTGACTATCGGCAAACGTGTCAGGAAGTAATCATCTGCAGAGTCCGTTTTCATGGTATAGTTAGATAAAAAATGTAAAAGAAAGTAAAATAAAAAAAAATAAAAAATTAGTCTCAACTACCACAACTCTTCTAGCTGCTTACCTTCTAGTACTGAACCTTCAGTGGCATCTTTATATGCCCATTCACAGGCATCTTTGGAACTTTCAGATGCATATCTAAAAAAAATAACCCCAGTTAAGCATGAACATTATTTCAATAATATAGATACACTATTAGAGAAGCAGGTGCCAGGAATTTTCTTGGTACATTTAAATAAAAAAGTTTCACTAAGAAGCATGAGATGGAAGCCACTACTAAGTAACAAAAGAATGAGGTACAAAAAATAAAACATCAGAAAACAGATTAAAATGTGTCTCCAAAAGAAATATTCTTTGAAATGAAAGTTATGATAAATGATCATACTAAAAGTTGCTAATGGGATATACTCCAATACATACATATTTGGGCATGGGATGTCAGTGGAGCTGCAGTTCTCCCATTCTTCTACTTCATCAGCCCATACTTTCTGTTTATTCAGATAACAGATTGAAGTAACCATAAAACTTCACAGGCAATTTCGTTAGATTGATGATAACAAAAAAGATGTTGCATAGAATACCGTGATGTTCTTCTGAATTGCATCAATGTATTCCCCAATGTCAGAATCAAAGAATCTTTCAACTTCTGTCTCAATTATGCTATCATCCCAAACCTGTATATGATATGCAAATAGATAGTAGATAGTGAAATTGATTATATTGTTGTATACTTGTATTATGGATGAATCTAAGAATTAGACTCACATGGTGAAGATTTTGCTTCCTTTTGTACCAGTGAACATTAATTTTATTGCCTCCCAAGTCAGAGACAAAGCCACAATGTAGAGGCTGCAGATTAAGCATGTTTATAAAGCCATTATAATAAAATTAGTCAAATTGCATATTCAGATGGAACTATGGAAGAATGGTGTGTGAGTGATTTGGCACTTTTATATGTTGCATACCTGATGGATGTCTCCCATAAAATGTGACAGGAAGAAAAGAGCTTGTGTGAGGTTATCTGATATTTGATGTTACATTAATGTTACATATCCAAACAAAATAATTGTTAGTCTACAAAGAAGATATAGAACAAACAATAGGGTATAATGAGGTTGTTAGTCTGCAAACAAGGATTTACATTTTGATTTAGTGTCACTGCCATAGTCGAGGAGCTGGTTGGTGTAATTGTTAATTGCTGCCACAATACATCGCCCATTAATTCCAGTTTTGTGATCCACACAATCCCCTGAATGTTGAGACAACTGGTCAGTGCTACACCACAACATGATATCACATCATCATTCTGATAGGTTGTATTGGAATCAAATCAAATTTGCTTTATTTAGAAATCAAATTTATGTTAAATAATTTCTCATTTTCTTTACATTCAAACATATTAATAAATTGATAAACACAGGCAGTTAGTTCATAAGTTTGTAACACTAATACTGTCTTACTATTAGGTAGTATTATAATTACATTTTGTCTATACTCTTTGATTCCTTTTTGTATATGGGTTAGAGTACCTCTTGTACTCAATTCAATATACATTTTGCTTATCAAATAAAAAAGTTCACAAGTTTAGATACTAGCATAAGTTTGATTAACTCGTTATATAGAAACTTATGCAAATACTTGTGATGGTTTATGATCTCTATCCAAATATCACAAGCTAAACCAGATGCAGTAATTAAGAATGCAAAACAGAGAAATATTAAATTTGTTGAGAATGATCTGTATACTTTTCCCAAGATATCATATACAAAATGTCAAAATAGGATAGATGGAAAAGCACAGACACGACAAAGGACAAAGATATGAGACATATAGAAAAATTTAAAAACTATGCTCTACATATGACACGGCTATATATATGGTACTGCACAATGTCAAAAACCTAAATTAAAAGAACAAAAATGATATTTTAAAAGTTAACATAAGCTAATGTAAAGATAATAAGATAGTATCATTTACTAAATTATTGTTATGATATTTTCATTTGTATTGATATAAAAGTTTTAAAACTAAATTATAAAATACGGAGTATCAAAGGTGTATATCAATTAAGTGAAGGATGCGAACACGACAACTAATTTGAAGTGTTGTGTCTTAACTACCAAGGACCCTTGGTAGCGGAATGAGAAAGAAACTTACTGCTGTTCTTGTAACTGCAAACGTTATCAGGAGTATCAGCAAAGTGCAAAGGAGATGACCAAGGATAGATAAACCTGACATGATCTGCCCATGAACACTTGCTGGCCAAGTCATTGTTTGCAGATTTTGGCAACAGTTTTTTCACAGCCTCAGCAGCTGTATCGCTGAGGCGAGCCTATGGAGAAAAGAGAAAATAAAAATGTGAGACTTGTACATTCAAACACACCAAACAAAGAGATAAAAGAGAAATTAATTAATACAAGCAGCTAGGTACCTGAGCAATCTTGCAAACTATGGCATGCCCATCTTCTCCCCACCCTTGAGTATTAGAAACCATAAGCATGAATGAGACTATTGCCACTAGCTGAATTCTGCAACAACCCATGGTTCTCTATCTAATCTTGACTCTAAAAATGTATGCAAATAATGAACTTGTTCTGTGTTTATATTGCAAATGAATTGCGTGTGAGATGCGATCTGTGTGTATAATATAATGTACATGTGCTTCACGTCAACTATTTCTATTGAAGTATAATGCTTTAAGTCAACATGCACTGATGGTCCTGAAGACGGTTAAGGTTGGAGACCGCCCGGGGTTCCATTTTTTGGGCACCAGATAGTAGGTAAAATATTATATAATATATATAAATATTAAATAAATTTTTTATATAATTCATTTTTTACCAATAAAAATAATTATTCAAAAAAATTAATAATAGAGTGATAAAAATAATATGGCAAATGTATATGTATATATAATAATATCTTTTTAATTTAATATATTTTAAAATTTGATACACTCCTAATTTATTTACTATTTAGACTTTTCTTTTTCCCTAATTCTCTTCTTCTCTTGCTTTGATTGAATAGTCTTACTTTGATTTTTATCGAAAATGACTTTTTAAAAAACCTTGATTATGACCGGGTTATTAATGATTTTGCAACAAATAATACAAGGATAACAGTTTTCAAATGATTATGAAAGCACCATTTCCTAAATTTGTTCAGGACACCGAAAATCTCATGACCGGCCCAGTCAACATGGACACCGGGCAATGACATATTTGTAGTTAGGGTGTGGAAAGCATGCCTGATATCTTAAGATTAGTTTTCTTGCATATCAAAATAGAGACGTTATCCTGTCTCTTTTTTATGTATTTTTAAAATATATGTATTGAAAAAATAGAATATATGTTAATTTTTTTTAATCTGTCCCCACACCCTTAAGATTTCGTTTAGATGTGGACATTTGTCATGTGCGAACGGGTTAGCTCTTGTGATATTATAATATCTCTTAGGAAAGAAAAGAGATATCTAATGGCCAAAATGTCTCCAAAATAAGACAAGGACCTTGATTTTGGTGGAAGCCTGGAAGCACATGTTTAAAAAAAAAAAAAATGGAATTAAAATTAAAGTTTAAAATTTTAATTTTAATTTTTGATAGAATTGGTTCAAAGTCATAAATTTTATGTTTGCGTTATGAAAAAAATTAAAAAAAATAGATTGTATAATTATAATTCTAAATTCAGTTCTCTAAAATTAATAGTGGTGATGGTAGTGATGGCAGCAGTAACGGAAGCAGCAGTGGTGGTGATAGTGGCTATGGCGGCGACAATGATAGTTGTGTTGTGTTGTTCTACTTAGGAATGGCATCGGGGACGGGCGGGCACAGGTAGCACCACTGTCGCCCCCGCCCTCGCCCGCGGTGGATAAATCTGTGCCCGCCCCCACCCGCCACCCCCGCGGGTACCTGTTAGGTGGGTATTTGGCGGATTTTGTGGGTATTTGCGGGTACCCATGGGTATTTATCAGTAATTATGTTTTTCTTGGAAAAAATGTATTAATTCCTTAAAAATTATAAAAATATTGCAAAATTTGCAAAATGTCAAATAAAATAAAGATCAACATACACAAGATACATTAGTATTCAACAAACTATAAAAATCAAACCACACTTAAATAGAAAAAGAGCATCATCACCCCCATTACAATTTAACTAAAACAAGTTACAAAAGACACAAGTACACAACCATCACGGCATCACCCTCGTCCCTCTATTACAATTAAACAAAATCAGTTACAAAAAACACATTATACAGCAACTCCAAACAGGCAAACAACAGTAGTTCCAAGCAGATCCAACAGTCCAAGCAGTCTCGCTGTTAAGATAGAACATAAATAAACTTAGAATGGACAGAAGCTATGTTTACGAAAAAAGAATCATAAAGAATGTGGAAATTTGATAATTATTTTCATAGGTTCTTGAATACTTACCGACCATCGATTGCTTTTCATTATTGAGTTGCAATAACCAGATTTACTCATGGAGCATTACTTTCACATTCCTGAAATAAAAGTAAAAGTATCTAATAAAAAATGCAAATAACCAACATTATTGGGAAGGTTGAAATGAAATCTTAAAAATATTTACTAACAATGTCATCATCCATATCTTCCAAATGCGCGATCCATGGTTAAGGTTTTCTTCCGCCTTGATATTTGATTTTAGAAGATGATAATCTCATGAAAACCCCAACAGTGGTATCAGAGCATTTGGTCGTAATTACCATGAATTCATGTGCTTGTTTGCCTTATTTGATAACATGTTTTATTGTTTTTGAATATGATTCAGTTAAATACATGTTATTTTTTGGGACATGTTTGTTCTTGGTCGATATATATGGTGAAATATATGTATGCTATTTGTTCTTGGAACTGGGCGTTTAATCCTTTTGGTGCATTGGAAGAGTACGAGAATTTTTTTGTTTTGAAACCAAATTGAAATGCTCTGAGCATATCTTTTTCGCTGGTCAATTTCAAATTGTGCGCAATTCTTTAAACATTGTATTACTGTGCGTTTGCGAATTGATCATGTCCGTGTACGTGAAAGTATGATTCAGTGAATTATCTTGAATTCAGTACATATCAAGTATTGATTTCAAATCATATGGATATTGATTTGAAAAAGATTCCCATAAAAATTTTGGATTCAATTAGGAATTGTTCACGGCACTGTGGTAGCATGTTTCAAATACAAAGTAACTTTCATTTGATATAAATGGTGCGCTGTTTTTTCTTTTTAGTGATTAGCACTAACTTTTTCTAAATTCATTTGAATAGAGAATTCAAAATGGACATTGAATTTAGAATTAGAAATTCAAAGTATGATCACGTACAGGTCACATCTCCATTACTTTTGCTTTCATTATTAAATATTTTAATGATAAAGCAAGTATGTATCTGTGAATTGATTTCATGAGGATTTTGTTTTAAAATTATTTAATAATAATGATAATAATAAATGGTTACTATTATTTATTATTATTATTATTATTAATTCTATTTTAAGGTATATGGTTATGCCACTAGATTATGGTATTTATTTTGGTTAAATACGACCTGCGTGTCGTGATTTATTTATTTATTTAAATACGGCCTGCGTGTCGTGCCTTTTTAATTAATTATTTATTTATTTTATAAATAATGTAATTGCTCAAGTTGAAGAGGAGGCAACACCATGATACCGTGGGAGAAGCTTGAGAAGCTTGCTCGAGGGTCAAAGAATTGTAATAAATTAGTTATTTAATTCTTGTATATTAGGAGGTCATAACCATAGTATCTTATCTTATATATTTAGGTATGGGATGCATGAAATGTATGAGATGTATGTTTATGTACGAGATGCATGAAATGTGTGTATGTATGCGTATATGTCTTGTATGTTATATATGATAATTAAATGTATGATAGCATGTATATCATGTATGCTGAGAGACATTTTGTATGAGATACAATGCCGGTGAGATCACTAATTAAAAATCCCTCAAAAGGAAATATTAAGTTTAAGAGCCTTCCAATGCATGGCACTCATCAAGACTAATATCGAATTTGTGTAGGTCCGCCAAAGCGGAGTGCATTTTTCTGTACTAGTAAGATGCATGGGACAATTGTAATGTCCAATTGCTATCCATTGGGTCTAACTTAACTAAGCCAAATTCAATAGGATTGAAAGGCTTAGAGGCGTTGAGTTGGGCTTTAGTCCATGGGATGGATTAG
Source organism: Echinosophora koreensis (assembly GCA_035048595.1). NCBI lineage: Eukaryota > Viridiplantae > Streptophyta > Magnoliopsida > Fabales > Fabaceae > Echinosophora > Echinosophora koreensis. The sequence continues at coordinate 369,250 of JAPCYP010000158.1, read as the reverse complement.
AATAAGAGTTATTCACCCAACCGTTCTAAGAGTTACATGAGATGTAATTGGAAAGGAATTTCCTACCTAAATAACTAAGTTTTGGGAGATCAGCCAAAGTTGACTTAAAACGAGGTGAAATATGGATCTTGGTCTCACTAGAAAATCTTCCAACGGGATTATCCGAGTCAATGATGAGGGTCATTGACTTGAGTAAAATAGTGGGAGCGTATTTAATAAAAGACCTTATTAAATATGTTTATATCATGATACTTATATTTTACATGTTTCTGTAATTAGAATTATCATGAAATAAAACACTATATTTTATTACAGTGATTTGTCCTTGCGAAGGGCAAGATATCCAGAATTAAATTTCTGAATTGGTATAAGATTTTGAGGATTGTCCTCAAGAACGAGAAAAAGTTGTTTGTCTTGAGCAAATGATTCCTGAGCAACCAGTTCCTACTAGGATCGAAAAGGATGCTTATGAAGCATCAAGTCGATGTCCTGGTTGTAGGATTCTTCATGCTTACAACCATGAAGGTGCGTAATATGATCACGCACTTCATGATGCTCTATTGAGAGCATGTAATGCATAAGAACCATAAGTCTTTCCGACCCTTTTTCAGTTGCGAACTGACAGAAAGGAAATCTCAACAGTTATGATGTGGTTCATATTATTGAGTATATTAAGAACTTAATTAAATAATATTTCCTTTAGGCCAAATGTTGGCCAGTGAAATGATCTTACAATTGTTGTAGGATAGTTATATTCAATTCGTTATGAACGATTCTGACATACCTCTACTAGAGATTGCAAAGGAAGTTGAGAACTACCGAGCAGAGTCTCTACAGTAGAAAAGGGTAGACTATTGTGATAGTCTTGAAAGGGAAAGTACTAAGCCACTAAAACAAGGAGAAGAACGAGGGAAAGAAACAATTTCAAGGCCAGTACTTCTGTTTAGAAGCTAATAGGCAGGGTTGCAAAGGAAGGCAGTTGATTTCATTACGGTTTGACCGGACATTTGAAAACTGCTAGATATATCGGAAAGAGTATATGAAAGGAAAAGAAGTATGACTTCCTCTTCCAGCATTGTGTTATAGAAGTCAACCTACTTCAAAATCATGGGTATTTGATACTGCATGTGGATTTCACATTAATGTCAAGGATCAAAGGGAGTAGGACGTTGACTAAAGGGGAAGTCAACCTGTGAATAGGAATGGAGCAAAAGTTGTTGCATTAACTATAGAAGTTTTGACTTTGTCTTAGGGGCTTGTTTTGGAACTAAATAAGTGTTATTATGTTCCAGCTATTGGTAGAAACATCAGTCACATGATATTTTCTATGCTAGCATATTTTTGGATAATAGACTTTGTGTCCTTAATCCTCATATGCCCATTTATAATACAAATGCGAAAGGATCAAACCAAGTGATTTGAACCCTACATGTCATTGACATTGTCATTTAGGCCATATAGGTGAGAAACGCATCTCCAAGCTCCATGAGGATGGACTCTTGGACTCACTCGATTATGAATCGTTTGATGTATGCGAGTCTTGCTTATTAGGGAAGATGACTAAGGGCCTTATTCACCGGGCAAGGTGAAATGGCCAGTAATCTTTTGGGTTTTGATACATAACGATGTATGTGGGCTCCTAAACAAGCCTGCTAGAGGTGGTTTTCCTTACTTCGTCATATTTACTTATGATTTCAGTAGATATTGATTTGTGTATCTTTCAAAACATAAATCTGAAACCTTTGAAAAGTTCAAAGAGTTCACGAATGAAGTAGAGAACCAACTTGGCAAAAGTATTAAGGCCATACGATCAGATCGTGGTGGTGAATACTTAAGCCAAGAGTTTGATGGCTATCTAAGAGAGTGTGGGATGGTGTCTCAACTCACACCTCCTGGAATGCTACAATGGAATGGCATGTCAGAAAGGAGGAATCGCACCTTGTTAGACATGGTACGATCTATGATGAGTCATTGACACCTTTTAAGACTCTTTCTGGGGTTTTGCTCTAATTACAACTTTCTTCACTCTTAACCTTGTTCCACCTAAGGCAGTTGAAAAAACTCCATATGAGATATGGATGGACCGAAGGCCCAGTTTGTCATTTATGAGGATATGGGGATGTCAGGTTTATGTAAAACGTCTTATGACAGTAAACTTGGGCCCAAATCGGATAAGTGTATATTTGTGGGATATCCTAAGGAAACCAAAGGATATTATTTCTACAACCCTTTCGAGGACAAAGTGTTTGCTGATAGGATTTGAGTGTTCCTTGAGAAGTAATACGTCTCTAAAGGAGACAGTGGGAGGAATGTAGAACTTGGAGAAATCCAAGTACCACAAAGCACTGATCCGCCTGCAATGGAACAAGAATCGGTTCTACAAGATGTTGTGATTGAACCACCGGTTTAAGTACCACAAGACTTCTGTAGGTTTAAACAGGCCACATCACCAACCTGAGAGATGCAGGAAGGTGACGTGCTCATGTATCAGGATGTGCCTGTAACTTACCAAGAGGTCGTAATTGGCCCAGAATCTGAGAAGTGGCTTGAGGCCATGGGATCCGAGATGGAATCCATGTACACAAGTCAGGTATGGACCTTGGTTAAGGCACCCAAAGGGGTAAAACCCATAGGGTGCATGTAGGTCTTCAAGAAGAAGTCTGACATGGATGGCAAAGTGGGTACCTTTAAGGCGCGACTAGTTGGGAAAGGTTTCAAGCAGATTAATGGTATAGACCATGATGAAACCTTCTCCCCAGTAGCGATGCTTAAATCTATTCGGATTCTGCTTGCTATTGCTGCATACTATGACTATGAAATCTGGCAGATGGATGTCAAGACTATATACCTTAACGGGAATCTTCTCGAGGATGTGTACATGACACAAACCGAGGGTTTTGTCGATCCAAAGGATGCTAGAAAGATATGTAAATTGCAGAGATCCATTCATGGATTAAAGTACTTCCAGAAGCTTGAATCTTCGTTATGATGAAGCTGTCGGACAGTTTCGATTCATCAACAACGAAGATGAACCTTGTGTGTACAAGAAGGTTAGTGGGAGTGAGATTGTTTTTCTCGTTTTGTATGTGGATGACATACTACTTATCGAAAATATATCCCTACACTGCAAAATGTGAAAACATGGTTGGGGAGTTGTTTCTCGATGAAGGACTTAGGCGAGGCTTCCTACGTGTTAGGAATCAAGATCTATAGAGATAGATCGCCGAAGTTGTTGGGCCTTAGTCAGAATACGTTATGTGCTACACCAATTATCTTGTATGCTTTGAGCATGACAAGAAGGTACCAACTAATATCAGTGAAGGTCACTGAACTGTAGTCAAGAACATACTTAAGTATCTGAGAAGAACTGAGGATACATTCTTGACAAATGAATGTATGGAAGAAATCGTTGTAAGGTGTTACATCGAGGTTGTTTCCAAACCGATAAAGATTATTCCAGATCGCAGTCTGGATTTGTGTTTTATCTTAATGGTGGCACTGTATGCTTGAAAAGGTTCCAAGCGTGAGACAGTTGCAAATTTTATTACATAGGCTGAGTATATAGTTGCCTTAAATGAATATTTAAAGGTCGTTTGGATCTGGAAGTTCATTTATGAACTAGGAATAATTCCTAACTTTGCTAACTCTGTTGATCTCAATGTGATGATGATGGAGTAATCGCATAAGCTAAGGAAACTTGATCTCACCAGCGATCCGAACATATACTTAGGTGCTTCCATCTCATTCGATAGATGATCGATAGAGGAGAGATGTGAACATGTGCAGAATGACAACACTAAATAATCCCCTAATGGAGTCTCTTGCTTAGTGATAGCATGACACTCACACTAGATCAATGGGTGTTAGATTGAAGCCTGATTGGCTCTAGTGCTAGTGGGAGATTGTTGGTGTAAGCCCTAGTGGCCAATCTATTTTGAATATATCATCATTTGTATCATGAATTTAATCATATATTTGATATTTGAATAAGGCATTTATTTATTATGTTATTTGTTTATAGCATAATAAAGTCCTTAGAATAGACAGTTCATTCAGTGAGATATTAAGTACGTGACTTAATCGTGAGACCTCATTGAATAATAGAACGCTATTCTTAAATATCCGTAGTCGAGTATTATTGTTAACTAGGACGACAACAATACATAGGATTATTGTGTGAGTAGACTGATGACCAAATCTCACGGGTCATGGATATGTGATATCAAGTCGGCACACAGGTATAAATATTAGGAGTAATATTTATACCGGATGACCCAATATGAGAATACTTCATAATAGTTATGTAAATGTCATAAGTATTCTCATGGCAACCATAGTGAAGTAGTCCTTCGACTTGAAGTCACTACGATTCCTACATGAGGAGTTGTAGGCTTTAATGCTATCAAATGTCACGCGTAACAGGGTGATCATAAAGGTAGTTATTGGGCTTGCAATAAATCATGTTGAGGAGTGTGAGTGATGTAGACAGGATTCGTCCCTCCTACATAACAGGGGTAATGTCTTGGGCCCCTCGATAGAGTGAGACGTGAATATGCGTGGCCACGCAGAAGTGGGCCAATATATGATATTGGGCCCGATTGTAATTACACGTCTACTCGGGGATCGAGGAATAAATAATTGAACATAACAAGGATGGCACTCTTATGCCTTGTGTTCAATTAAGACATACGGACGAAGGGACATTTACTGCACGGTAAACTTTGGTCGTGGTAAGGCTAAAATCGGATCACCGATACTCTCGCTAATTGGGTAGTAATGATGCATTGCTCGATGCCACTCATTATTTATAATATTTAATATTATTTCCAACTTAGTGGGAGCCTATAGGGTCACACGCATAGAGCAAATGCGGAGCAGTTAAATTAATTAAATATGATTTAATTGATTTAAAGGATAATTGGGCTTGTAGTGAACAAAGCCCAATAGGGTAAGCAATTAGGTTAAAGGGAGCTGTCAGCTTATAAATAGTTAGTGCTATCCCCTCTAACCTAGTCTTGCAAACCATGCCTCCCCGTAGCCGTCGGCTAGCACAAGACGTATAGCTCCGACGCCCATTTGCTCGCGTGGACTGAGTAGAGGTGCTACCCCTTTGTGGCACTGGTGATCGAAAAGTAGAAGCACGCTCCAAGAGGTAAACGCTAATGCCCTATGTGATTCATGTTTGTAATGCGCGATCCATGGTTAAGGTTTTCTTCCGCCTTGAGATTTGATTTTAGAAGATGATAATCTCATGAAAACCCCAACAGATATGTGTGGGTTTGCAATTCTTAGGATGGGGTTAAGAATTGACAAGGGTTTAATTTAGTTATAGTTTAATTTCATGGAATTGATCCTTGGAATTAGAGGTGGAGAAACACGGCCAACCCATTTACACCCGTTATAATGTATGACTTGAGCTTAAAATTTTTAGCCTAAATAAAATCAAGTTAATTTTGCCCAGCCCGATTGGATTTAGGTTGATATGATCAAGCCAGTTGTAAAACAAGCCCATTTCTCTATTAAGACTTGGTTTGGGCCACCATTTTTGTAGTCCAAATAAGATCGAGCTTCTTAACCCATTTCAGTAAAACCTATGGCGGGTTATGTGACACCCGGGGCCGACGAGGGCGGGGAGTGGTCGCCGGTGCAAGAAGGCACGGACAAGGAGCTTCTCCTGGCAGACTTCTAGGCAGAGGGACACATGAATGAATCGATTACACACCCGAATGAGAGGGATCCTGAGACTGTGTAGGTATGGGACTATACAGCGGAGGATGGCTTATATGAATTGATTGGTACTACCTATACTAACAAGATGCATCTTCTTTTCGCTAGCCCATCACTTAAGAACTCCATAGTTAAGCGTGCTTGACTTGGAACAATTCTGGGATGGGTGACCTCCTGGGAAGTTTTCCGAGGAAGCGTGTGAGTGAGGACAAAGCACGCTGAAAAGACCCGTGTTAGTTCATGGGGGCAGTCGTCAATCCATAAAGCGGCAAGTGATGTTATAGGTTAGGCCGGATAACCCGTTTTGCTACTCTATTTGGGATTATGATCCTAATTCTAAAGGGACTTTCAAGCATGAAAATTAGAATTCCAAGTTCCAATTCCATACTCAACTCCAAGCGCCAGACAAACACTAAAATTAAATTGAACACAAACGGAGTATGAGATTTCAATGAATTTTATGGATAATTCAATTATGGTTTAAGTAGTTGGTGAGGATAAGTAAGGAAACCAATTTGGCTGGGTTGCTTAACTTGTTCATGGTTGTTGTTTGGTAGGAAAATTAGGACACCATCATGACATTTAGGAGGATCAAATATAATAAAGACATGCTATATATGCAAATAGAAATAAGACTAAGAATGGGTAGGGATGATAATGGGGTGGAACAGGGATAGGCAATAATTTTCAGCTACTCATCCTGTCAGATGAAAACCTGGCTTGTATATGCACAGGTACCCATTAATCGGATTTTAAATATATTTTATAAATATCCACATATATCCACTAATATTCATGAATATCTGTTAAACAATGGAAAACTTTATTAAATATAAAAAATTTCGAAACAAAATAATATATTTTCTTGTCACATTATATATATATATATATATATATATTCAATTATTATACTAGTCATACAAAAGTAGGGTGACATTTTTTTACACAAGTTATGGAGCATTTAAGTAATTTTATATATCCGATATCTGCGTGTACCAGTACCTCAATACTTGTCCCCGCACTATTAATAAATAGGTAAAATAAGATCTGTTTATTTTATCTACCCGTTAAACTATTCGAACCAAACCCATAAATTTTTTTATGTTAATTTTGTCGTACCAATAAAATATGAAGAAAAAAATTTAATTTGACCTTTTTTTGAATTTTTACCTAACTATATTTGACTTTTTTTTTTCCATTTTTGAGAAATAATTCACCTATATCTCTCTCTCTCTCTTTTTTTATTTTTTTTTTAGAACCTATATCTCTTTCTTTATTATTTGTAGAGGTAATAATTTAATAACTTTGTATGAAGTAATGGAGAGAATTAATATAACTTTTGAAATAAAGATGATCAATCAATGTACAAGGATATAATATGACTGATATATGTATACATGTTTTTATATTGTAAACAAATTATAAATTGTCATCTTGGAAAATGGAGAGAGAGGGAGGAGAGAAAAATAGCCACGGAGTGTGTCCCCCTCCGAAGCCGCTTGACGGTGGAGGAGGTGTAGATGGGGCGAGAGTATCATTTAGAAACAAATTCTTGGGAGCCAAGGAACCTCTTCCAAGGCGACAGAAGGTTGATCTTTTGGCAAACAAGTTGTTCAAGATTGAATGGGATAATGGAGATAGATTGAAACCTAGATGCTACATCAAGGAAGAAATTTTAGAGGAGCTATGGCAGTCGTGGAAGGATGCAGTGATTGTGACATTGCTGGGACACAGTATTGGTTTCTTGGCAATGCGTGATAGACTGAAGGTAGTGTGGAAGCCGACTGGTGACATAGACATGGTTGATATTGGCCATGGTTTCTTCATGGTCAAGTTTGACCTAGAGGCAGATAGGGAGAAGGTGATTTCAAGGGGTCCATGGATGGTGTTTGACCACTGTGTCACGATAAGACCTTGGGAACCCGACTTTGTGGCATCCGAGGTAAAAATCAATAAAACCTTGGTGTGGATTAGATTTCCCGGGCTAGGAATGGAATACTATGATGAAAGTGTGCTCTTGGCACTGGCTTCTGCTGTTGGAGCTCCTATGAGGGTGGATATACGTACAGTAGATGCATCTAGGGGGAAGTTTGCAAGGGTCTGTGTTGAACTAAACCTGGATAAGCCAATGGTTGGAAAGTTTTGGTTCAGGAACAGATGGTTCAACGTGGAGTACGAAGGACTACACTTGCTTTGCAAAAAGTGCGGTCTCTTTAGGCATATTGGCAAGAATTGCACCTCAGTAAAGGACACTGAAGTTGACACAAGCAAATACAAGAAGGGGGGTTGAATTGTATTTGTTAATAATTTTTGAAAACAACCTTTTTCAAAACTAATTTTCTCACACAAGGAATAAAAGGCAGAAGCACAAAAAAAAAAAAATCCTTTTAAAGACTTAACAAAATTAAGTTCAAATCCCCACATTTAGTATAAACAAATAAAACTGAAGAGATAAGGGATTAGAAGATTCACGCAAGTGTTTTATCCTGGTTCACTCTCTTCCAACCAAGAGCTACGTCCAGTCCCTTCTACTTGAAGGGTTTTCTCCACTATCTTTCAAAATAGATTACACCAAGTATTCAACACCTCGCCAGGCTACAAGTATTCCTTTCTTACCAAGTCTCTTCAGGTTCTAACTCTAACAAAGAGATTGTTTTCTTTTGATCTTCTAACTCAGTATGTGTGAGGATATGAAAGTTTAAGATCAGTTGAATATTATAGCAATATTCAAGCTAAGGTATTACAAACTTTTGCTCTTGAAAGAATAAAATATTTTGAGCTCGTAAAATGGCAAGCATTTTTCTAGCAAGGTTTCTGGATTTGCAAAAGTTCTTTCTTCAGAGGTTGAGGTCTTCTATTTATAGTGACCATTTTCTTCACTTAATTCTTCAATGGTTGTTTTGAATTTTCCCGTTTAGAGATGGAATCAAATACATAATATCCGTTGTGACTGATAGCTTGAACGTGGCCATTGTGAAATGTACTATTGGTTGTCACTCTTGCACAAAATGGTCACACCTCTAAGCAATTGCAACTTGAAAACTGTCTTGCCTCCTTTATACAAATTCTAGCTATTCCAGCGATAAAGGTGACAGGGTACAAGGCGTTTTGCATTGTACTATTTTGCTTTTGCATTTCCTCATTGTACTATGTTTCTCTCAAAGAATCAAGGCAATAAAACAGTTAAAGCAAATAAGAAGGCCAACATACATTTGAAATAAATATCAATAATTTGAAATAAATACTTCTATGTGGTCGAGGTAGCATTTTCTGAGCATATGAGAGATTCACAAAGAAAAAGAGCTCGTCTACTAAACAATATGTGTCTACACGCTCATAGTTAGAAACTCTTTTAGCTCGTCTACTGACGTAGCAAATCCTCTCGTCTACTATCAAGTCTTTAGACTTTCTATATATCAGTGAGTTACTTTGATCTCCGTCTACTGACGTGGCACTTAAGCTCGTCTACTTAGGAGTTAAAATTCTCGTCTACAAAGAATACTTTATATTCCGTCTACTCAAATATATTAAAATAAATATACCAATGATTTTGAGCAGCTCGTCTATATGGGTGGACGCAGATATTAAGAAACTCTTTCAAGGTTTCCATAACTTATTAAATTGAACATTCCTGCAAGACTAGATAGAGCATGTTAGATCTTAACTAACACTTTGCCATGCAAATTTAATCATTTTTGTTAACATCAAACCTCAGAGATTATTAATCCAAATTACTTTGGTTCCAACATGTGCGGTTGTTACTAACACGGTGGCGGAGGCGGTGGCCACTGGTGGTGTATGGGTGGAGCAGGAGAAGGGAGCGCCTAATTCAAATTTGAATGAAAATAATTCAAATCAAAATCCCGAAGATCCGAATTGGGGGGAGCTACATGGAGATTGGATTGAGGTGAAAAAAAAAAAAAAAAAAAAAGGCCCCAAGAGGTGGCAAGAAATCGGGAGGAGATAGAAGCGTTATGGGTGGTAACCGTTTTACCAAGAAGCCAAATTCTCAGCATAATAAATATGGCATCTTTAATGATAATGATAAGGTGGGATATGATTTTGATGGAGTTGCGAATAATTCGAGCACCGTTTTTCACCAAGGGTCAAAGGGAACTAATAATGAGAAGATTTGGGTGAGGGTCAAAAGGTAAAGAAATGAAGTTAAATATCCCAATATTGAGGGGATTAAGAAAATTCCAAATATTTTTTCTCATAAGGTGGGCCAGGCAAGTGAAAGTAACGTTATGCATGAAGATGGGAGGAAAGCGGGCTCTAGTGGGCTGGCTGATATGGGACAAAAAACAGATAACAGAATGGAGAGAGAGGATCATGGGAAGGGGAAACACGTTGAATTAGGGACGCATCAGGACAAACTACGTGACATGGAATCTTCATATCCATGCACGTAGAGATGGTGAGCCCTAACCACTTGAGACTTCTCGATGAGCCAGACCCGCCAGACCCGATTGGTGGATGTAGCGTGAATGGAGAGGGGAATGGAGGCTCAAACATGGAGGAGGAGAGTGATGCAGACCTGGATGGAGATGAGGTGGTAGAAGAAACCTTGGAGATGCTCCAGGGTTAGGGTTCTTCAATGACTTTCTTCCATACTAGTTTTTTATGAATAGCTTCAATGATATGTGTACCTTTTCATGGAATGTTCGTGGCTTTGCCAGTAGAAAAAGTAACCAACATATCGTGACATAATTAGAAGATTTAAACCAGATTTAATCTTCCTTTGTGAAACTCATATTCCTTTTGCGGGGTCTACACGGTTTTGGGAGAAAGAGGGATATAGGTGTATTGGTGTGGAGGAAGCTCAGGGGCATTCTGGTGGCATATGGGCTCTTACGAATAAAGGTTATGGTGTGGATACTAATGTTGTTGATTCAAAACCACAATGTATAACTCTTAAGCTTATTAATGGTACGACTTCCTGGGTCTGTTCTGGCATACATGTAAGCCCAGACTACTCATTGCGCTGTGTGTTGTGGGAGTACCTTATTCAACTTCGCCAAAATATTCAAAGGCCATGGGTAATGTTAGGAGATTTTAATGATGTGACTTTCCCATATGAAAACATGGTGGTAATTTTTCACATATGAGAGCTGATAGATTCATGAATATGTTAAATAATTATGGTATGTTGGACCTGGAGTTTTGTGGAACTAAGTATACTTGGCAGCGGAAATGCAGGGGCAACAATCATGTGTCAAAAAGATTGGCTCGGGGTGTATGTGACGATAGATGGAGAACGTGTTTCCCAGAAGCGACAGTTGAGCATTTGGTGAAACGATATTCAGACCATAATCCTTTGCTTCTGAGATGCTGTAATATAGTAAGTTCAAGGCAAGGGAGGCCCTTTAGATTCCAAGCAGCCTGGTGCACTCATGATGATTATGCTGGGGTTGTGAAGGATGCTTGGTTTAAAACGGAAGGTGATATAGTAAATCCTCTCCAAAATGTTTCTAGGGATTCTCTTGTTTCCAATAAAGAGATTTTTGGAAATATTTTGGGGAAGAAGAAACAATTGGAAGCTAGACTTTGAGGAATCCAGAGAGCCTTGGAGAGAGTTGATTCGACTAGTTTGATTAGACTACAAAAAGAGCTGCTTGAGGAGTATGAGACTACTCTTTTTCAGGAAGAGACTTTGTGGTTTCAAAAGTCTAGAGAGAAGTGGATTAAACTTGGAAGCCGTAATACATCATTTTTTCATGCCCAAACAGTGATTAGAAGGAAGAGAAACAAGATTCATGGCATTAATCCTCCCTCAGGAGCTTGGTGTACAGATACAAGCATTCTTCAAAGTGAGGCAGTAAAATTTTTTAAAAATCTTTTCTGTTCAACTGAGAATTTGAGCAGGGAGATTCATGGGAAAATTCAAAATTCATTGGGGATAGATGATTCAATGGAACTTACCAAACCAGTTGCGAAGGAAGAGGTGTACAATGCTCTTATGAGTATGAAGTCCTACAAAGCTCCCGGACCGGATGGTTTTCAACCCCTCGCAAGTGGGGGGGCCTTGGTGTCCGAGTGGCAAGGAAACAGAATGTGGCTTTACTAGGAAAACTGGTTTGGGACCTCATTTCCTCACCAAATAAGTTGTGGGTGTCAATCATGAATGCTAAGTATATGCCTACTGGAAACTTGATGGGATCAGGATCGAGGAAAAAGAAAGGTTCCAGTACATGGAACTCGATTTTAAAGGCTTTTGAGGTGCTTAAGGAGGGCTTCCAGTTGAAGATTGGGAATGGAGAAACTAGTTTTTAGTATGAGCCTTGGGTTTTAAAGGAGCTTCTGTGCGAAAATGTTTGGGCAGTGGATATTCATGATGTTGAGTTGAAGATCAAGGATGTTTTCAGGGAAGGGGAATGGAGACTTGATCAGCTTTACACAATACTACCCGATGAGGTGAAAGGTGCTATCTTAGGGCTTAAACCTATGTTGATGGAGGGCATTAGTGATCGTTGGACTTGGCAAAAATGTAGCACAAGTGTTTATTCAGCAAGTACTGCGTATAGATGGCTTATGCAAGAGGCTGGGGAGGAGAATCTTGTTGGACACTAGAGTTGGATTTGGAAGCAAAAACTCCCAGCCAACGTTCAGTTCTTCCTTTGGCATTTTTGCCATGCTGTTCTTCCCACCCGAGGGACTCTATATAGGCGTGGTATTCCAGTTAATTCGTGTTGTCCTTGGTGTGGGGCGAGTCAAGAAACACTTATACACTGTATGTTTAGCTGCAGTAAGCCAGTGGAGGTTTGGCAGGCTTGTATCCAAGGGGGAGTAATGGTACCAAGTGATGAGGCTGAGCTTTATTCCTAGCTCCAGACACAGGTGCAAAAACTGGGTAGCCTATTTCCAATCGTAATGTGGAAGATTTGGTGCAGTAGGAACAAGTTAATCTTTGAGGAGGTTAACATGCAAACGAGGTTGATTGTGGTGCAGGTGAGGGCAATGTATCGGGATGTTCATCAAGCGTATTGGTTGAACTGCACCTCACCTATAGCTAATGTTCCCAGAGATGTTGATGGATCAAACCTGGAGAAGGGTGTGTGGCTTTGAATGTTGATGGTAGCGTTTTAACAAATTCGGGGTTAGCTGGTTTTGGTGGGTTAATTCATGATTGCACAGGGTCCTTCTTGCATGGATTTTATGGATCGGTGGGGATCTCTAACATCATACACGTGGAGTTGTTGGCAATCTTGCATGGTATTGATCTTTGTTGGAGGCTGGGTTTTAGGAACGTGAGCTGTTACTCGGATTCTCTGCATGCTATAAATCTTGTGAGTGATGGCGACCCGGACTTCCACATGTTTGGGAATGTGATAGCTGCTATTAGGGAGCGGGTGAGGAGAGATTGGGATTGCCAATTAATTCACACATTGAGAGAAGGTAATCATTGTGCAGACTTCATTGCGAAGAAGGGAGCTAGAAGCAATTCATCCTTGGTGTTTATTGAGTCTCCTTTGGAGGGGATGGGGAATTTGCTGCTTGCGGATGCTATGGGCATATCGTTTGTGAGGAATTAGGCCTCACTTTTTTCTTCTTCTTCTTTTGTTTGTTGTTTCTTTTCTCTTGTAACCAAAAAAAAATTATAAATTGTCACATTATTAAAAATATTTGACTCTTATTATAATTATTTCAAAAATTTTAGATAAAACAATTTATGATTAATTAATAGTATAAAAAATTTATATTGAATAACACATGAAATAAGAGATATGTAATTTATTTTTAATTAGAAAAATAAATATTATAAAGGCTTAAATAAGTTTTTAGTCCCTGCAAAGTTCTCGTTCTTTGGTTTTAATCCTCTTACATTTTTTTCATAGGTTTTCATCCCCACTTTTTCCAAAGTTTAGGAATTAGTCCCCGCCGTCAACTCCCATCCGTTATCTGCTGACGTGGCTAACGGAGGCCACGTCAGCAATGCCACGGGCGTTAAGTTTGCCACGTCGCAGGGACTATTTCAAAAAAATTGAAAATATAGGGACTAAAACCAAAATTTGTGAACTTTAGAGGGACTAAAAACTTATTTTAACAAAAAAAACTATTTTCCAGTCATTTTTCACACCAAGTCGTACAAGGATAGGAAACTACCTCGATATCCCCGAATATTCTCTTAAAGTTATTTTAAGAAACTTATACTCCGTTTCCTCATCTAGCTATACTTAGGACAATTCTGCAAGCTAGAATAAACGAATTAGTCTTTAAACACAACTTTGCCATACAAATTTAACCTTTTTGTTAATATCAAAACTTAAGAGATTATTTAACCAAAACCACTTTGGTTCCAACAAATTTGAAACCTATGGCTCTAATATATGATTTGTTTCTATTTTCTAGCCAAGTTTTGTCATGGTTTAAATTGTCAAATTCCTTCATCTGGTATGATTTTTAGTACAGGGATACCGAGCTAATTTCCTTTTCCTGCACGACTTGCTATGAAATTTGGCAAGAAAATAGAAACAAATTCATACATTATGGACCACGTGGTTAAAATTGCTAAATTCCTTCATTTTGTATGATATTTCTAGTACTGAAGGGTAGCGAGGTAATTTCTTATTTTTCTCTGACTTGCTCCAAAATTTGGCTAGAAAACATAAAGAAATCATACATTAAGGCCACAAGTTTCAAATTGACAAATCCCTTCATCTGGTATGATTTCTAGTACTCAAGGATATCAAGGTAATTTCTTATTCCAGTTTGATTGCTCTGAGAATAGTTTTTTTGTTAAAATAAGTTTTTAGTCCCTCCAAAGTTCACAAATTTTAGTTTTAGTCCCTATATTTTCAATTTTTTGGAAATAGTCCTTGCTGATGTGGCAAACTTAACGCCACGTGAATGACGTGGCATTGCTGACGTGGCATTCCATTAGGCACGTCAGCAGAAAACGAAACCGGTTGACGGCGGGGACTAATTACTAAACTTTGGAAAAAAGTGGGGATGAAAACATTTAAAAAAAAGTAAGTGGACTAAAACCAAAAAAGGGAACTTTTCAGGGACCAAAAGCTTATTTAAGCCTTCTTTTAGTAACCTGTGTCTATCTTTCTCTTATACATTTTTGCTTGGGTAAAAAATTATTGAGAGAATCCAACTCCAAAATTGTTTGGATGCCAAAACTACGTCATCTCTCTCCGTTAACTGCTGACGTGGCAAACGCATGGACCATTTCCAAAAATTTTGAAAATACAGGGACGAAATCCTAAGACAAAATTTACAGAGACTAAAACCAAAATTCGTGAACTTTGCAAGGACCATAAACTTATTTAAACAAAAAAAATTCTATATTCTAGCCAAACTTCAGAGCAAGTCGTATAAGGATAGGAAACTTCCAGATGAAGAGATTTGTCAATTTGAAACTTGTGGCTCTAATGTATGATTTCTTTCTATTTTGTAGCCAAATTTTGGAGTAAGTCGGACATAAACAAGAAATTACATCGGTACCCTGAGTACTAGATATCTACCAAAATGAAGGAGTTTAGCTATTTTAACCATATGGTCCATAATGTATGATTTTGTTTCTATTTTCTTGCCAAATTTCATAGCAAGTCGGACAGGAAAAGGAAATTACGTCGGTACCCTTGAGTACTAAAAATCATACCAGATTAAGGACCTTGACAATTTTAACCTTGGTAAAATTTGGCTAGAATATATAGAGAAAATAGGGGTGTTCATCAATCGATCCAAACCGATTCAAACCGCAAAAACCGAACCGAAAAACCAAACCAAAAAACAGTTTTTTTTACATTCGATTGGATCGAATTTTGGATCTCCTAGTGAAAACCAATCCAAACCACTTTTTGGGTTGACAAATTGACAAATCCCTTCATCTGGAAGTTTCTTGTCCCTATACGACTTGCTCTGATGTTTGGCTAGAAAATAGATTTTTTTTGTTTAAATAAGTTTTTGGTCCATGCAAAGTTCACTAATTTTGGTTTTAGTCCTTGTAAATTTTGTCTTAGGATTTCGTCCCTGTATTTTCAAAAATTTTGGAAATGGTACCTGCTGATGTGGCATTCTGTTTACCACGTCAGCAGTTAACGGAGAGAGATAACGGTAGGGACTATTTCCAAAAATTTTAAAAGTATAGGGACGAAATCTTAAGAAAAAATTTTGCAGGGACTAAAATCAAAATTGATATATTTTGCAGGGACCAAAAACTTATTTAAACCTATTATAAATTATTTTTGAAAACTTACGTTCGTCCAACCATCCTAATCAATAATCAAATGAAAGAGCCAGAAAGGATCTCTATTAATATCCAAAGTGATATTCTCATTAGGGATGAAATTTTTTACCTTAACCATTATGTACCTACAAAAATTATCCATAATAAATAGGATAATTACCCACACAATATGTTAGGGTCCGAGTACGGGTAATTACCTGCAAATTTGAACATGTATGGGTGCGGGTACGGGTTCTATGGTACACACCACACCCCGTACTCCCACATATGTGTGTATATATATAATTATTTATTTATTTATTTATATTACTAATATATATAATTTTAACTGTAATACAAACTTTAAAACTAAAATTAATCTAAAAATTCTTAACTTTCTAAACCTAATTGCATCTATAATTCATTTTTGGATATTTTTATTTATTTAAATATTTTGATTTGTAATGATTTATGAGTAGATTTAAAAGACATTTGAATCGTTTTTAATTGTTATGACGTTTCTTTTGTTATTTATTACTTTTTCACAATTAAAATACGGGTAATAGATGCGGATACAAGTACTTAGATACCCAAAGGATATAAATAGTACTAAAATTGCTATTCACATGAGTATGGGTCCAAGTAGGGATTAGTTTTTCGAATCGGATATGAGGATATGTCCTATAATACGGTTTTTTTTACTTAAGTAGTGCAATTTGGTTGCACAATTACGGGAATGGTGTACTTTTTAAAATAATTACGCAAGTAGGGTAAGTCGTATTTGGTGGTGACGAAATATAAAGTAAAGTCGTATGTCTCATTCACGAATCACTTTTATATTCATAAAAATAAGGGAGTCGTATGCATCAAATACGACTTAAATTTTTTATAATTTTTTCATGCAAGTCGTGCAAACATACACGGCTTTAGTGTTTCTTTTTTTATTTTATTTTTAACAAGTCGTATCTAACTCATATGACTTCTTTATTTATTTATTTATTTATTTTTATTTTTTGAAAAATGGCCAAGTCCTGTGTCATATATACGACTCCAATAAATAAATAAAAATTAATTAATTATGAGTAAGTCGTAAATATGGTATATTACATTAAAGAATCAAGATTACAAGCTAAATTGAACAAAATCTTTAACATGCATATACTTATTTATTTATATATGTACAAAATAAATAAATATCATCATCAACTAGTTCCATAACATCTTTTTTTATGTTTGAAACTTAGAAATAACAAAAAAAAAAGTTTAAATAAGTTTTTGGTCCCTGTAAAATACAACAATTTTGGTTTTAGTCCCTTCAAAAAATTTTCTTAGGATTTCGTCCCTATACTTTCAAAATTTTTGGAAATAGTCCCTACCGTCATCTCTCTCCGTTAACTGCTGACATGGCAAACGGAATGCCACGTCAGCAGGGACCATTTCGAAATTTTTTGAAAATATATGGACGAAATCCTAAGACAAAATTTACAGGGACTAAAACCAAAATTTGTGAACTTTGTAAGGACCAAAAACTTATCTAAACAAAAAAATTCTATATTCTAGCCAAACTTTAGAGCAAGTCGTATAGGGACAGGAAACTTCCAGATGAAGGGATTTGTCAATTTCAAACTTGTGGCCCTAATGTATGATTTCTTTATATTTTGTAGCCAAATTTGGAGCAAGTCGGACATGAACAAGAAATTACATCGGTACCCTGAGTACTAGATATCTAACAAAATGAAGGAATTTAGCAATTTTGACCATGTGGTCCATAATGTATGATTTTGTTTCTATTTTCTTGCCAAATTTCATAGTAAGTCGGACAGGAAAAGGAAATTACCTCAGTACCCTTGAGTTCTAAAAATCATACCAGATTAAGGACTTTGACAATTTTAACCTTAGTAAAATTTGGCTAGAATATACAGAGAAAATAGGGTGTTCATCAACCGATCCAAACCGATTCAAACCGCAAAAACCGAGCCGAAAAACCGAGCCGAAAAAACAGCTTTTTTATACATTGGATTGGATCGAATTTTGGATCTCCTAGTTAAAACCAATGCAAACCACTTTTTGGATTGACAAATTGACAAATCATTTCATCTGAAAGTTTCATGTCCCTATACGACTTGCTCTGAAGTTTGGCTAGAAAATAGATTTTTTTTTTTTTGGTTAAATAAGTTTTTTGTCCTTGCAAAGTTCACAAATTTTGGTTTTAGTCCCTGTAAATTTTGTCTTAGGATTTCGTCTCTGTATTTTCAAAAATTTTGGAAATGGTCCCTGCTAACGTGGCATTCCGTTTGCCACGTCAGCAGTTAACGGAGAGAGATGACGGCAAGGACTATTTCCAAAAATTTTGAAAGTATAGGGACGAAATCCTAAGAAAAAAATTTTCAGGGGCTAAAACCAAAATTGGTATATTTTGCAGGGACCAAAAACTTATTTAAACCTAAAAAAATTATGTCAAATCAAACTAGTAATTATTATTCGGAAAAAAACCAACAAATAAAAAAATAAAAATGCAAAAAATAGAATAAATAAATATTAAATTTTATATATGCGGTTTGGTTTGGATTAATTCGATTTAAGAAAAGGAATCCAAAACCCGATCCGATCTAATTAGTTATCACAAAACAAGATCCAAAAAAATCCAATAGACATCGGTTTTATTCAGTTTTCGATTTTTTTATCGGTTTTCAGTTTTCTTTTGGATCAGTTTGGATATGAACACCCCTATTTACTACTACAAAAGTCCTTCCACGACTTATATAGTATACTACACTTACGACTTACCCATAATTAATTAAAAATATTTTATTAATTGGAGTCTTATATATGCAGATGACGTAGCCATTTTAAAAAAAAATTAAAATAAGGAAGTCGTATGCATAAAATACGACTTGTTAAAAAATAAAAAAATAAATAAAAAACCACTAAAGTCGTGTATGTTAAACACGACTTGCAACAAAAATATTATAAAAAATTTAAGTCGTATGTGATGTATACGATTCCCTCATTTTTATGAATATAAAAGTGATTCGTGTATAGTACATACGACTTTACTTTATATTTCATTACCACTGCACATGACTTATCCTACTTGTATAATTATTTTAAAAAGCATTCCATTCACGTAATTGTGCAACCAAATTTCACTGCTCAGGTAAGAAAACCCCTATAATACTCTATTCACACCTTTGTCCACTATCATACCTAATTCTCATCGCTCCACATGTGAACTCTTATCGTTTATTTATTTATTCATCCACTAGACTTGAGCACCTCTCTCCTATAAAATTCAAAGGACAAAGCATTAATTAGCATTGCAGGTTCGTTGTATTTAATTTATTTATCAAGGGGATGGCTTATGTCGCGTGTTCAATCCAACACATCTTCGTTAGTCATTCGCCCCTTCAGTCAACCAGCAAATAATATGGGCATATAAACATTAAACAAAAAGGTTAACTCCTTGAAAAGAATTCCGTACCCAAAAATACCTCCATAAAATGATAAAAGCCATCATCAAAAACTAAAAGGGGAGACTTGGACAGAGACTTGGACATGTGTTCAAAGCAACGTGTGATTGGTCTAAGTGATAAAGAATTTGGATACCTTAAATAAGTTGTTAGGCGTTTGAATCCTGATTTTTATGTATAGAAAAAACCTGGTTAAGAGAGAAGAACCCACTTTGTATGCCTAACAGAGTTCACCGACGAAGATTAATCACTACTAACGATGATGTATACTTTGTATCTATATCTTGTTTAAAAAAAAAGGTGACTGCAATATTAGTTAGGTTCTTATAATAATATTATATGAATTTAATTGATATATTATTAATATAAAAATACTTATAATATCAATTAATCAAAATTTGTTATATTATTAAAAAAAATTAACTTTTATCCTATTATTATCTGAAATTGATTTACAATAAAATGCTTTACATTTACTGAAGCATATACCCCAAGATAAGAATATTCTCTAAAGATAAGTTTGTCGTATTGTAATTATTATTAAAATGCGTGATAGATGAATGGTACATAACCATCAAAATTATATACACCAAGATAAGATTCTCAATAGCATTTCTTTCTTTATTTCAATAACAAAAAATTTTTTTTTGTTAATTTTCTTCTTCGTAATAAGTTATATTATCCTTTGGTATCCGCAAACTGCGAAAAATTGGGAGCCTTGTGCGCAGGCAGGCAGGTTGGATTTTTAGGCGATAAAGTTGGATTTTGTTAGGTTTTCGCCAAAATGTTTGGGTTCCACTTTTTATTCTTAGGCTTAATTACATTTTTATATACGATTTTGGTCAATGTGATTTTTTTTTTAGTATATTTAGTCCTCCTATTTTTTCAACATTATAAATTCGGCCATTCCGTTTAATATCTATCAAATTTTTAATGATCAATAGAAAAGAACCACTTATTTAAGCGTATGGAACCTCTGGTTGAGCTTCTATGATAAAGGACCATGTGATAGAAGTAAAACAAAAAAAATGTTCGGGAAAGGATGGACGAAACCAATAAATGTTATAAAGAAACCATTGACATGTTGAAACGGAAAGAGAGAGGAGGAGGAGCTCAATCAAAGTTTTTATGCGCTTAAAACAGTGGTTTCTATCTGTTGATCATTGAAAAAAATTGAGGGACATAGGACGGAAGGACTAAATTTGCAATGTTGAAAAAATAGGGAACCGAATATGCTCGAAAAAAATCACAAGGATCAAAATCACAAATGATCATTAATAAATAGACAAAAATGCAACTAACCGTTTTTTATTTTATTTTATGAAACCAAGCAAAAATAAGCTTATATGACTTTATATCTTTTTTGCTTAAAAAAAATGACTTCACATCTTTTATATATGATTTATACCTCCTTATGTACATAAATGGACCCCAACTTATTTTAATTTTAGAACAGAGAGTTTTAGGGTGCATACACACCTGTCGTGTTCTTTCTTTTTCTTAGTAAAAGAATAAAAGAAAGTAAGAAGAAAAAAAACTACACCCTAGGAAAAACTATAGACAAATAATCAGCTAGCAACGCTAAAAAAATTGTGTAATTAATAAAAAATTATGCAAAAAAAAGGAGTGAGAGAAAATAATAAAAGCTTAGGAGAACAGGGTTGTAGCCCTAGTAGTATAAATAGGGGTAAATGCCCATTTGTCAGGGCCATTTTAGTCTCTAACAAAAAAAACACTACTTATTCAGTCCCTAACAATTACTAACATAGGACACCCCACGTTAGTCCCTAAGTTGACTTCCGTTTGCCAGTTTCCGTTAGTTGGGTGATGTGGCCGTTAACTCATCCTACGTGGCCGTTATCTATGCCCTGTTGGATTGTAATTTTTTTTTTCAATTTTTTTTCCTTCAAAGGACCAAAACGATGTCGTTTTGGATCCATTAAGTTAAACCCAAATTGATCCCTCTTCCAGAAAATCAAATACGAAAACCAAATCATCCCTCTCCCATAAACCATAACCTAATCCATCCCCAATTCCGCGATAAGGTCCAGAAATCGTGTGGCTTCTTCTCTGCAATTCGCGATTATCCCCAGCAAATGTGAGTTAATTTCCCTCTATTCTTCTATTTACAATTTCGTTACTAATTTAGGGTTCCTTATGTTCTTCTCCTTTTCGGTTTAGGGTTGTTTGTGGTTCAATTTAATTTTGGATTTAGGGTTATGAATAGTGGTGTAGGGTTGGGTTTTATAAGGTTGAATGTGGGCCGAATATGGGTGTGGGTGACCATTTTTATGGGCTCTGTGTTGGTGGTCCCTTTTACGGTGCTCTGTAACTATAAAATTGCATGTGGGGGACCAATTTTGTTGATGGGGTGGGGACCAGGTTTGTTGGGAGGGGGGACCATACCTGTGTGGGGGGACCAGACTTGTAAAAGTAGTGTGGGGGCGTGTGTGTGGATTTTGGGTGGTTTTTTGGGTGTATTTTTAATTTAAAATTTTGCAAATTTGGTATTTTGTAGGTCCCTGATTTTGTCTAATTTGTCTATTTGTTACTTGCAGATGACTTTCTATATCAGATTTATGTTTCACACAGGAGGTGAGCTTGTGAGAGACACGGATGGTGTGCTGAAATACATGAATGGCTTAGTAGACGTCGACGAGCCAATGGACGTGGATCTAATCAATTATTTTGACTTGGTGAAGCTATTCAAGAACTTAGGTTATTTTGACTTCACTTCAATTTGGTGGATGCATCCTGATCGTGATTATTTGATCTTGGATTGAGACCATTGGAGTGCGATGCCTACATCAATTCCATGGTCGAGGTAGCAATACTACACGCGAATGACTCTTCAGAATGAAATGTTCATCTGTACTTTGAGCATCCAGTTTTGGGACCGGATGATGTTGTTTTTGTGGACCATACAGAGGAAGATGTTCAACCTGGTGAAGCACCTGTAGAAGATGCACATGTGGAGACATTGGGCTCCTCTGATGACGATGACAGCACCGAAGATTCTAACTATAGGCCACCCCCAGCTGCTATCATCATGACAGTGAGAGTGATGAGGTTGAAGTTGTACGTGTGAAGAAAGTTCTCCCGAAAAAACCAGCTGCAAACAAAGGTGGTGTGACACAGAAGAGAGGTGGGCTGACACAGAAGGCAAAAAAAGAAGGAAAAAAATAAGGAAAAAAAGAAACAGAAAATGGTGCCTAGTAGTGAAAGCTGTGATGGCAATGAAGGTGGAAGTGAAAGTGACAAGAACAGTGGCAGTGATAGTGAGACTGAGAGTGATCATGATTCATTTGAGGCAGCAGGGTATGCCTCATATTCTGAGCATATGCACACTCCAGAATCTACAAATGATGAAGCGACTTCGGGGCCTGCACTCCCAAGATTCAACAGTTCAATTGCTTTTGGCCAAGTGTCCTTAAACACTGGCATGGAGTTTGATAACTTGGATCTATTTAAGAATACTGTGAAGGACTTCAACATTTCACTTGGGAGCGAGATAAAGTGGAAGAAGAATGATAAGCTGAGAGCGCGAGCAGTTTGCAAGATTGAAGACTACAGCTGGCTTGCATACTGTGCTTGGAACACTATGAGCAAGAGTTTTCAGTTGAAGACATATGTAGGAGAACACACTTGCGGTAGAGTGTTTAAAAACAAGGCTGCCACTAGGGATTGAGTTGCAAAGAAGTTGGAGCAGAAACTTCTGTCTCAACCTGACCTTAAAAGGAAGCAAGCCTTTGACATGTTTAAAGAGGACTTCAGTGTCCACATAAATGAAAAAAAAACTGTCAAGGGCTCTAAAAGCTGCTAAGAAGGCTGTTGAAGGTTCTGAGATTGGGCAATATGGAAGATTGTGGGACTATCTTCATGAAATTTTGAAGACTATTCAAGGGTCCACTGCAAAGATGGAAGTGATCCCAGCAGAACCACCATTATTCAACCGCTTATACATCTGTTTGGAGGCATGTAAGAATGGGTTTAAGGCTGGTTGTAGGCCATTGATAGGCCTTGATAGATTTTTTTTGAAGGGTTATTATAGGGGGCAGCTACTGTCTGCAGTTGGTCAGGAAGCCAACAACCAGTGGTTTGTCATTGCATATGCTGTGGTTGATGCTAAAACCAAAGATAACTGGAAGTGGTTTCTGAGTCTGCTTGAAAAAGATTTAGGAGACCATGTTAGCAACGGATGGAACTTTGTGTCTGACCAACAGAAGGTACAATTTAATTTAGTGCATTGTTTCATGAGTTTACATTGATTTAGATGCCATAAATAGTATAGTAAAGAAGTGAGTGATGTTCATATTGCTGCACACTTGTTTGTTTCTTATTCTGTTTCTGATTCAGTTATTTACATTGATTCTGTTTCTGATTTAGTGATTTACATTGATTTTGTTGCTGCACACGGGGACTATTTTGTCCCCCGACAGTAATTGTCAGGGACTACTATGTCCCTTATTAGTAATTGTTAGAGACTATTTTGTGCATCATTACTAATTTGTATATTGTCATATATGCTGTATGCAGGGACTGGTACCTGTATTGAAAGAAGTCATGCCAGGTGCACAACACAGGAATTGTGTCCTTCACATTTGGAAGAATTTTATCAAGTATTTCAAGGATAAGGAGCTACGGGGGTATACATGGGATTGTCCCAAGTGCACAACCGAGCCTGAGTTTAAAGCAGCAATGCTGAGGTTGAAGTCTAAGAATGAGAGAGCTTGGAGTTACCTGAACAACATTGAGCCAGCAGCATAGGTGAAGGCCTATTTCAGTCATTGGCCTAAGTTGGATAACATTACCAACAACATGTGTGAATCTTGGAAAGCCAAGGTTGTTAGATATAGGGAGAAGCCCATATTGACTATGTTAAAAGAATTGAGGTGTTATCTGATGAGGAGGACAACCAAACACAGAAGGCAACTAAGTTCTGTGAGAGGGATTCTGCCACCAACTCAAAAGAAGAGCCTAGAAAAGTTGAAGATAGATAGCAATGGCTGGACACCAACCTAGACAGGTGATCTAGGTAATGAGAAGTTTGAGGTTGAGAGGCATAGGAGGAAGGTTGGGGTCAACCTTACCCTGAAGACTTGCACATGCCAGGTGTGGCAGTTGATTGGGATGCCATGTAATCATGCTATTGCTGCCATAGCAGGGAAAAATGAGAGGCCAGAGGATTATGGGCATCAATGGTTGACTATGGAAGCTGTGAATGCAACATATGAGCATTTCATCAAACCAGTTGCCAGCAGGGAGTATTGGGACACTACTGACTACCCAAAACCACAGCCTCCAAAGATCAAAAAGCCTATTGGCAGACCAAAGAAGCACAGGAGGAATGATGCTCGGTCAGAAGAAGTGCCAGGTAGTTAGCAGCACAAAGTCAGAAAGTCCTATGAGGTTGTGTACTACAAGTGTGATGAAACTGGCCATTATGAAAAAACTTGCAAAGGACCTGCTAGGCCTAGATTTGTTAAGAAAAGAAGGGTTAGGAAAAGGCAGGCAGAGTCTCAAGAAGAAGTGCCATTGTCATAGAATTATCCTTCAGCTGAAACTGCGACACAGGTTGTGCATTAGCAAATTTCTTTGGTTTTAAAACATAAATTGAATTTTTCTAACTCTTTGAAACTGTCTAATTGGTTGTGATCATCATAACTTCAGAGTCCTGCCAGATAAGGAGTGCAGCGCACAGAAGCAGCATCCGCTACACAAGAACCACCTGCTGTAACACAGGTTTATCTCAGTCACATAGGGACTAAATTGTCGGGACTAATTAGTCTCAATTTAAAAATTGTTGGGGACTAAAATGTCCCACGATACTAACTGGTTTAACTGCATTTCAGGGACAATCACTGGGTAGTCCACCTTCACCACCACGACCTGTTGAGAAATCACTCCCAATTAGGCCATCTGCTATTAGACCAGCTGCTCAAGGGACACCACCAGCTATGCCACCTTCATTCACACCATCTACTTCAGTGGGAACTATCTCAATTCAGCCACCAGGAGCATCAATGAGGCCCTACAGACCACCAAGACTGCAAGGAACTCCTAGTTAGATGACATTCATGCCAGCACCTGGACTTAGGCCACCAAGACTTCCTGGGCCAAGAGCTGCAATGAGGATTTTGGGGGAAGTATAGGATTTTGTGGGATGGACAATATAGGATTTTGGGGCATGTATAGGATTTTGTGGGAGATGCATATGATACACTTTTTAGGGGATAGAACTCATAAGCTTTTTCTCTTTTTTTTTTGGAATCCATAGAAAGGATACACTTTTTGGGGGATGTCAAGTACATTAGTTACACTTTTCTTAGTACATATTGACAATGATAATGTAATTCAGTACAACATATTTTGGAAATGCTTGAATGAAGTTTGGAATTAAATTACCTTCATTGTCTATTTACCTCTTTAAGTATTGTTGTCATTTAACTTCAATACTTATAAACACAATTGCTAACAAAAAATAAAACATTAATAAGCCAAACTTTCCATTTCATTACAATAATTAAACACACTTAGTAACAACATTTAGGCTAACTTAATACACTAAGATTAATAACACTTAGTGTAACACACCTTTTTCGTAAATAGGCTTAGTGCTTTCATATATGTTATATATATGTTTGTGTATGCTTGTTATGTTTGTTTTTGATGCCTAAGTTCATGTTTGGGGAAGTTTAGCCTTAGAAAGGTTCAATCCTTTTAGAGTCCAAGTAATATGTTTCACTGTTTTGGACATATATTGAGTTCTAGATGTCCGATCGAGGTGATCTTTGTGGCGTTGGAAATATAAGAGAATTATCTACAAGTCTTAATTTATGTGTTTTAGCTAATTCGGTCGTTTAGATGGTCTCATAGTGTAATCTTTGAGCGGCCGTGCTCAGGTCACAGAGTCTATAAATAGAGCAGTTCCGTGAGGGTTGTGAGCCCTCTTTTTGGCACTTTGGGCAATCCTAGTACGACAGAAACCTCTTCCCTTTCCCTTCCCTCGAACCCCTTGAAGTTCTTAGAGTTTGTGAGTCCGTCTGGGAGAGAAGTTACGCGTGTTAGCATCGTTTAAGGTGACGTAGTTATCCCTCCTTAATCTCCTTTTCCTTTTTTTTGAATTGGAGATTAATTGGTTGTTCTCTTCTCTTCTTGTTTGGCCAAGGCTTGAGGAACTCGTTGAGCCGCTTAAGAGAACGTGTCTAGTTTGCCAACTTATCGTTTTGGGAATCTTCATGCCAGGTATGGGGAGAAGGGCTAGTAGAAACATGTAGGCTATGGGGTAGCATAAGATGAAGGGTTAACCCATGACCCTATCATATGTTGTTTGCATATTTGTTTGCTATCATGTTCATGATGATATATGCTTAATTGATGATTTATATGCCTTTTATTGATTTATGTTGATGATTGGTATGGCTATTGTTGTTATAATTGATAATGATGTTTATGCCATGATTATGTTTGGATTGATGACGTTATGAATGAATGATCATGATGATGATGATGTTGTGCTCTTATGAGTGTTGATTGTTTAGGATGTTAATGCCAACAATGATGATAATAAGTCTCTAATTACTTAATAGGTCTTGTTAATGATGTTAAAGATGTTAAATACGTTAATAACGATAATGAGATTTAAGGGATGTTGTCCCAGTTATTCATAAGACATGAATACAGTATGAGGGGCAAGGTTATGTTCATAGGGCTTAGTTAAAGACCCTAGGATTGATTAGTGAGTATTCTAGGAACATTAATAACGAAGCTGTGATAAAAGGATTAATTCCCCTTAATAATAAGACATGAAGAACAGTTAAGAATAATGAAGCTAATGTTCAATGGATTAGTAAAAGCCAATAGGTTGAATCTATGAACTGTCCCAAGGATTTGGCAAAGGGTCTGCGACCCTTCTGCCCAGATCAGTACGGCCATGCTCCATTGAGCATGGCCGTGCTTAACAAGGAGCACGCCCGTGCTCCAGCTGAATCCCAGAAAAGGGCGCGCTGCTTAAACACGCCCGTGCTCAACAGTCAGCACAATCGTGCTTGACTGTGAGCTCAGCACGCCCGTGCTCACCTGTGCTGACCAGAACGCAGAAAGCTAGACAGGGGTGGTTCACCCCAGTTGTCCCTAATAATAATAAAAGAATATACCAAACAGAGTGAAGACAAGTTAGACAACTTAAATATTATAATGTACCTTGGTGGCCTAGTGTCCGCTGCAAGTGATGAGATGTTGTACCTTGATAGCCTAGTGTCTTACTGGTCAAGGTGTTGAGGCTCTATTGCTTTTTGGACAGTGTTGAGGCTCTGGTGCTTTTTGGCCAGAGTGTTGAGGGGGAGGTCGTTCGAGAGTAAGATGATCTGGCCGTCCGCGGGATTCGTCTGAAAGGGGGTCATGTATACACCGTGGTGGTGCATTTGAGAGTAAGGTGCGCCGGCTATCCAAGGGGTCCACCCATGGTTTGGTGGTCTGGCCCGGCGTTGGTGTTTCTATGACCAATATGGAAATGTAACTCCGAAGTCGTACGCCTGGTGTAGATGGATCCACATGCATTCGGAATAGTGCTTCGCATTGCATTATAATATTGATGATTATATTGTTATACTGTGATGTGTTGTTATGTTGGTATGATGACTATGTTATAAATGCTATGTTGCTATGTTTCTATGTGTTGTATGTTCATCTTGCCAACTATCATGTTGCCGTTATGTTTATATATATGGTTCTTACTCCCTGTCTTTTGTTGCACGTACCCTTTTGTGTTATGCAGAGGACGATGAACAGCTTGCTGAAGAGTGACTCTGAGGAACCGCTTCTGGTAGTTAGTTTATGTTTAGTTTAGTTTCTTATCAGAGTTGTTTATCGGATTGGTTATACCATCTTTGTAATGTGACATCGGGGTTGGGTTTCTTTTATATGTTTACGTTATGTTTTCTTTATAAACATGTTTTGGTTTTCCGCGTTTGTTGAACTTGTTCATGTGGGACCTTTCTACCCATGAACCTTTTTATAAAGGACATATGTTATTTTATTTTATTTTATATCTATTATATGCCTTTTATTACTTATATAACATGCGGAGTAGTTGGGTCTCACACTTAGACTAACTTAATACACCAAACTTAATACATTTGTTACAAACACTTAGACTGACTTCTAAACAAAAACTATCATAACCAAAACAACAATCACAGCCCTTAACACCATTCCAAGAGATCTATGTTGTTGTGTAACTTCATTGATCTTCAATTGCACTTCATTCATATTTGATTGCATTTCTCTCATCTTGCGATGCATTTCACTCATCTTGAGTTGCATTTGAATCAACTTTGCTTTGTTGTCATCGTTGTCCATCTCCAGCCGATTGATACTCCCTTCTTCAAGTTTCACCATTGACAGCAGCTTCTGTTGCTCCTCCTCATATTCATCTAGCCAAACAAACCTTTCAAAATAAGGTTTGTTGTCCTACAACCATCACAAACAGTAAGCAATGCATTCCCAAAGAATAAGAGGAAGCCATAGAATGAGCGATTTCCTTTACTTTATTATAATTTGAGCACCCATAGAATGCTCTATTTGGATTCTTCTTAGTTCTTGAAATGAATATGACACATGGTTGCAAATACAAATTGGAGGGCAAAATTTCGGAGTTGCAAAACTTGAAGAAGCACTCCAGCTATGCTCACCCCTGGTCATGGGATTGGAACCGCAACTCATTCTGAGAGAGAAGTGAAATGGGGCCAAATCGCAGTTACTAGGGATTAGGGTTCTAATGCAAGTAGCCCCTCAACTCAACCCAATTAGGTTATTGCGCACAAGTCTGGAGTGAACACAGGGACCCAAACAACGCAAATCGCCTATTAGAAAAATTAGGGTTCTTGTTTGAGGTTGCAGCAAACAGAGGGAAGAAGAAGAAGAAGCTCAAGTCTTCTTTTCTTAATGGACCCAAAACGATGCCGTTTTGGTCCTTTGAAGGAAAAATATTGAAAAAAAAAATACAATCCAACAGGGCATAGATAACGACCACGTAGGATGAGTTAACGGCCACATCACCCAACTAACGGAGGCTGGCAAATGGAAGTCAACTTAGGGACTAACGTGTCCCACGTTAGTAATTGTCAGGGACTAAATAAGTAGTTTTTTTTGTCAGAGACTAAAATGGCCCTCGCAATTTTTGTCAGGGACCAAAATGGGCCTTTACCCTATAAATAGAGTTGGCTTGGTGATGGCTATAAACATGTCATCTTGGAATGAAATTGTACTTTCTCTAGCAACTTAAGATTGAGTTCTCTATCTTGACTTGATAGACCTTGGGTAGACTCTTAAGGTGCATTAAGTTGTGTTAATCTCTTGTTTCCAATTGTCTCTTTTATTTCATATCCAACGTTAGTAGGGGTGTTTGTGGATCGCTCTGGATTGGGTTTGAGCTAAAAAGTCATCCAGTCCAAAAATGAAAATAAGTTGCGATTCAATTTGGATTGGATTGATTCCTATATCAAATTCAAACCAATCAAATCCGATTAAAAGAGATTTAGATTTGATGATATTTCGGTATTTATTAACACAATAACTAAAAAATAAGTCTAAATAATATTAACAGATATAACATATTACATCCTAAAATAAAACTTACGAGCTAACAAGTATCAGTTTTATATTTGGAATATTGAAAAAAAAAAGTAGAAAATTACATCACATCAAACTAATAAGTATTGTCAGGAAAACCAACAAATCGAAAAGAAATAATGTAAAAAAAGAATAAACATATATTATATTTTATATATGCAATTTGATTTGGTTCAGTTTGGTTTCAAAAAAGAATATGAAAACCGATTCGAAACGAATTGTTTTCACACCAAAACGAAAAACAAAAAAATTGCAATAAACATCAGTTTTGTTCGGCTTTCGATTTTTTTGGATCAATTTTTGTATTTTGGATTGGTTTCGATATGAACACCCCTAGACGTCAAGTTGCGACATGTGACACATCATATCCTACAAACTTAACTTTGAAGATATATTTCTCTTCAAAATAATAATTTATTTGATAAAATAAAATTTTATTTACTATCGAGTTAATAGTCACATGCTAAAAAACCCCCTCAACATCGAGCCATCCTCTCCTCCCTTAATGTGACGCATGGCCACACACCTCCACCACACATTTCTTTCATTCTCATCTTAGCATGATGATTCATAAAAATATCTAGGTTATAATATATTATTTCCTAACTTAACCTAAACCATGGTTACTACTTAAGGTAAATAACCAAGACAATTTCAAATTGACTTCTCTTTCCACATGAGTGAACCACAAGGCCACCTCCCCTCATCCATCTATCACTCATTTTCAATGACTCACCATAGTCATGATTACTAAGTTGAAATATCTAGATATTTATGTATCAAAATACCAAAATGCCCTTGACCTTCATTATGAATTCCTTTCATGTTCTAGTGTATTTTTGACAAGTTTGCCCTCTCCCACTCACTTGTAGTACACGGCCTACTCCACCTCCACCATCCTTTCATTTGCATTTTTCATACTTAGCTTTATTTCCATGAAAAACACCAAAATCCTTTCCTTTGTTCTTCATGGAAAATTTGGCTATGACTATGATTTTGAGCTCCAATCTTTGTTTTGGTTTTCCAAGTGCATATCCTCTCTCTCTCACTTCATCTCTACTTCATTTTTCTAACTTATCATCATTTCATGAACAAAAATCCTTTCCTTCCTTTACTTTGAGAATTTCGGCCACACCATAGAAAACTATCATCCACTAGCTTGATTCAAAAACTAAGAGTAGATCCTTGATCCTCTCATCATTCTAAACCTCTTCTATTTCACACAAATCCTTTCCAAGCCTTCTAGAAAAATGGGTATTTCTTGGTCAAGAACACCAATCACTTGACCATCAACCTTTTGGCTTGAGTTAAGTGATTCAAGCCTTGATTTACCTTCCTTGGTTATGTCTAAGCCTAGTTGTATAACCCTTTGTAATTTTTGTGTGATTTTTCTAGGTTATGTAAGCACAAAACAGTGAACACCATTAGCTTGGACAACCATCTTTGCTTGTTTTAAGTGAGCTACAAGAGGTATGGGGGAGAATAACTTTCATCTACCATTTAGTGGGTGTGTGTGTGGTTTATGTTGTGTTTGTGTTGTCTTAAAAGCCCTAAGTATTAGGGTTATGGTTTTGTGTATATGTGATCCTCTAAGAGGACTTGATGTGATGATTGTGTTATTCATGTGGTGAACTTGTGATTTGTGGAGTATATGCTTATTTGATATATGTTGGTTTGAAGAAAAATGATGATTTAGTTTACTTGATCTTTGATAGGAAAACATGTTTAAAATGCTAAGTTAAAATAAATGAACATGTATATGTGATTATGAGCTTGTTTAGTGAAGTGAGAACCTTCACTTTGTTGATGCTTGGTTTCGGCCAAGGCTAGAAGAAATGGTATGACTGAGACACCCCATTGTGCCCCATTGTTTTATTAAATTAAAGCCTAATTAATTAATTACTTAATCGCGTGCTTATCATTGAAATACGTAAAAATTTAAAACTTAATTAATAATCATATAACTTCTGCAAATTAACATATCACATCTTATATAATAAATACATACACACATATGCTTGCATCAGAGTTACCCAAAACACTATTTAGGGTATCCATCAGTAGGATTCCTATCAGGTATATAGTTATACAAACTGTTTATACTAGCGAAAAATAAAATGTCTCATTAGACTCACTGGCCCTAAACTTACTACACTATATCATTAGAATCTGTAGCTTGTCCTACAACATCTGTTTCATACGGAGTTCCATCCAACTCCTCAGCAACGTATTCCTCAACAACGTATTCCTCCACCGAGTCTTCTAACGTAATAAAATAGACATACCCAAAAATACAGAAATAGGGAGATAAGAAACAGTTCTATCATCATAAGTGGAAAAGATTCATAGCATATAATATAATAGCGGTCACAGACAAACAACACTTATCATTAACAATCATCTTTAATTCACAATACTTTCCTCTACCCTCAATCTCATGCAACTAAACTTCTATGCTAACGTGGCCACCACCAATCCTATCACACATCCGTTGCCCGCCGAGGGATGTTAGTCAGTCATCCAAGCGTTGCATCCCCATTAATCGGTGCACCCCCTCATCCATGGTGAGAATGCTCATGCAAAGCAATGACACTATAGCTGCACGATCTAAAACTAAATTGGGACAACCCCGCAAGAACTTCGGACCTCATGTGTTCCCAATACACGGTTGTGAATAACAATACCTATGAACCTTACTGACCTATATCAATAACAACCTAGAGCCTCAAGCTTTCCTCACAGCCTCCACTCGCATTCTGTGTCACATCCATTCTATAAAATAATGGCTAGGCACCTATAATTCATATTCAATCTCTCACCAAACAAATACCTCCGAGCAACATATATCCTTACTTAAAAATCAATTAAGCAATTTATCAAACCAGGCAGATCATGCATAACACAGTATTCAGTAAAATATTCAAACATCAAAAGAAACGTCACATGCAGTAGAATACCTCAACCAGCGTATCACAACAGTCAATAATAAATAATTCAGACATCCTCATATATTATAAAATTAACCTAAGGCGATAAACCTACAATTCCCAAATCAGCATTGGTATTGCGGAAAGGTTTCCAATGCGATTTTGGTATTGTCGACCTCTCGACCACTAGTAGGGTTTAGGTCGCCTTACACCATTATTATAAATTATATACTACTTATCTGTTCCGATGATGGAATGGTTCTTTCTCCCACCTGAACTTATCTCCGGATTTCCTGAACTTTCCGATCCTTGTTACTTACACCACGATTATCAATTAACCTTCAACCAAATCAACATAAAATATATTAATCAAACAAAATCCACTTTAACTACAAATAGCTAGGTTCGGCCATCAATTCAAAATAGGGATAGGGTTATTTTCTCAATTCCATTTTTTGGATTCTAGTTCCTAGAGTATTAACTAACCTAAAACAAGTGTTACAATTCAAAAATATGAAACAAAATCCTCTAACCTCTAGGGTTAGGGTTTCGGCCATACATAGTAAAATTGGCTAGAAATTCTTTTTGCTCACATGCTCTTAGATCTAAAACCTACACACCTTAGATAGTTCATATAAATCATGATCTAGTTTAAGATTGATGAAAACTTATTTTGTTCACATGAACACAAATTCGACCAAGACTAGAAAATAGGGTTAGGAATTTCTTTTGATTTCAAAATCTTAGATTTAGAACATAGAAACCCTAGATAGCTTATAAACAACTTCATCTAAGTTAAAAGTTGAACAAAATCTCATTTGCCCACAAATACCTAGATTCGGCCATATAGAGAAAAATAGGAAGGAAAATTCTTTTGCTTACATACTCTTAGATGATGATAGTAGGATTCATATAAGGATCATAGAAATTGGTTGCACATTAAAATGATTTTTCTATAATTTTATAGAATTATTTGAAGTTCTAGATCTAAGAATGAAAATTCATGAAATAGTTGATGACCATGAATATTGATGGAAGATTAATGAAGCTAAGATGATTAGGAATAGGTTCCTCACCCTAGAATGAAGAAGTTTGATGAGGAACTTGAATAAGAAATGAAGAACTATGATGAACTTAGCAAGAACACTATGATGTTCCTGGTGTTTTGGTGAGCAAAATGACTTAGGAAAGAAAATGAACTTTTGTTAAGTGTGGGAAGGGTGTGTGAGCCGTGACCTTGAGTGAGGGAGTGAGGGGAGGAATTGTTTAATGTTAAAATGGAACCAAGGTTAAGTTAATTGACATAGGTTAAGTTAGAAAATAATATAATAACTTAACTATGGTTATAATAACCTAACTATAGTTAATTTGTAATCATGATTACGTTAGAATATGTGGTGGAAAATGAAGGGAGGTGTGGCTGGTTTTGGGCCACAAATGAGAAGGAAGAAGCCAAATTGGCCTTGACTTGCCTTAACCATGGTTAAAAACTAACTAGGATAGGTTAGGTTAAGATTAAGGGCATTTTCGTCATTTCACATAAAATTACATTTAATGCTTCATAAATGCTTGGTGAGTCATCGTGGTGACTCGCCCCATGACTCAGCTCCTCCGGTGTCCGGTTTTGTCTCTGCATCTCCGTTCTCGACTCCGTCGGTTTCCGGATTAGGGTTTTACGCCCGAATAAAAATATAATATTTCGTTTTCGATTGAAAAATTTCAAATTAACCAAACTCATTGGAAATATGATTTAAACATAAACCGTTTCATTCACGAGTCAAAATTAGGTTTTCTGATCAGTAAAATCTTACTGTCAGTGAAAACGCAAACCGTTTTCCGTTCGAACTTTCACCAAAATTCGTCCGAATAAACATAATATTTTATTTTTGATCAGAAATTTAGAAAGTAGAATTCCTCACGGGCATAACATAAAAAATGTACAAATTTCCGTTTTGGTTCAAATTAGGATTTTCTGCCGGTATAAAATTATACTCTCAATAAAAACACAGACTGGTTTCCATCCGAGTTTTAAACCCAAAATTTCACCATAACCCTCTATCATAAGATAGAGTATGAATATGATTTTGTTTTATCCAAAATCATTTTCTTGGTCTCAGATAAAAATATACTTAAATATATTTTTACCGGTAATACAGAGAAATTAAAAACAGGCTGTTATATACTTCCAAGATTGTTTTAAGGTTTAAGAAGTAATAAAACCAAGAGGAAAATGAAAGTTTGCAAAACTGTTTTCAAGGTTGTGAAAACTGACTTTTATGGTTTAAAGACTCCAAAAATAGTTTTGATTTGAGATAAGTCTTAAGAGAACAAAAATCGAGTTTTAGCAGACTTGAAAATAGAATTTTCACAAAATTGGACACGTAAAATGAACAAAAGTTCTAATTTCGACCAAAATTGTTTTTGACAGTTTGAAACTGTTTTTGAAGTCTATTTAAGTGTCCTAAGACTCCAAAATGAGTTTTGGACCATCACTACAAAAAATTACTGTTTAGCGACCGAATTCTAAACATGCTAATTCGGTCGCTATCCAATTTAGCGACCGAATCAAGGGAGTAGTAGAAACCCTAGTCGTTAAGGTTTTAGCGACCGAATTTATATTTCGGACACAAAATAGAGACCGAATTTTCGCTAAATTATATAATTCGATCGCAGTTGAATCAGTCGCATGATCAGGGTAACCGAATTTTGGTGACTGATATTCGGTCGCTGATGTTGGTTATAGTACCATGTTATATTTGGTCGCTAATGTTGGTTATAGTAACCATGTTAGCGACCGAATTATCGGTCGCTAAACAAGAAATAATATAATAAATTTATTTATTTATTCAGTAATTAAAGATTAGCGACCGATTTGGGGGTGGCCATTTCGGTCACTAATACCTTTTTTTTTTGGTTTTTTTTAAAATTTTTAAAAAAAATAATAATTAATTTTTTTTACTTTAATATTCTTCAATTTACTACTGGAACTCACCAATATAAAAATAATCAGAGTAGCGTGTAAATAAATAAAAAGTGTCATACAATAAAGTGAATGTAAATCCATAAAATGAAAAAAATACAAATGAAAATCATCAGTCATGCGGAGGCGGATGAGGAGGCGACCAACCGTCCTCACCGTCTGTGTCGCCGACGTCTTCCATCTCATCGTCCTCTGGAGCAGCATCATTAGTTGCAGCAGGCGATGGAACTGGAGGAGCGACAATAGGCGGCACAGCTGCCGGAGCATCACCCTGAGCAACTGGAGGCTGGATCCTCATCTGCTCCAACACCAACCGTAGTGTCTGGTCCTGCTCCATCGTCATCTACAGTAGGTGCTGGTGTGCCTACGTCAAATGTGCAATCTGCTCCTCCATCACCCGATCCCTCTCCCTCTTCTCCCGAAGCTTCGTGTTCAGCTGCGCGATGGTGTCCTGCATCTAGTTGAACTGCTCCGGAGGGACGGTATCCACGTAGGAAGGAACAGGCGTGCCGGACAATGAAGCGATAAACTCGCTGCCCAAGTGTCCGAGGCCATACACGTGCCCCTTCTTGTTCCTGCCCTCGACGACCTCCAAATCTATGGCATTGTTGTCGACGGAGACAGGAGAGCCGGGCCCCTCACCAGTCAAGGCCTCATCCTATGACTGTGAGGCACGTGATATGGCATCGTCCTTCTTCTCGTTGAAGCCCACCTGCAAAGTATAGATGAAGAGATTTAATTACAATTGTAATCAATATTAACAAATAAATAATAATAAATTACAAGTATATACTAAAATCTTTTTTACTTACAACATAGTTACGGGCCTTGTCGTTGACTCATTCCCCCGACTTCAACTTCTTTGTCCTCTCCACCAAGCCATCTGAAAGATTTTATCTTAAGATTGTTGTGATTTGATTATTTTTCATTCTCAAAACTCTCTGTCCTATTTACCCCTACAAAACTAACTTTCAAACAAATATTATTAAATTATACAAATAATTTCATACATTTTATCGTAATTTATTATGTAAAAGTGATTTTTTTGAATCACAAAAAAAATAGATTATCTTGAAATCGCTTTTCAGCAAACATACCCAAACAAAAACTGATTCTGATTATAGTCGATCATACATATAATTGATTATCAACATAATCTATTTTTTCCAGCTTTCCCAAACACACTCTAACAAATAACTACTAATTTACTAACATTGGCAGATTAAAAAAAAAACCATTACCTTTACATCTAGTTTCTTACAATCGATATCATTTTGTATTTAATTTCATACAATGGTCATTGATAATGGAACTGAGCAGAGATTTGTCACATATTTTTATTAGTAAATAGTCATTTTAATTATGTAATATCAATTTAATTCTCTCTATAAAGTTAGCTTAAACATAAAAAACTGGCATTAAGTTAGTATGATAAAGCTCATATTAATTTTGTGTGTGTGCGTGTGTCTGTGTTTTCCCTTTTATAATAACAAAGTTTTCTCATGGTTCTATGTATAAAATTATAGATTTTTTGATAAGCATGTTTTTTTTTTCTTTGATTAGTTGATAAGCATGGTTTCTTGCACTTTTTGTTGGATTATTATGGATATCATCACGACAGATTGTGTCATCAACAACGACATCAACTAACGTAAAAGTTGAAAATAATGATCCTATTCTAATTCTAACCACTTATTGTACCTAATAATTTAAGTGATGTGTCTAGAATCTTGAATAATTTTCTTGCCTCAAGTTTGGCTCAAACATTGTCCTAGCTGAAGTTCTAAAACGTGACAGCCCACTGATCTGGAACCAGCCCAATAATTAAGTTCCAACAGAGGACAACTTACACGCCTAACCCGGCTAGATGATGATGTCAAACTCCTAAGATTTTCCATCTCTGAGCTGTATTAACTCTCGAAGTCCTGGCTTATACACATGTCTCTGGAACTCTGCCCTGATCGACTTCTGATGATTTTACATTGCAAATGGGCAAGGGTATGAACAAATAATTGTCAATTTTATGGAGCATTATATGTGTTAAATTAAAGTTGTGTAATGAAGTATCAAAAAATTATTAAATTTTAATTTTATAATAGATTTGATATACTTAATAAGGACTTTCAATTTAATGGTTGAATTAATAAAATTCAATGTTCATAAAATGAACCTGTCATGTAAAATGAAGTTGTGATAAGTGATTTGATTATATTGCTAACTAAAATGAGGATGATTTGAAGGGGAAAGTGAGGATGAGTCTAATCTAGAGTTAATGGTTAATGAAGGTGGTTATAATAGTAATGATGAGTTGAGTGTTTAGTGATGTGAAGACAAGTATGATAGGCTTGGGATGTTCATTCAGATGAAGATAGACGTGACACATGAGATTTACATTAACAGAGGAATGATGGTAAAACCCTTTTCCTGTGAACCCAATTTGGGAAAGTTAATTTATAAATAGGGCAATCGATAATTTGTTGATGTGAATGAGTTAGCCTGTGATTGCATGTTTGAAACCTTTAGAATTGATTATGAACCTGACAAACATGATTTTAGTCAAAATAAGGTGTTTTGTTAGTATCAGTTAAAATTGATTTTGACTTAAGAAGTGATTTTGACTAGGAACTACAAAAAATAGCTTTTGTATTGAGTTGAAAAAGTTACACTAAGTTTTACATCAAACTTGCTTTCAAAATAAAAACATCCAAATATAAATCACTTCACTTCAAACTTAATTCAAACTAAATCAATTTTACAAAATCAATTTCATTCAAAATTACTTTTATTAAACGTTATCAAAACACAATGAACCTAAGGACTTTGATATCTATATAGGAAGATTTTGAAATTGTGAGAGTGAAAAACAAGAAATCCAGGATGATTGCCAAGTGTGCTACAAAGGGTTGTTCATGGTGTATTCATGCCTATCCAACTCTTGATGGGGTTATTTATAGGATCGATACCTACCGTGGAGTCGTGGAGTTCACAACTGCATAAGAACAACTTAAAACTCAAATGCTACCTCTACCTGGATTGCGAAAAACTTGGAGAGTGAATTAAGACAAGATCCAGACATGAATTATGTTGGTATATATAATGGTTGAACTAATGGAAAAGTGGAATATAGAGCCAAATACACCAATGCAAGTCTATCGAGTTGAGAGAAGGGTGAAAGAAGACAATAAGGGAACACATTTGCTTCCTATCTCAACTTGGGTTGAATTAGCTAGGCAAACAAAGCCAGGTTGTCTGATTAAGTTGGAAATAGAATCTAGACTTCACGAAAACCGTAAATTCAAGAGATTTTTTGTCTGTTTGGGTTCCATGAAGAAGGGTTTTGTGAGAGGTTGTAGGCCATGGTTTGGCAAAGATGGTTGTCATCTTATTTGTCCTTCTGGAGGAGTCATTTTGTCTGCTATTGCTAGTATTGATGCAATCAAAGGCATGTTTCCAATTGCCTTTTCCATATTTGAAATTGAGTGCTTAGGATCATGGAAGTTCTTCTTTCACCACCTGGGAAATGCACTGCAAAATTTGCCACAGTTTAAGTTGGATGGACCATTAACAATAATGTCTGACATGCAAAAGCAAAAGGTAAAAAACTCACACCAATTGCTTGGATTTTTTTTTTTCCCTCGTAGTTCTGCATGTATATACACTCGTATTTGTTAATTAGTTGCAGGGACTAACTAATATTGTGGTAGAATTCTACCTATATTCCAAGCACAGGTTAGTATTTAACTATTTACCTATTGTTCCTATTGCTTTAACTGTATCGATCATTCACTATGGTATGTTATGATGGATCAATGTTTGATTATAATTAGGATTTTCTCTGATCACCTGCTAAATAATCTAAGGTGAAGATATAACCATGCTACTTAGTGACCAATTTTGGGACGTAGCCATGGCTCATAATCAGTTCATGTTTGATAAATCAATGGAGCAGCTCGGGAAACAAAATAGTGATGCTGCAGATTGGTTACTGGCAAGGTTTCAAATTTGAGTCCGAAACCAAAATCTGGGCCGTGACGTATTGGTTTTGACAGTCGTCGAAACCGCATCATGCCCGTAATTGCAGCCGCATAGGCCAAAGTCTATGTGGGCTAGGCATTTAATTATCCATGTGTAAGTCTGGTCACATTGTGTAAGTCAGTTCATATTTCTCTTTAATTTAAAAAAAAATGTATTACTCAATACTATCATATTTATAATTTTCTTATTTCTATTGCATTGTTTTTTTATTTTTCCCCTTTCTGAAGAATCAACAAAGCGTTGGTGGAAGTGATGGTATTGAAGCTGGTGTCACACATGCTCAAGGAACTGAAGCTAGGACTCAACTGCATTTTGGGACTTCAATTAGTCAAGGCTCCTATTGGGTGGGCAGGGCTGGGACATCAACTCCTGCAGGAAGGGATGCTCAGGCCCGCAGGAAATTAATACCAGAGCATTGTATAGCTTTTCTTTGGGATTGTAGAGAGAAGTTTTTTTAGGATTCATGTGCAGTATAGATGATAGGACAATTGGGAGAAATTTTTTGAAATCATTACAGCATACTGGTTTTTTGTTGATATACAGTAATTAGTTTATAAGGTATATAGCAGCAAAGCGAGGCCATAGATAAGGATCAGAGAACTAATTCCTAACTAACAAAACCAACTATTATCTTGGCTAACAAAGATAACTAACTAACTAAGAATTAACAACTCTAACTGATATGTAACTAATATAGGCATATCAGTTTTAACAAACTAAAACTGATTAACTGGATCTACTCAAAAATATTGGTTTTGGAGTTCAAATCCTCGTAAGTGACCGGAAATTTCCAGCAAAAGAGTGATAGACTGATGGAATAAAATAATATTATTTTATTTCGTGAGTCTATCTCTCTCCTATGGAAATTTCCAATCACTTGAGAGATTAATCAAGTTCAGTTGGTTTAGGTTGTTGATTGCAGTGTTAGATTACACAGGCACATGTCCAAGTGCTTTTAAGTTTATGAACGGACAGTGTTGCTACATATTCTTGATATGCAATGAAACAGTGCAGATTCTGAGGTTGTTGCTTTTATTTACTACATTCTTTTACTAATACTAAATTTGTATATTCTTTACATTACTATGCAAAATAGACATCATTAAGGTGCATCAGTACTCATTTGGTTCTTCTACTAAAATTATAGCAACTTTGCATCCTCAATTGGCATCAATACCCAACAGGACATGCAACGTTGCTGCAATGGAAAGCGGCGGGAATGATAAATTACATTAACACTGTATTTGGAACGTGAGAAATACGTGGAAAGAAAAATAATGCATAGAAAATATGGAAATCAAGAAGATTTCCTCCGTTTGGTTTATATAGAAAGGGGACAGGGGAGAGAAAAAGCATGTGGGGCTCACCCTTTTCCTTTTCTCCTCTAAAATGGACGGAAAACTTGTTGGCCAAAGCTTTACACACG
Organism: Echinosophora koreensis; assembly: GCA_035048595.1. Taxonomy (NCBI): domain Eukaryota; kingdom Viridiplantae; phylum Streptophyta; class Magnoliopsida; order Fabales; family Fabaceae; genus Echinosophora; species Echinosophora koreensis. The sequence continues at coordinate 327,879 of JAPCYP010000158.1, read as the reverse complement.
AATCAAGGCAGAAACATGTAACAGAACTATCAATTGACGTAAAAGCACTAGAAGGCCATATTATTTTTTTATTTTAAAATTATTATGTGAGGGTATTTTGATCATTTCATAAATGTATTTTTTTTTCCTTTCACTTTCTACTCAATCAAATAAGGGGAGAGAAAAATTTTGATTTTCTTTCTTTTTATTTTCTCTCATACCAAATACTTAAACAATCTTCTTATTTTTTATTCATTTTCTTTTCTTTCACTTTCTCTCCTACTATCACGAGTGTAAGTAAGAGCATAAAAGTCACAAGTGACAATCACTATTTCATTTCAACTATAAATTGGGCAGAAACAAAAAAAAATTAGAGTCACGCATGTGGGATGTATCACGTGTCATTAGCCGTGTTAATGGTCCCGTAAGTGTGAGGGTATATGGCCGGTGCAAGTCTAGATCCTAGAGTAAATTAAACGGAGAAAAGTTACCTGAACACCAAAATAAGGGACCCTTTATTTTTATGACGTATTTTTGGAATGCATGTATATAAAAAGATAAAAAGCAAGTGAGAGATAGCTAACGAATGTTGGTCCAATTAGTAAGGATACGGCTCATAACTCACAAGATAGTGAGTTCGAATCTCACTATCGATGTGAGAACATCGTTGGTTGTAATATATAAGTACCTCTGTAAGTGCTCTTTGAGTCGTGACCTAAACTTTTTTGTACCAGAAAAATAAAAAATAAGTGAGAGATAGAGATAAAAATATACGGTATCACATATGGTGTCCAAATTTTGATGTTCAAATAACATAACTGATTAAATAGGACACACAAAAATGTTAAAATTTTTTAGGGGCAGAACTTTGTCGTCCTTATAGTCCTACTTCTACCCCAATTTGAGGGATCAATTTGTTGTGGTTACCGAGGGTAGCTCAAGTGGTTTGAGCTAAGGATATAAGGAGTTGAAGAGTAGAAGAGTTAAAGATGGAAAAAAATTAACATAACAACTAACTGCTAATATTTCCTATCAAAAAAAATTTGTTGTGGTTACATATAAAATATCTTGGAGATAAAAAAAATGCAACAATACATTTTTAAAAGCAAGAGAATGTCTGTAATTATCACTAAATTTAAGAAAAATAGTATAATTTATCCTTAAAATTTAAAAAAGATTTTTCTAAAAGTAAATTTAGATATAAAATTATGAATAACAATATATTCGCTAAATTTAAGAAAAATAGTATAATTTATCCTTAAAATTTAAAAAATATTTTTCTAAAAGTAAATTTAGATATAAAATTATGAATAACAATATATTCGCTAAATTTAAGAAAAATTAGCATAATTTATCCTTAAAATTTAAAAAAAAAAAAGGTTTTTCTAAAAGTAAATTTAGATAATAAATTATGAATAACAATATATTTCTTTAAATTTTTACACGTTTTTATCAATAATCACAATTTTCCAGAGAGGTCCGAGTCAACTGGAGAGGCAGCCAACGACAATCACGACAGAGAGAAAAACAAAGCACACAACCACTGCGGAACGCAAATAAAAAACGAGTAATGATAGGTAAACATCTGAGTTTGATATTCAAAGTTGATATCTTGATTAATCATATATAATTTTTTTGTTAATTCAGTTCATTATATGGTTAATAGGTTATATGAAGCTTGTTTTTCATAATCATATAAATATTTGGTTAATCACATGTAAATATCTAATTAATTCAGTTTTTTATATGATTAATGGATCATCATGAATTAACAAAATATTTATACGTGATTAACCATATAATGAACAAAATTAACCAAATATTTATACCGATTAACCAAGATATCAACTTTGGATATCAACTTTAGGTGTACAACTATTATTACTCTTAAAAAACCGACCACCACACATATAAGAAGAAGTAAACAAAACAAATCGCAGACAGTGCAATGAGTTGTCACCGCGTGTCAGATTTCTACTGGGGAATTTTTTGAGTGACCCAACGACCACAAATTCCAGGTTTTAGACCTGTGAGCGGGTCCCACCTGTTACTTTTCCAATTTTGTGGCATCCGCTGACTCAGCCATTCCAATCTTTTATCCTTTGGGCTTTGGTCTTTTAAAAAGCCTGCTCTCTTTTTCTTACGTGGAGACATTATTCTTTCCCACCCACCATCTCTCATTTATTATTACTATTATTATTTAATAATAACAATGTTATCATTATACACTGCATGAAACAAAAAAAAAGTGTTATCATTATATACTTTTAAAACTTTCTTGATAAGACTTTTTTTTAATATAAATGTATTTTAGGTAGAAACCATCAAATAGGTAGGGCAATTGCTAGCCAGTTCAATGGTCAATTTTTTTTTTAAACACAGCTTTATAGTGAAACATAATATATCTAAAATAATTAAAAATTTAATATAAACTTACCATTTTTTAATAAATTTAATTCGTATGGAAAAAATTGAAACTATCAATCAATTCTAAATAATTACATCATTAAAATTATACGACTCTTTTAATAATTACTTTAAAAGTCATGATTGGTTAATATTATAAAAAACTTTCTACATCACTATTAAAATTAAACTTTTTATTTTCGGTCACTAATAAAAAAAAACCCAATACATAAAACCTAGAGTTTAGTAAAGAATTTTACATAGACATCAAATAATATTTTGATAAATCAGTATTATTATTATTTTTTCTCTTAATTATTAAAATAAAAGCACACATATCAAAATGTTAATAGATCTCAATATAAAATTTTTACACTGATAATATATATTACTTTAATCATAAAACTTATTTGATATGAGAGTTGCTTAAACTATAAGTCACTAATTATCAACATGTGGTTGATCCAAGTGATAACGAGTTTGGGTCCCTTAAGCAAGTGGTCAGATGTTCGATCTCTGGCTCTTGTGTATGGAAAAAAACCCTGATTGGGAGTGGTCAACACTTTAATGTCGTCCAGTACTTCGAGAAATTAGTCTCCACAGTCGTACGCGGAGGATACCCTAAAAAAATAAAAAATAAAAAATAAAAAATAAAAAATAAAAAATCACTAACTAATTCTTACACAATGGCACAAAGGATCACCAACGACATCAAATCCGATTATAAGCATATTTGCCATTTGGTCATAGAAGTAACCATTAGGGTGAAGAAATGTTTAAAATATTTTAAAGTAAGAAAGGATAATGTGACATAACATAACTCAAAAAAAAAGTTAAACAATTTTAGTAACTTGCATAATTAGAGATGATCTCATAGCAACTAATAAAAAATTAAAAAGTAATTTTTTATTAAAAAATGATATATATATATATATATATAATTTTTCAATAAACATTCATTCATTATTACTCCTTCTGATCCATAATATAAGAAATAAAACCCTAAAACACAGAGATCAAGAAAATATATTGGAATAAGTTAATTGTAATTAATACTCATATAAATTTTTCAAAACACCAATTCTAATTTTACTTAATATTCTGATGGCTTATAATTAATGATAATAATTAATAAGGATAATATTAAAAATTAATATTTAATATATATGAAAATTGATACTTATTTTTTATAATTTGAAAAAAAAAAGTCCCATTATTCTTTATATCGGGAACCAGAGAGAGTACTCCCTTTGGTCCACAATGTAAGCAAAAATTTCTAAATTTTTTGGTCCAAAATATAAGTAAATTTTAACTACTTTCTTCTCATTTAATGAAGTTATTCTCAAAATACCTTCATTTAATACAAATTTTGTTTTTCAATGACTCCTTTTATTCTCAATAACACAAGTTTAATAAATAAGAGGAAGGGTAATTTTGGTAACAAACTTAATTTTTTATTCCCAATGACTCTTTTAAATGAGATCAACTAATTATCTTAATATATGTGTCCCATTTAATTTTTGCTTACAATAAAGATCAGAGGGAGTAATTCCTAACGTGTTAATGACTTTACGGCACTTGTTAGTCGTGTCTTAATTTAATTTACCTGCTTGCTAGCACTTCTTCTCTGTCTCTTTTCCCTATAAAGCGCTCACTTTCCCAACGCTTTTCTCTCTTCCCTTTCTTCCAACTTCACCTTCCCAAAGTTCAATCCTTCTTCAAGAATCAAAAAACAGAAAAGAAAAAAAATTCAATCCTTCTTGTTCCCCCAAAATCATGCAAGTTCCATTGATCGATAGGCTCAACGATCTCCAAGTGGGTCTCAATTCTCTTCACAACCCTTCTCTCCCTTCTCAAATAACCTCTTCCCTTTCCGTCTCCGTAGCTTACAATTTCTGCAAATGGGGTGCTGTAATCCTCGCTCTCGTCGCCACCTTCGGAAGCATCATCAATAGGGTCACCATTTTCATAATCAGGTTCCGTAACAAAGCCACTTCTTCTCTTCCTTCAATCTCTTGTCTCGGCGACGATGACGACTACGACGATGACGATGAAGATGATTGCACCAGCTCCAACGATGACGATGGTTACACGTCATCAGAGTTCAAAGACGAAGAACACGATGACCCATCTTCATCTTCCAAGTTCTTACACGAGTATTTTCGATTTAACGGTTCCGATGATGATGAGTTTCTAAGCGGAACGCATAAACGACGTCGTAGCTTCGGGGACATTTTTTCCCTTTCGGAAATCGCTACCGGAAAAAGCGTCGTTAAGTTATGGGACAGCATAGGATTCGGTCTGGGATTAGATTTCGATGATTACGAGGAAACTGTCTATCCTGTGCCGGCGGTTTCGAACCCGTCTCCGGCGGTGGTTGTGTCTGCCGGAGAAGGCGCGTGCGGTAACCTGGCGGTGAAGATCTGGGACACGCGTCTACGGCGGCGGAAGCCGTCGGTGGTTGCGGAGTGGGGTGGCAGCCTGGGAAAAACCGTGCGCGTGGAATCTGGCGGCGTCCAGAAGGTTTATGTCAGAGATGACGGACGTTACGGCGTCACGATTGGTGACATGAGGAATGTGAGAACGCCGTTAGGAAACGTAACGGAATCTGATGCGGATATTTGGTGGGATGCGGATGCTATTATTGTTGCGGACGAGTCCTATGGGAATGGCGAAGACCAATCGCTGTTGCATCAAACTTGAATAATTGGGGTTTCTGTTAGGTGATGAAATTTTAATTAAAAAAATGAATAAAATGTTGTTTATTTGTATTATTTATTTTGAAATTTATATAAGTGTACATGAATAAATTAGTTCTTTTGATTATGTATATATCTCATGCGTGTGGTTGGAATTAGGTAATGTTGCTTCTTGAGAATTATAGATATATCTTCACTACAATGAAAGTTTGATTTGCTGGCTTTTCAAAAAGATTGAACTCTTTATTATACAAAAATAAAACTAATGAGCAATTTTTTTGGGTACAAAACTAATTAATATTTAGAATTGTTATCGATTTTCAATTTAATTCATTAATATATTATGAGTATAAAAATATGTGTAACAACTAACTAATGAAATTATAACATGTAAAATAGTTGTTATATATTATGTTCTTTATTGGAAAACAGCAAGCACCTAAAATATAATTCAACACGAAATCAAGTTTATTTTAAGATCACTCTTTTTTAAAAAAAAAAAAAGGAAAGACAAAATGAATTTGGATAATAACGGACAAGCCTAAGAAAACATCCAATGGTGTTCAAACTTCCGAAAATATGAAGGGCTAAAACTTAAAAGTTGGACAAAAAATCGATAATGAAAAAATATAATTAAAAATGTACAGTTTTAGATATTTTACTTTAATTAAGTTTTTTTTTTTATTCCAGCTAGATATTAATCAAAGATTGCATGACAACTTTTGATAAAAAAAGATGAAGATATTAATCAAAGACTTGCTCTGATTAATGGGGCTGACAAAAAAAAATTCATCTTACCAAGAAAAAAAAAAGTTGAAGACTTTATTGTGTTTGGTTTAAATGAGGAGAGGGGAATGATTTTAATTAGATATTATGTTTTGTTGAGAGGAGGGGAGCGGAGGAATTTTAATGAAGGGATGAGATATATCACTTTTCATGTTTAATTCAGGAGGAGATCTATATTTTAAAACTAATTTACTTTAAAACCCCTATAAATTTAGAATTCAAAACATATAAATGAGCAAATTTTAGGTTATCTATTCAAAATATTTTAAATCCCCATCCCTCCAAATTCCCTGATATTTGAGGGTAGTCAAAATTGACCTAGGAGAGATTTTGCTCCCCTCCCTTATCCTCTAAAAAATGAATCAAACATAAAGGATTTAAAATAATCCCTTCCCTACCAATAGGGTGTTGGTCTAGTCACTCTAGTGGAAGCAACTAGCCCTCATAAGGAGGAGAACCTGGGGAACCCGAGTTCAAATTCTTGTGGAGTCACCCCATTGGGAGGCTGATAGCCAAAGGGTAAAATCATACTCAATCAGTCGAATCAGATATTAACCCTATAGCGGGTCCGAAGGGCCTAAGCCGTGGGATACTCTAGTGGACTCACTCGACTCAAAGGACTAATTAGGGTGGGTTCTGAACAAAAATAAAATAAAAATAATCCCTCCCCTCCCCTTCACTCTCTGGGGATGAAAACATCAATTTTTATATTTGGTTCAGGAGGGGATGGAAGATATTTTAAAACTAATTTAATTTAAATCCTTATAAATTTAGAATTCAAAACATACAAGTGATGATATATAAGGTAATATATTCAAAATATTTTAAATCCTTCCTCCCATCCAAATCACCCAATATTTGAGGGTAGTCAAAATTGACTTATGAGAAATTTTGTTCCCTTCCACTTACCTCTGAAAAAATGAATCAAACATAAAACATTTAAAATAATCTTTTCCTTCCTTCACCTCCAACCAATCAGTATATAAAGTACTCATATATGAAGCTTTGAGGATTTAAATATATGGTGGGTGAGAATAACGATTCCTAAGCCCATAAAATTAATTATAAAGTTTGGTGGTTGCGCCAAATTACTTAAAATAATGATTTAGAAATGTATGATTAAGTGTACGAAACAAAAAAGAAATCTTGTATAAAAAAAAAGAAAAAGAAATCTATGTGTTGTGACCCTCAATGCGGCAGCAGATAACAATACTTTTTTTAAAAAAAAAATTGATTGCTATTTAAGATTTTTATCGATCAAGTTAAAAAAAAAATTCTCAAGAATTTAATTAAGGGAAGTTATCTTAACAATTGAAAATAAGTCATCCTGCTTCCTGAGAATCATAGATAGCTTCCTTATAATGAAAGTTTGGTGAATGGATTTTAAAAAAATATTTATGTATATAAAATTATAATTATTATTTTATTATAAAGTAAATTAGGAATTCAATTTTTAAAATTGTTGTCAATCTTAAGTGAAATTCTTAAATTTAATTATACTTACGAATTTGAACATGTAAAATTGAATCTCAAACGGAAAATTAATTAAAGATGTATTTAAATATCAGCTCAAATAAGAAAATAAAGTTTAAACCCTCTGTGAAATTTTATCATTAGTACTTGAAGTTCAAATTCATAAAGGTACATGCAATTGCTCAAATCTCGTCACTTTAGTAACATTAAGTGGAAAGAGACCGATAGAACTGACAAACAAACCAAACCAAAATTCGTCATCCTTTTCTGGAATTTTAAACATCCTAGTGTAAGTATTATTGTTTAGAAATTATGCAGTATTAATAATATTATTTATTGAGAATCTCAATTAAAACTAACAGATTTAAAAAATTTAACCCCAAGATTTTGAATTCTTCCCTATTTTCTAAAATTTCCCAACACTTAAAGACTATAGTTCTTCCTACTGTCAAAAAAAAAAAAAAAATACTATCGTTCTTCCTCATTTTGGGAAGGTAACATAGGTTGTGAGAAGAAGATGAGAGGAACCTTCCTTAAACAATCGAAACACAAAGAGTGAGGAGTGAAAGGTTATTAGGAGAGTGAAAAGTTTCAAAGTGTGTGATGGTTTCAGAATATGGAATGGTTCTATTTATATACACGAGCGAATGATGCAGTTAGTAGAGAAGATGTACAGTCGTACGTTTTCAAAGAGAAACCATAATTAGAAGTTACAATGTTAGTGGAGTAATTAGAATTTACAATGTTAGTGGAGAAGAGGAGTAGATCAAGAGATCACATGCAGTTGTGCTCTGTCGCTTAGTATCATTCCCGCCAAAAATTGTGCTATCAAGTTGTAACAACGTTTTCTAGAGAGGCATTGTTAATTGTGTCAATTTTAATAGTGTTTGCTACACAATGCACTATTAAAGGTATGATCCACCTGAAATAGATATATATTAAAGGTTTGAACTATTACTGTCTCTCAAATCTTTCAAATCTTGCTCTCTCTCAAAATTTTGTTCTCTCTCTCTCACTCTCAATATCTCAAACTTAACCACTAACTCTCATCGTCTTCACTGGTAAGTCTGTTAAATGGCTACTTAGGTTTGCCTCTGTTCAAGGCTTGACATTTGAAATATCTAACGATGCAGACATTCTGTGGCTACTTAGGGTTATCTCTGTCACGACAACATTATTCATGTAAGTTGGTGTTTAGCACATTCGTAAGAAAGCTGAAGCTTGTTTTTAAGCCCATCTCTTGTCTCTTGTTGATGGATTTCAGAGTTGACCATGTATTCTCGAATCATCCTATTTGTGGGAGTCGAGGGTAATAGTTTGCTATTGGAAGGTTTTTATATGTGGGTTCCATTATTATCACAGACCAATGGTTTCTTGAACTTTTTCAAATATTTCAAGTATTCTACATGTGTTGGTAATTTTTTTCTTTATTATGTAGGTTGATTCAGACACAGAAGAGTGGAACTAGCTTCTTGTTACTAGCTTATTCTAGATGACAACAAGATATTAGTGAAGGTTAATTGTCATTGTCTTTTTAGATATATATTTTTTGTTTCAGTAACTCATAGGTGTTTTAATATTCTATTTATTAAATTCTGGTATATTCATTGGAATGTATGTTTTTGTTTTCGCGTTATCGTATATGTTTTTAAGACCCAAAGTTTGTTTATGGTCGATTTTGTTAATTGCAGTAGTTGTATGATTGGTGTTAATTGTTGAATGCTATTTTTTGAATGTTGAATGGTCAAATTTTTTTTTTTAATAAGATCAATGATGTTTTTGATTGATCAAATTCTGGTATGATGATGAATGCAAAAAACAGCTACAAAATGTATCAATTAAAAAAAAGGGGCGGAGCCCAAAGTTGTTGGCCTAGTGGAAGCGTGCTAGGTCCATAAGGTGTAGAGTATATACAAGGATACTCTTGAGAAGTGAGAGGTCTTTGACTCGAATCCTTGCAAAAAATAAACACCTTGGAAAGCGATCATACCCATGTCGCCCGCGCCCCCAAAGCTGTAGCTCACTTGCCACCATTTCTTTTACCAAAAAAATGGGCGGACAATAGATAACGTTGTTTACGAAAACGTTATCATTGTTCAAACTATGATAGCGCTTTGGTGAGATCGCGCTACAGTTTTTGGATAACTAAGCACATTTTTAAGTCAACGCTATCCTTATTTAGAATCCACGTCAACCCGACTTCCTGGTTAACATTTTGGTGTGAACTACTATAGCGTTTTGTTGACAAGCCTTATTGTAGTTAAATCTATGACAACGCTTCTGAAACATTATCTTGTTTACAACTTTCAACAACGCCAATATATATACCGTCCGAAAGCGCTATAAAATGTCGAAATTAAATGTTATTAAATCCTGAATCTTTTGTAGTGCTATGCTAAAAGATTTTGGTTGCGTTTGGGTAAATAACTTAACTGAGCACTTATCGCATAAGACCTTATTGCATGAGAGCTTATGCATAAGCGCTTAAACTCAATAAGTTATATGCGTTTGGATGCACACTTCGAAAAGCACTTATGTAATATTAAGGCGTTTGGATACATTACTATATAAGCACTTATAAACATTTTAAAATTAAAAAATTTGTCTTATTAAATTACAATAAAAATGTAAATAATGTTAATCTCAAAACACATATCGTGTAAATAATGATAAATTTTTTATCACAATTTTTTTTTTTTGACGTTAATGTTGAAAAATATATCAGTAGCAATCATTTTGAGGTATATACAATCATAAGCATTTTGAGTTATGAAAATTATTTACTAGGCATCTGTTTCATTTTGATAGAAAATAGAATATTGTTCCATTAAAAAAAAAAAAAAGTTGCATCAGTAGCATTAGTTTAGAGGTACATGCATCAAATTATTGATGTACAACTTTTATAGATTAATAAAAACATGATAATTAAACTAGATAATTGTAGGCATCTGGTTTCTAATAGTGTCTCTGACTTGCTCCATTTCCTAACACTTTGTTGATTTGGTTCCTCCCATGTGACTTCTTCAGGTGTAGTTTCATATACATCGATATTATACTCTAATTCAACATTCTCGTCAAATACGATCAAATTATACGATCGAATTGCTCACACATTCGGTGCCCGACACTACCTCTCTTGTTATCCTTCCCACCCTTTTTCCTTTTAGGCCTTTGACTAGCAGGACTTGGGTCTTGAGATGGTGCATACCTTTCATTACTATTTTTTCTTGCTTCCGCTTCTGGGTCTTGAGATGGTGCATATGCACTAGTACCAGTGGCGACGGTATCCTTAAAAAGGATCTCTATTTTCTCACAATTTTTTAGACCTTCGTTTCTGAACTTTGCAAACTCGGGATAAACCTAAAATAAAAGAACTTGAAGTCAGTAAATATTTTTAAACATCAAGATAATAAATATATAATTAAATCAAATATATCATATTACCTTAATATTCTCATCCCACCTAGCATCACTTGCATCAACTGTCCCCTTACTGTGATTCACTCCATGACTAGTATTCGATCCTGTGAGTATTGCCCACGCCTGCCGCTCTTTTCTCACTACAAGAAAAGACATATTTACCGACAGAATTTTTCCGACGGACTCCTGACCGTCGGTAATTAAGACATTACCGACGGAAGTTACCCGTCGGTAAAGTTTCCAACGACTTTTCCATCGGTAAGTCCGTTGGAAATGGTGGTGGGAAGGGTAAATTTTTGGCGCGAAACAGTACCAACGGGCTTTTCCGTCGGTAAGTGTAAATGAAATTACCGACGGAAAGGCCGTCGAAAAGAAAGTCTAAGTATACCGACGGAAAATTCTGTCACTAATTCAGATTTTTGAAATGAAGTCTCCGAATACCAATGGAATGTCCGTCGGTAATTCACAAATCTGAATTACCGATGTAACTTTCTGTCGGAAATTCAAAAATCTGAATTACCAATGGAATTTTCCGTCGGAAATGAAGTCTCCAAATACCAATGGAATGTCCGTCGGTAATTCACAAATCTGAATTACCAAAGGAATTTTCCGTCGGTAATTCAAAAATTTGAATTACCGACGGAAATGTCCGTCGGAATTGTAAAATGTCCATTGGAAAAGTTCATTAAATTAGAAATGAAAACCCTTTTCCCCCTCACTTTCCCTTTTCTCTTCTCTCTCTATCTCTCTTGTGTCTCTCGGCGATCACCATCGCCGCCACCAGCCACCGTCGTCGCCACCCACCGCCAGCGCCCCCCACCACCACCTTTGTTCTCCCTGGCCCTTTATCTCTTCCTTCCCTCTCTATCTCTGTTCCTCATCGTGCGCGCAACTCGTTCTGTTGGGTGGAGGAGCTTGCGACGAGCTTCAACTCCTCCACCACCGCTCAACGTCGCCAGTTCCCAGATCTGGAAAAAAAAATTTAAAAAGGGCAAGGATTTTCGGAGTCTATGGCAAATCTGTCGTTTTTGAGAGATGGTTCTGTTTTTTTTTTAAGTTGCAAGCTTGAAGCTTGATCGCGGCGATGCGAGGACGGTGAAAGGTGGCGACGCACAGAGGATGGTGAACGGAGGAAGAAGAGGCCGCTAAAGTTAAAATTAAAATTAAAATTTTAATATAAAAAATAAAAAATTAATATAAAAAAATAAATCCTAGTTACCAACGGAAAAATCAGTCGGTAATGTTTCCGACAGATACCGACGGAAAAATCCATCGGAAACGTTACCGACGGATTTTTCCGTTGGAAACCGGTCTCCATTACTGACGGCTTTTTCCGTCGGTAATTTCCGACTGATCCGACCCGTTCGTCGGAAACCGTTTCCTATGAGCCTGATACCGACGGAATCCGGTTCGTCGGAAAGGCTGTAGGAAACGTGCTTTACCGATGGATTTTTTGCGTTTCCGATGGGTTTTGACCATCGGTAATCCCTCTTTTTTTTGTAGTGTCTCAAAATATCCCATTTATTTTTTCATTTGCTTCTGCTCGTAACATAACCCTGTTTGTTCATTAAAACTCTTGATCAAGTTTGCCCCACCCCACTTTGTTAAAGTGAGCATGTGGCCTATTCCCAGCCCATACTTATTCAATACAACACTTAAGAAATATATCATGATTTATTTCATTCCAATCTGCCTTGGCTCGTTTTCCATTACCACTACCATTTCCATTCCCTTCAACTGGGTTTGAAGACATTTTAGAGGCCATTCTAGCACAATACAAATACAAAGCATTAATTGAAACTACAACAACACAGAATTAGTACAACAATGATATTATTCTCAGTATCATGAGCATTAACACAACAAAAAATGACAGCAACTTAAAAAATCACACCACAAGAAAACATCGATTTACCGACGGTCGGATTTCCGATGGAAATTTTGGCATTACCGACGGAAAAACCAGCCGGAAATCTGGATAACGAACAAACACAGATTTTTCCGACGTAACTGCCGTCGGAAAGGTTTCCGACGACCATTCCGTCGGAAAAGCGGCGGGAAATTTGCACGGGATTTATTACCGACGGAAATTTCCATCGGAAAGTGGGGCGGGAATTCGGTTACCGACGGAAATTTCCGTCAGAAATTGAGGGCGGGAAATCGGTTACCGACTGAAATATCCATCGATAATTTACCGATAGAAAAATCCATCGGTAAGTTGGGCATGAAAATCGGGGAGGGGGTACCGACGGAAATTTCTGTTGGTAACTGATGGGCTCGAAAATCGGGGGAGGGGGTACTGACGGAAATTTCCGTCGGTAACGAATGAGCGGGAAAATCGGGGTGTGGTTACCGACGGAAATTTCCGTCGGTACCATTACCGACGGACGGGTTCGTCAGAAATGCGGATCCCGCCGTCGGTAATTTGAATCTGCCCCTCATTACCGACGGCCCGGTCCATCGGTAATGTCCCTTCCTCCTTAAAAACTGCTGATTTCTCCCCCCTCCCCCATTTCCATGTTTCATTTTCTCCCTACTACTCTCTTCTCCCTCTCCTCACCGCCGACCTCCGTCCCCTCTCCGGTGGGCGCCCCTTTCTTCCTCCTTCCTCCTTCCTCTTCTTCTTCCTTTCTCCCTCTCTTTCCTTTCTCTTTTCCTTCTTTCTTCTCCACAGCCAACCGAACCCAAACGCCGCTAACCCAGCCCCGCGCGCCGCCGCCTTCGCCGTTCGCCTGTGCCGCCGCCAACACAGCCGCCTGCGCCTCCGCCTGCACCTCCTCCTTCACCGCCGCAACCACCACGTTAAGGTAAGCAACCACCTTCTCCTCCAACTCTCTTCTCTGATTGTGCACTATACATACTCAATCTTTGTCTTCTCAAGAGAACAACCACCAGTTTGGAGCACCAGCCACCGTGCCTGAGGAATTCCGGCCACTAGTTTGGTTGTTTCAGGTGAGTTTCCAATTTTATTTGTTAATATTTTTTTATATTAATTAAATGTTATATGGATAGTTGTTAATTAGGATGTTGTAAATTGTTAGGACAATGATAAAATGTGTTGGAATGTTATGTTGGATTATTTTTTTTAAGTGTGTTGGATAGTTTTGTTGGAGTGTAATTAGGTGGACTGTTATGTTGGATTATTTTTTTTAAGTGTGTTGGACAGTTTTGTTGGAGTGTAATTAGGTGTACTTTACTGTTAAGTTGTAAATTGTTAAATGTGTTGGACTGTTATGTTGGATCAATTTGGTGTGCTGTACTGTTATGTTGTAATTAGCGGTGTTGTACAGTAATAATTTATGTTTTTTATCATTTGGTATGCTTTATTGCTTTTTAATTAACAAAAATTAACAATATAAATTTATTTTGATTTTGATGTAGGGAAATGCAAAAAGCACCTGAAATTCATTCCTTATCTAATCTCGTAATTAAGCTAGATTTTGAGATGTCAAAGCCAAACGATAGTTGTAAATAAATTATATTTTGTACCTTGGATTTGTTTTTTATTTAAATATGTATCTTATTTATTTTTACTTTTATTCTTAACATAATATTATTAATGCAATGATTAAGTGTATAATGTGTGTTTACATTAATAGGTCACATTGTAAAGTTGAAGAAATTTACACAATAAAGACGCGTAAAAGCATTAGAAATGCGGTCAGACAGGTTGCTGCTAGTACTAATAATAGAATTTAAAATAAATTTTAGATTTTAAAATTCAAGTATACAAATTAACATAATTACTTTACTAAATCAATAAAATGTTTTATTAATTAAATTAAATTGAAAATAAATGATTTAATAAAACGTAAGACAAATGATTATGGGCTGATATATGTTTATGCTGGTTGCTTAATTATGTGTTATATAGTTTGTTGTTGTTATCAAACTTTACGCAAATTATCTGTGTTACTTAAAGTTTCATTTTATCTTAAAGTATATATATTTAATACGTAATTGAGAAAAACCGTAGCTTCCCGTTCAAGGTTCAATATTATTGAGCATGTGTACTCCTGGTCATGGTATCGCTCATTTTATTGAATCTTGAATTGTCCAATTAGGACAGTTTGGGAAAAAACTTTTTCTCCACTGATATACTAATTACTCGTTGATTCTCATCTGTTATATAGTTGATGAAATTTCGGGTCGAAGCATTTCCTTTTGTTCTCCGGGTCCATGCTTGATTGCGGTATCTTACCGCGGTCAAGTCGTGTACTTGGAGACCAATGGGAAATGCTGCCGAAAATTCGTCAGCTATAAGACATGAGAAACGATGAGTAACTAGTATAATACAGTGGTGAAAAAGTTTTTCCTTGAATAGGATAGGGCCACACCTTTGAAGGAAAGGGAGCGATTCGAGGTTATAGTATCATGTTTAAAAATACGTCAATTTATCTGGATATGCAGAAGGATGGAATATTATCTCCCGAGTCGTAGTTGGGTATATGATAGGAACGAGTCTAGGAGATGGCTTCTAACACAATCATTTGCAGTTGGAGTTGAGAAGTTTATATCGAAAGCCAAACAACATTGTGATTATGCAGAAGAAGGGGGGATTCGATGTCCGTGCATAAAGTGCAATTGTATGAAAGTTTTGAGTGATGACGACGTGAAGTTACACCTATATCGACATGGGTTCAAGCCTAATTATTGGATATGCACTGATCATGGTGAGGAGTTGCCAGATATTAATTTGAATGATGTCGGTGTTGATGATCTTCACATCGGTGCATCTGGCAGTGGCTTACATGACGACTATGTCGAACAACTCCAGTCAATGCATATGATGGTGGATGATTGTCTTGGGCAACATGGGAACTTCGAGGCAGATGTGTCTGATGACATGGAAGAGCCTCCTAATGAATCAGCGCAGAGATTCTACAATCTATTGTTAGAGACAAATAAGCCGTTGTTTGAAGGGGCGTTAGATTCAAAATTATCAATTTGTGTTAGGCTTTTAGCTTGCAAGTCCAATTGGAATGTGCCCGAGTAGTGTTTGGAGTTTTTTTGTAAAATGCTTCAAGATGTAACACCCTTCAAAGACTTGTTACCAAAAAGTTATTATGATGCGAAGCGGTTGGTGTCAAAACTAGGGTTAGGGGCTAAAAGAATAGACTGTTGTTTGAACGGGTGCATGCTATATTATGACAGTGCTTCGAGTACAAATGACAGCATGTTGGAAGGATGTAAATTTTGCCAGACACCTAGGTACCGTGTTCAAAGCAGTGACCGTAGTAAGAACAAACCAGTTCCTGTAAAGTCAATGTTCTATCTGCCAATAATTCCAAGGCTGCAGAGACTGTTTGCATCACCGCAAACTGCGGGACATATGAGATGGCATAATGAAAATAGGAGAAATACGGGCCTTATACGCCACCCTTCTGATGGTGAGGCCTGGAAGCACTTCGATCGGGTACACCCTGACTGTGCTGTAGATCCTCGCAATGTACGACTTGGACTATGCTCAGATGGTTTTACCCCGTACATTCAGGCATCAGTCTCGCCATATTCATGTTGGCCAGTGATTGTTACACAGTACAGTCTTCCTCCTGAGATGTGCATGTCAAAACCGTACATGTTTTTGACTTGTCTCATTCCGGGACCATCTAATCAGAAGGCTGGGATAGATGTATATTTGCAGCCTCTAATCGATGATCTGAAGAAGTTGTGGGATGGTGTGTTGACGTATGATGTCTCAAAGAAGCGAAACTTTATGATGAGGGCGTCACTGATGTGGACTATCAATGATTTTCCTGCATATGGCATGCTCTCTAGTTGGGGGACACATAGTAAATTGGCGTGCCCGTATTGCATGGAACATGGAAAGGCTTTTACCTTAAGATATGGTGGCAAAAGCTCCTGGTTTGATTCTCATCGTCGGTTCTTAGATCCTGACCATCCCTTCCGAAGGAATACCCGAGCATTCAAAAAGAATCAGACAGAAGAGGAAGGTCCACGCCTTTGTTGACTCCTGAACAAATATGGGGTCGGGTTAGGGATCTTCCTAAAGTCACTGTTGCTAGTGTGTCAAAAATACCGGGGTATGGAGAATGGCATAACTGGACAAAACAAAGCATATTTTGGGAACTACCGTATTGGAAGGATAATCTATTAAGACATAACCTTGATGTGATGCATATTGCGAAGAATTTCTTTGACAATATCTTTAACACGGTTATGAATGTGTCTGGCAAGACGAAAGACAATGAGAAGGCAAGGATGGACATAGCTTTGTACTATAGACGAAAGGATCTGGAGCTGAAGCCACAACCTAATGGAAAAATGGTCAAACCAAAAGTTTGTTACACTCTAACCGCCGATGAAGCAAAGTCAATTTGTCAGTGGTGAAAAGACCTTAGGACGCCTGATGGTTATTCCTCTAATTTGGCATGATGTGCTGATGTAAGAATGGGGAGGCTTCATGGGATGAAAAGTCATGATTGTCATGTATTCATGGAGTGTTTGCTTCCTATTGCTTTCGGCTCGTTGCCCTCGGTCATTTCGAACCCGCTTACAGAAATCAGTCATTTCTTCAAAGATTTATGCTCTGCAACTTTAAGTGCGGATGGTCTGAAGAAGATGGAAGAAAAGATTCCAACAATTCTTTGCAAGATGGAAAGGGTATTCCCCCCAGGATTTTTTTGACTCAATGGAACATTCTCCCTGTGCATCTTGCATACAAAGTGAGGCTTGGTGGACCAGTACAATATAGGTGGATGTATCCGTTTGAAAGGTAATATTTTATATTTTCACATTGTAATAATTAACGTCCCTTGAATAATGACTTGTGACTAATAGTTGTCATTTCTTAGATTCATGGGCGACTCTAAACGATCAGTGAAAAACAAGGCTAGGGTGGAAGGATCAATCTGTGCATCCTACTTACACCGTGAGACAACCTATTTTTGTTCCCACTATTTCAACAACTTCATGTTGGCACCACGAAATATTAGGAATGAGGTTGATGCTGATGGTGGAGGGTATCCGTATATGCTATCCGTATTTAATCTTCCTGGCCGTTATGTTGGCAAAGAGCTTATATACTGGTTAAGTGATTAGGAGTATGAGTCAGCTCATGTTCACGTGTTAATAAATTGCACAAAGGTGGAACCATACCATGAGTAAGTTTGAAAGACTCATTTTTTAAATAATGTATCATACGGTATATCATATTCTATTTTAACACATTGTACGGATTTTATTAATTTGTCAGTGTGTTCCTGCAAATTAATCAAATTAGTGACCAAGATGCTTCTGCTCGTACATATGCAGAGTTTCCTGAATGGTTCAAGCAACAAGTAAGTGTCGTATAACTTAGCAAACAATATATTATGCTTAATTGCTAATTGAAAATGAAAATTATTTAATATGACTTATAAATTCATAGGTGTATCAGCAACCATTAAGTGTTCTAAATCAACACTTGAGAGATTTGGCGTACGATCCCTATAGCAGTGTTAGATCATGGCATACATACTTCGTTAATGGGTATAAATTCCACATAGATGAATGGAACGTTGGCAAAAAGACCAATAGCGGGGTTGTTGTACAGGGTGAAGGTACTGGTGATTTTTATGGAGTCATAAAACACATATACGAGTTACAATACAATACTACTACTTATCCTAAAAAAGTAGTATTATTTTATTGTAACTGGTTTGATCCATCGAAGACAGGCACAAAGGTGGATCCTAAGTATGGCACTGTGGACATTCACATGGATAGAAGATATCAACAATTTGATCCGTTTATCATTGCTCACAATGGCAAACAAGTTTACTACGTCCCTTATCCAGCAATGCGAGCGGACAAACGAGGTTGGTGTGTTGCTGTCACTACCACACCTAGGGGTCGCATAGAAATCGATAATGCAGAGGATGATATGCCCTTCCAGGCGGATGAATCGTCACATGTCAATGAAGTAATTGAGGTCAAGCGTATTACTGACATGTTGGGATCTGGTGATGATGGGGAAGAAGTGGCCATTGCTAATCCATCGGTATCGATTAATGCATCATCAGAGGAAGAAATCCAAAGTGAGGACTCATTGCAAGAAGAAGAAGAGTCAGACTTACAATCAGATGATGATACCGAATCTGAATAGGAATTTTACTGTTAAGTTACAGTATCATGTATTTTGTATATTTGTTTATGCATTTAAATGTAAGACTTTTGTAATTTAGTTGTATTTTAAAAATTTGCTTATTAGATTATGCTGTTAAATATCGATTGATTTATTGTTTTTACATTGATTTATAATTGTGATAAAAAAAATAGATATGTCAGCATCAGGAGGAGAGCTGCCCCGCCCCCCATCTCCTAGCGGTGATAAGGGGAAGGGGAAGGGGAAGGGGAAGGCTAAGCGAGGCCGATACACCATTAAGTCCCAGGTGCTTGCCCGCCTCGGTGCAGGTTCCTCTGCACCCACCGCACCCACTCCAGTTACAGGAGCCTCCCCCGACCGTTCTACACCCTCCCCCACTCATTCTACACCGTCTCCGACCCATACTACACCATCCCCTACCCATACCATACCATCCCCGACGCACCCTACACCATCCTCCACACATATTCCACCCACTCGATTTGGCCCTCGAGGCTCACTAGCCGGCTACTCGCCGCCCCCTACTGGACTTGCACCACACCCACACCCAGCACCACCATCATTAGCTGCATATGCCACACAGGTAGCAGGATTATCATTTATGCTGACTCCTGGTATGCCGGCACAGCCTGACCCGACCATTCCACCCTCATCGTCCGGGGCCGCATACCTTCACGGCACGGACATTCCATCCACATCGTCCAGCCAGCACTCGGTCGCACCTGAGAACTTGCCTGAGTGGGCCAGGATTCCCAGACCTGAGGATTGACCATGGGTCACGCCTGTTTCTGGATCGTAAGAAATTTTTAAACTTTGACTATTTTATATTTATCTGATAAGTATATATTTGTTGATATGCACATTGTTGAATTAATAAAATTTTAAATTTTTCAGCTTCATCCCATCGAAAGTGGGATCGAAGAACATTACCTACGCCCTCAAGGCGCAATATCGTCGCTTCTGGCCATCGTGGGGGAGGATACCGAAGGAAGACCGGGATCGTATCTTCACACGATTCGGGGTAACTTGTTTCATTTTTTCCTATATTTTATATATTTATTTTTCACGCAGTTTATATCTTTTTAATTTTTTGTATAAAATTGATATTTCTTCTTTGTTAACAGGCCCTTGTGCGCTGGTTACCGGAGCATGCTGCACAGATACGCATCATATTTGATGACAGAGTGTCTAATCGACTGAGGGACATGCTTGGGAAGGCTAGGGAAACTTGGGTGCGCCCAGATTACATAGGCCCCAGAATTTGGCCCCAGCTTTGTGCGTACTGGGACACTTCAGAGTACAAGGCGAAGTGTGAGCAGGCAAAGAGAAATCGGGCTTCCGAGAAGGGTGGGAGCATGCACACTGGTGTCTCGATTAGCCATATGCAGCATGCCATTAACATGGTATGCACATATAAATAATAGTATATTTTTATTTTTTTATATGATTTATTGTATAATTAATTGATTATATTTCTTTGTCGGTTGCAGGTAGGACAGCTTGCCCACTCGGTTAATGTCCCTACTGTGTTTGAGCAGACACATATTCGCGCAGACACTGGCGAGTTTGTTGATGAGAGGTCGAGGCAAACAGTGGTGAGCTAATTAAAGTATCTTTTTACATTTAATTTATTTTTCATTATTATAGTCTAATAATATAATTTTTGTAACGCAGGCAGAGTACAATGCCAGGTTCAGTCAGGTAGCGTCTGAGGTTGCCTCCTGCTCTGGTGCCTCGGATCCTTCCCAGCTGGACCCCGTCGAGGTCGACGGACTACAGACCCAGGTCTGGATGGAAGTGGCGGGTGGGAAGAAGAAGGGTCGCATTTACGGTACCGCGACTATGGCTCGTTCCATCACTCGGGCGTCGATGCCGAGCTTGACCATTCGGGAGCCTACATCCTCCAGCTCACAGGACACGGAGGAGATGCGGCAACTGAGGCAGGAGGTGCAGGAGCAGAGGCAGACTGCAGAGCACATGCAGCAGCAGATGGAGACTTGGTCTACGGTGATGACCTCTCTGCTAGATCTGCTTCCACCAGAGAGGCACAACGCTCTAGAGGGGGTCATCCATGCCAGCCAGCCATTCACTACTTCTACCGTGGCACCACCGCAGTCGCATGTTGCTGGTGTGACTTCTGCGCCGCAGCATGATGGTCTGCTGACGCCGGTGAACTCCCCCCTACATAATGACGATGATGAGTACTATGATGATGATGATTATTATTATTAGGATAGTTTTATATTTACTTGTGTTTTTTAGACTGATGGATATTATATGTATGGAATATTAATGTTAATTTAAATTTAATTGCCTTTTTAATTATTTGTGATTTCTTTTTTTGATCTATATAATAAATTATTTATAATAAAATAAAAAATATTTTTTTTAAAAAAAAATTTGAATTAATAATTTATATTTAAAATTACCAACGGAAATTTTCGTCGGTAACGTTTCCGACGAAAAAAGCCGTCGGTAATTTGAGCCGGTTTCTGACGGAAATTTCCGCCGGTAACGTTACCGACGGAAATCTCCGTCGGAAAAAGCCGTTGGTAACGTTTTCGACGGAAATTTTCGTCGGTAATTTCCGACGGATCCGACCCGTCCGTCGAAAACCGTTTCCTACGAGCCGGATACCGACGGAATTTGGTCTGTCGGAAACGCGCATTACCGACGGGTTTTTTGCGTTTCCGACGGTTTTTGGCCGTCGGTAATCGCGCTTTTTTTTTTTCGTAGTGTCACAGCAACACATATAACATTAACACATAAAAAAAATCACAATACTAGGTTCATTAAGCTGCATTACAACTCCTTCAACACATATTTTGGAAATTTTTTTTGGACAGTAGCCACACACTATCGACAGTTTCAGCCTCACAACTGTTGATAGTTTAAGGGAAAAGGAGATGGGAAGAAAAGGGAAAGGGAGAGGGGAAGAAAAAGGTAAGGGAGAAGAGAAATACCTGTGAAATGGAGGAAGACGGCACAGGCGACGGTCCAGATGGCATGCGGCAGCTCAGGCATGGCTAGGGTTCCTCTTCCTGCCTCTGTTCTGTAGGAGACCAATGGACACTAACAAAAAGAATAAAGAAACCAGAAATGTGGAGAAAAAAAGAAAGAAATGTCAGTGTGGGTATCGAATTGTGAAATGTGCGGAGGTTGATCCGCATAAGTTACTTTCAAAAGTACGTAACTTATGAAAATAAGCTCAAAACTCCTTATGGGATAACATAAGATTTTTTAAGCTTTGCCAAGTACAATGCTTAAGAGCTTACTTCCTCCGATCCACAATGTAAGCAAAAATTTTCAAAATTTTTGGTCCAAAATATAAGCAAATTTCAACTACTTTCTTCTCATTTAATGAAGTTATTCTTAAAATACCCTTCATTTAATACAAATTTTGTTTTCCAATGACTCCTTTTATTCTCAATAACACAAGCTTAATAAATAAGAGGAAGGGTATTTTAGGTAACAAACTTAATTTTTTATTCCCAATGACTCTTTTAAAAGAGATCAACTAACTATTTTAATACGTGTGTCCCATTTAATTTTTGCTTATAATAGAGACCGAAAAGAGTATGCCATAAAATAAGTCAAAATGAGCTTAAATAAGCTATTCCAAACGTCACCTTTACCCTACTCCCTATTAAAAATTGGTGAGTTAAAGGAAGGAGTTTACTCCAGCTTGTTGGTACAAACTCCATTTAATTAATTGTTGACAAAAATACCAAACCTGACGGCGATCTGAGGAAACAGCTTGCATTCGTCTTTCTCAACGATTGACTAAATGCTTCAACATTCAGATCCAAGAAATGAAGGCTAATAAATATTATTTCCGCAAGGACATGCCACTTGGTAAAGAAATTAATATTGCAGGAAAGTGACCAAATTACAGAATAGCAGCTTTTATGTAATTAATAATGAGAAAATCAAGTTGCTGCAGAATTGCAGATCAACAGTCAAACACATACTGCACATACATGATACATCACATTTGGGCCAATGTCTCCCACTTGGTAGATGGCCCAAGCTGGAAATTAAACTCTAGCTGCCCTATGCCTATGGACTAGTATGATTATAAAATTTAAAAAATGGCTACAGAATACAATAGGGAAACGAATTGAAATTATAGCAACAAAATGAATTCAATGAACTTGATCTTATATGCAGAAAGAATCAATTAAATCACTTCATGACTCGACCATGCATATCCAACATGCTAGATAGCTGGTCCTCTCTATCACTAATATAACTTAATTTACGGAAGAAATAGAAGAGAAACAAAGACAAACTGATGATATATGGTGTACTAATATTCAGGCAGTTCTTTCATGAATTCCAATCCAGAAGGAGACAACAAACTACCCAAAACCCCATATGGTGATGAATCAGAATATTTATACACTGAAAGAGATGAACAAAGGAAATCCGAGTAATTTGGGGTGAAAAGAGGCATATCAGCCAAACCTAGACACTACCCAAAAAACGTTGTTTACCAACGGCCAAAACCCGTCGGAAAGTCAACCAAGCCGTCGGAAAACAGCGTTTTCGACGGAATTTCCGACGGACCTTCGTCCGTCGGAATCCAGCGCGTAGGAAAGCATTTCCTACGGAACGCGCTTTCGTCGGTAAAGTTACCGACGGATTAACCGTCGGAAATTAAAGACGGGTTTTCCGACGGAAAATTCCGTGAGAAATTCTGAGCCTTGTTTTCCGACGGAAATTTCCATCGGAAATTGTGAGACATGTCCGTCGGAAATTGTTTCTGAATTATTTTTTCTATATTTTAATACTATTTTGTTTTTAAATATTAATTAATTTGTTAATGTTATTTTATTTATAATTATTAAATAATTTTTTTATTTTAAATAATTTTTATTATTTAATTTTTATTTTAAATAGTGACTATTATTTTATTTTTATTTTTATTTTAAATGTTAAGTTTTATTTGATTTTATTATAATTAATTAAATATAATAATTTAAATTCAAAACTGAAATTACAAATTAAATTAAAAAATGCAGTTACATTAAAATAAAAACAAATACATAAATATCTGTCAATGTACTAAACTCAGCTACATCTATATAACTATCCTAATAGTCATCATAATAATGGATAACGTCGTCATCCTGTCGGGGGGATGTCGCTGGTGTCAGGTGACCATCATCCTGTGGCCCAGAAGGCGCATCGCCATCATGCGGCTGCGGCGGTGGATCGGTACTAGTAGTGGAGGGCTCGCCAGTATGGAGTACCCCCTGCATAGCGCTGCGCCTCTCAGGTGGAAGCAAATCGATCAGAGAGGTCATCACCTACGACCATGACTCCATCCGCTGCTGCATGCGCTCTGCATTCCGCCTCTGCTCCTCCACCTCCTGCCTCAGCCGCCGCACCTCCTCCGTGTCCTATGAGCCGGAGGGTGTAGTCTCCCGAATGGTCAAGCTCGACGACGACCCCCGACAGATGGTACGAGCTAGAGACGCGGTACCGTAGATCCGCCCTTTCTTCTTCCCACCTGTGACATCCATCCAGACCTGGGTTTGTATCCGCTCAACCTCAGCGGGGTCTAGCTGAGAAGGATCTGAGGCACCAGAGCAGGAGGCAACCTCAGATGCAACCTGACCGAACCTAGCATTGTACTCCTCCTGTGATGAATACATTACAAAAATTATGTTATTAAACTATAACACTAACATATACTTTAAATGTGATAGCACTTTATATAGCTCACCATGGTCTGCCTCGACCTCTCATCAACATACTGGCCGGTGTCCGAGCGAATATGCGTCTGCTGAAAGATAGTAGGGACATCGACGGTAGGGACATCGACGTTCCGGGCAAGCTCTCCTGCCTGCAATCAACACAGGAATAAAATCAATTAATTATTTTTTAAATTATTAACAAAAATGTACAGTTTATATATTAAATTATTTATATATGCATACCATGTTAATGGCATGCTGCATGTGGCTAATCGAGCCACCGGTGTGCATGCTCCCACCCCTCTCTGAAGCCCGATTCCTCTTCGCCTGCAGAGACTTCAGCTTGTAAGCTGGAGTGTCCCAGTAGGCACATAGCCGGGCCCAGATGTTGGGCCCGATGTAATCTCAACGTATCCGATCCTCCTTACACTCCCGGAACATGTCCCTCAGTCGGTGCAGTGCGGGCTCGTTAAAGATAGCACGTATCTCTGAGTCATGCTCCGGTAACCAGCGCACAAGCTCCTGTGGACAAAGAAAAAAACATTAATAACATTATACAAAAAAATATATATAAAATACGTGAAAAAATTAAGGAACAATTACAGGAAATAATGAACAACAACTTACCCCGAATCGTCGGAAGATACGATCCCTGTCGGGATCGGGGATCACCCCCATGATGGCCAGAAGCGACGATAATGCTTCTTGATGGCCCAGGTAACGTGCTTGGATCCCACTTTCGATGGGATCCACCTAAAAAATTTATAAATTTATTAATACAATAATATGGCAACCAACAAATATACACTTAATGAATAGTAACTAAAATAGTCAAAGTTAAAAAACACTAAATTAAATGAAACTTACGTGTGAGAAACTGGCCAGATCCATGGTCGATCCTCAGGTGCGGGAGTCTTGGCCCACTCAGGAGTCTCCTCTGCCACGACTGACTGTTGTGCAGTTGATGAGGATGGAATGGTGACGTCGTCATCGTGAACGGCCGCGGATGATGCGGATGGAATGCTAGTATCTGGCTGTGGCAGCCTCCCAGGAGTCGGCATAAATGCCAATCCTGGTGACTGTGTGGCCGGTGCAGTCGATGATGGTGGTGGGGCTGGGTGTGGGTGTGGTCTGGGTCCAGTAGGGGGCAGCGAGTAGCCGGCTGCTGCGTGTCCTGGCGCAAAGCGACTGGACGAAGGGACATAGATGGAGGGTGGTACAGTATGGGTAGGGGATGGTGTCGTATGGGTCGGTGAGGGTGTAGAATGGGTGGGGGATGGTGTAGAATGGGTGGGGGAGCCTCCTGTAGATGTTGCCGGGGTGGATGAGGCGGGGAAGGGGGTAGGTACGGTGGGTGCGGAGGTGGGTGCGGCAAAACGAGCATGCACCTGGGGCCTGATGGTGTATCGTCCCCCGTGCCTTAGCCTTCCCCTTCCCGACCTTATCACCGTTGGGCAGTGGGGGATGGGGCGGCTCTCCTCCTGATGCTGAAATATCTATTTTTATAGTACAATTATAAATCAATGTAAATTTAGTAAATCGATCGACATTTAAGTCACTAATTAGGCACATATTTAAAATACAACAAAATCTGTCAACTCTTACATTGAAGTGCATAAGAAAATATTTAAAATACAACAAAATTAACTTAACAGAGACATTCCTATTCAGAGTCAGTATCATCATCTGATTGTAAGTTTGACTCTTCTTCTTCTTGCATTGAGTCATCACTTTGGACTTCTTCCTCTGGTGACTGATTGCCAATGACCACTTCTTCCCCTTCATTTGCAGATCCCAACATGCTAGTAATACGCTCGATCTCAATTACTTCATTGACATGTGACAATTCATCGGCCTGGAAGGGCGTCTCATCCTCTCCATCATCGATTTCTATGCGACCCCTAGGCTTGGTAGTGACAACAACACACCAACCTCATTTGTCCGTTCTCATTGCTGGATAAGGGACATAGTAAACTTGTTTTGCATTTTGAGCAATTATAAACGGATCAAACAGTTGATATCTTCTATCCATGCGAATGTCCACAGTTCCATACTTGGGATCCACCTTTGTTCCTACCCTTGATAGATCAAACCAGTTACAATAAAATAAGACTAATTTTTTAGGATAAGTAGATAAGTAGTCTTATTTTATTGTAATTCGTATATGTGTTTTATGACCCCATAAAATGCACCAGTACCTTCACCCTGTACGACAACCCCACTATTAACTGTCTTTTTGCCCACGTTCCATTCATCTGTGTGGAATTTGTACCCATTAACAAAGTATGTATGCCATGATCTAACACAGCTATTGGGCTCGTATGCTAAATCTCTCAAGTGTTGAATAGTCACGCTTAATGGTTGCTGATAAACCTACGAATATGTAAGTCATAGTAAATAATTACTTTATCAATTAGAACTTAAGCTTAATATATGTGTTTTTTGAATGTTGAATGGTCAAAATTTTCTTTTTCTTTTTTGATAAGATCAATGATGTTTTTGATTGATCAAATTCTGGTATGATGATGAATGCAAAAAGCAGCTACAAAATATATCAATTAAAAAAAGGGGCGGAGCCCAAAGTTATTGGCCTAGTGGAAGCGTGCTAGGTCCATAAGGTGTAGAGTATATACAAGGATATTCTTGAGAAGTGAGAGGTCTCTGACTCGAATCCTTGCAAAAAATAAACACCTTGGAAAGCTATCATACCTATGTCGCCCGCGCCCCTGAAGCTGCAGCTCACTCGCCATCATTTCTTTTAACAAAAAAAAGGGCAGACAATAGATAACGTTGTTTACGAAAACGTTATCATTGTTTAAACTATGATAGCGCTTTGGTGAGATCGCGCGATAGCGCTTTGGTGAGATCGTGCTATAGTTTTTGGGTAACTAAGCACATTTTTAAGTCAACGCTATCCTTATTTAGAATCCACATCAGCTCGACTTCCTGGTTAACATTTTGGTGTGAACCACTATAGCGTTTTGTTGACAAGCCTTATTGTAGTTAAATCTATGACAACGCTTCTAAAACATTATCTTGTTTACAACTTTCAACAACGCCAATATATATAGCATCCGAAAGCGCTATAAAATGTCAAAATTAAATGCTATTAAATCCCGAATCTTTTGTAATGCTATGCTAAAAGATTAGCCTTCTCCCTATTAAAAATTGGCAAGTTAAAGGAAGGAGTTGACACGTTGGTACAAACTCACAATTTAATTAATTGTTGACAAAAATACCAATCTGACGGCGATCTGAGGAACAGCTTGCATTCGTCTTTCTCAACGATTGACTAAATGCTTCAACATTCAGATCCAAGAAATGAAAGGCTCATAAATATTATTTCCGCAAGGACATGCCACTTGCTAAAGAAATTAATATTGTAGGGAAGTAACCAAATTACAGAATAGCAGCTTTTATGTAATTAATTAATGAGAAAATAATTAACATGGAAGACAAGTTGCTGCAGATCAACAGTCAAACACATACAGCACATACATGATACACCACATTTGGGCCAATGTCTCCCACTTGGTAGATGGCCCAAGCTGGAAATTAAACTCTAGCTGCCCTATGCCTATGGACTAGTATTTATGATTATAAAATTTTAAAAATGGCTACAGACACTACAAGAAATGTGATTTTTAGTGACCAAAATTTAGTGACGAATATAAAATTGGTCACTAGTTATATATTATTTGTGACTATGTATTACTTCGTCACTAATATTATCCACAATAGTGACTAAACGACAATTCGTCATTATAATTTTGTCTTTAATGACCAAAATATATGCGTCACAAATAATTCGTCACTAATATTATTCATAATAGTGACCAAGCAACAATCGTCACTATAAGTTTATTATTAATGACCAAAATATAAGCGTCACAACTAATTTGTCACTAATATTATTCATAATTGTGACTAAGTGACAATTCATCACTAAATTTTATTATTAGTGACAAATATATGTGCCACAAATAATTCGCCAGTAATATTATTTAGAATAGTGACTAAACTACAATTCGTCACTATAAATTTAATATTAGAGACCAAAATATGCTCCACAAAAAATTATTGCTAATATTATAAATAATAACGACTAATCGACAATTCACCACATTAATGATCTCAATTTGTTTCATCTTATATAATATAAGTTATATCTTATTCTGGCAATCGGTTTTTTTTTTTTTAATTCCAAAAATTTTAAGATTTATTGCTTGATAGGAAAAAAGGACAATGCTATGACAGAGGGCTATTGCTTGAACAAACAACCGCACAAGTCGTTGAGAATGTTTTGGGAGATGCAATTTAGCGTGTTAGTGGAAACCCGATGAAATAATTGTCTCGATCATTCTTCGTGCTATTATTGATTAACTTAATTGTTAAAAATTTGTTAAGTAGCAATTATTATTAATAGTTATTTTATTACTTCTTAAGTGGCAGCACGACCGTGCTGGGGTGAGCACGGCCGTGCACCCCGCTAAGCACGATCGTGCTTACATCAGCGTCAATGAGACGTGTTTCCCTTTGAGCACGGGCGTGCTTACATTAGCGTCTCCGAGACGCCAATCCCTTGCACGGTCGTGCTTTCTATTGAGTACAACCGTGCTTGTGACTCAAACAGTCACAAGACACAACCTTGAGCACGGGCCTGCTGATGCATCAGAAAGGGATTTCTCACATGAAAAGTCCCACTTAGCCCTTGACAACACTGGTAAGGCCAAACTTAACATCTGAAGCACACGCAAAAGCACTTAATGGCTTAAAATGAAAACCAGGGTGTTACATAACCAATTATTTTAAGTAAAAACACAAAGTGAATTTTGAAGCAGTTAGGACATAATCGATTATACTAATCGATTACTTGTTCTCTGTTTAAGTTCAAAGACTGATCAAACAAGGATAATCGATTATCCTAATCGATTATCAACTCTCTGATTTTTTATTCCGAAAGCAATAATCGATTCTTGAAAGCCCATAATCGATTATAATATTTCAAAATTCAAACTCAATGGCTTAGAAATAATTAAGACCATTTAATACAATTTAAAGCCTTTTAAGTTGAGTTTAAAATGTGTTTAATATATGCATAATCGAATATTATAATCGATTATACTTGTTCAATATTTGAATTTCAAAATATAACAGCTCCAAAAATTAAAGACTCAATTAAGCATATTTATGAGCTGCATAATCGATTAGACTAATCCTTATTCCTCGAAGAATTTGATTTTTGAAAAAACTCTAAAGGCCAAAGAATATTTTCAATAAAATCCTTGTGTTTGTGTGATTTAATTAATCTTGAGAGCCACGCTACCACTTACAATTACTTCTACAATAAGCAATACAAATAAAGAAAAAAAAAAAGACCCTTAACAAACAAAGAACGTCGCTAAATTTTTCATCGCTAAATTTGTCGCTTATTTCTTTATTTGAATTTAGTGACGAAATTACCGATGGATAAATTTCATCGCTAAAGAATCTGTAATTATTTCTGTCGTAAACTTTTCAAGAAATTTAACGACAAAATTAGCGACGCATTCTTGAGCATTGGATATCATTCATTGTTAATTCCACCATTTAATTCAAAAATTAAATCAATTTTTTAATTAATGATATAAGTACCCTTGTTAAACAAATAATATACTATTGTTATTTTATACTCCATCCTGTCCACAATATACTCCCTCCGGTCCACAATGTAAGCAAAAATTTCCAAATTTTTTGGTCCAAAATATAAGCAAATTTCAACTACTTTCTTCTCATTTAATGAAGTTATTCTCAAAATACCCTTCATTTAATATAAATTTTGTTTTCCAATGACCCCTTTTATTCTCAATAACACAAGCTTAATAAATAAGAGGAAGGGTAATTTAGGTAACAAACTTAATTTTTTATTCCCAATAACCTTTTTAAATGAGATCAACTAACTATCTTAATATGTGTGTCTCATTTAATTTTTGCTTACAATAGAGACCGGAGGGAGTAAGAAACAAATGAGTCTTTTTTTTGTCCAAAATATAAGAAACATGCATCAATTTCACACATATTAAATGCTAATTTTCAATATTGCCCTTATTAATTACTTTCATTAATTATAGGCCATCAGAATATCAATTAGAATTAGAATGGGTGTTTTTGAAAATTTATATGAGTATTAATTACAATTAACTCATTCCAATACATTTCCTTGGTTTGTGTGTTTTAGGGTTTTGTTTATTATATTATGGACCGGAGGGAGTATAATATAGTATTATATATATATATATATATATATATATATATATATATATATATATCATATCATATTATAAATATTAGTATATATTTATATTTATAATAAATATTAATTAAAACATTTTATTACCCCACACACACACACACTTACCCCACCCCCTCCCCACGTATCCCAACCCAAACCCCTGTAAGGTTGTAACCAATACCCCTTCCCCTGTAACCCTTTCCTTTTTCCCCAAAATGAAAGAATCCTCGTCGGTGGTCATGAAGGACTCATCAAAACCGGATTCGTCGCCTGAATCAGTGAACAACGATGGTTCTCTGGCGACTGAAGGATTCCCTCCATTTTAACAACAACACCGCTCCTCCAACTTATTCATTTTTATAAACTCATTCCTTGAAGACAGAAGAGCCTTCCAGTCTCTGTTGTTCTCTCGCTCTCTCTCTCTATGTCTCTTTCTCTTACAGGTCGTTACTCTCTCTCATTTTTCTAAATCTTAAAATTTCGAGTTCGTTTTTTATGTAATTTGCAATCTCATTTTCTTTGATATGAATTTGAGTCTTCTTGTTCTTCTTCCTTCTAGATAGCCTTAAAGTTTCCACTGATGATGCACTCTGCTTCAAGCTCCGAGTAATTCGTTTTTCCGATCCCTAATTGACTATAACCATCAGATCATCACAAAGGTACCTCATAATTGTTCCATTTTATTATATCGATTAGTTTTCTTGGTTATAATAATGAGTAACACTGATTCTTAAGCAATATGATAAGCCTTTATATGTTTGGGGGAAACCATTTTGGACTATAACCTGAATTACAGTATAATTTGTAAAATGTATTATGTGCAAGCCAACTTCTATGTCATTCACCTAATTTGGAGAAAGATACTTTCTAGCATTACTTCTGTTTGTTCAAATGATGTTCATTGAAGAATGCATTTTAACATTGAAGAATGTTATAATGGGTATAAGTTCTGTTTCCATCTTTTAATGTTAACTAGTAGATAAATGCTGCATATCCGTATGATTTGAGACTTTAACCATTCAAAATCATATATTCTCACATAAGTGATTCACCGATGTTACTGTTTGAACTTTGAAGTCAGTTTCAGTGTTATATTCACAACTTATTTAATATATTATATGCTTCATTGAGCATTCACTCTGTTAAATCTTGAGTTTTCGTTAGTTTAAGCGCTCAAATGCTATTAATTGACATATACTTCTTGTAAGTTTTAGTTTGGCATGACCCGTGGTTTATAATAAAAATGAAATTGCTTTTGCTAACAGTGATGGTGCAGCTGCATTAGTTTTGGTGAGTGGAGAGAAGGCACTGAAGCTTGGGCTTCAAGTTATTGCAAAAATCACTGGATATGCTGATGCTGCTCAGGTACATAAAATATATTGTAATTATGGACTAGACCTTTAGGCCATAAAAGAATGAGAAATGGGAAAAAAAAACCATATCTGCGTTCACATTATTTTTGGTGTTTGGTCTATATTAGTGGTATGACTACATGCTTATATGAGGTTGGCTTGTATAGGAACCCGAGTTATTTACAACAGTTCCAGCCCTTGCCATTCCCAAAGCTATTTCCAATTCTGGGTTGGAGGCTTCACAAATTGATTTTTATGAAATTAATGAAGCATTCTCAGTAGGATTCCATGCCTAACTTTTAATTTTAGTTTCTTGTCAATTTATGATTCGGTGAATTTTAATTCTTCTCATTGCTGTCTGTAGGTTGTGGCTCTTGCAAATCAGAAACTTCTTGGACTTAATTCAGTGAGTTGCTATCCCTTGCCATCATGTGAAAGTTGCAATCTTGTATTGAGTTGATTAATAGGTATTTTGAATTTGCCATTTTATTGGGATTAACTTGTTGCAGGTGTGTGAAGGCTTTGGTGGATAAGAGTTGTGCCAGTAGTGATGAAAGAAATGAGATACTTCTTGCTATTGTTAGATGTCTTTCTGGTTGAAGTTGGGAGCTGATCTATTTTACCTAATTGTCATAGTTTAACATGTGTTTAAAGCATAAGAGTAGTATATGTTGGTGTTGCTAGTTTTTCAAGTTGCAGGTGGGGTTTCTTTTGCTGTAATGCAGAATTTTCTGTTAATATTTAGCATTGGAGAAGACCTTTTAGTGACTTATCCTTCTTAGTAGTAACACGACTTGTTGTGGTCAATTTGTTTGTATATATCTTTGTGTACTTGACTTTGTCCTTTGTACTTGGGTTTGAGTACCCTTAGTACCCATATTAGGAATATTCATTTTTCTTATAAAAAAGTATCACTATAATAATTTAAAGTGACAACAATAGTAATCTTTTTTTTTTTTTTTACAAAACAAAATAGTAATATGCTTTAGTGATGACTAAGGCAAGGACTACAATTTCTAATACTTTTAGTGACAAATATTAACAATCACTAAAAGTAAATTTTGTTAAAATACTTGCAATTTATTGGTCACTATAAGTTTTAACAGTGACGATAAATCATCATTATTGTGATATATATTTGTGACAATTCATGTTTGTCATTGTTATTTATAAATTTTAGTGACGTTGTTTTCATCATAATAAATGTCTATTTATAGTGACAATTCAAAAAAAGTCACTAATTAAATAGTGACTTGAGTTATAGTGATGACAGGTGACGAAATAAAATATCGTCACAAAATGATTATAGTGACGATTTTTAAAGTTTTTAATGACGATTTTTGTCATCACAAAAAATGCATTTTCTTGTAGTGAGAATACAATAGGGAAACGAATTGAAATTATAGCAACGAAATGAATTCAATGAACTTGATCTTATATCCAGAAAGAATCAATTAAATAACTTCATGACTCGACCATGCATATCCAACATGCTAGCTAGCTGGTCCTCTCTATCACTAATATAACTTAATTTACAGAAGAAATATAAGAGAAACAAAGGCAAACTGATCATATATGATGTACTAATATTCAGGTAGTTCTTTCATGAATTCCAATCCAGAAGGAGACAACAAACAACCCAAAACCCCATATGGTGATGAATCAGAATATTTATACACCGATCGAGATGAACAAAGGAAATCCGAGTAATTTGGGGTGAAGAGAGGCATATCAGCCAAACCTAGAATAGAATTATAATGACTATGTTCAACATATGGCTCTTCCTTAACACAAGTTTCACCATGATCTGTAAGACCTGATGAACTTGTTGCCTCATCACCAGCACAAGTTCCAATATTCTTCTCTTCTTGCTTGATACTTTTATTGGATTCATCAGATAAAGATGACCCAAGATTCTCTGAGGCCTCAGGTAGTGGCTGAAGCTGTTGGACATTTTTCTTGGAGGGTACCATGCCGGTTAGGCTTTGAACCAAAGCCATGAAATCTTGGGGTTTGGTGTGGATAACCTTTGGTGATTGTGTGTAAATGATGATGGGTTTTCTCTGCTGTTGTTGGTGGGGTTTGGATTCAGAAACATTAACAGAAGGCTTGCGAATCAAATGGGAGTCTTTGTTGATCATCAATGGGGAAGGACGTGGACCATTGATTACAACTTTCTTTGAATTCTCATGGAGGGTATGGAACTTTGCAACAGGCTTCATATTCAGAAGTTCAAGTTCAGCTGAAATATGCACGAAAATGAATAAAACTAAAGTATATGTGTCTACGATGAAATTGAAAAGGTGGAACTGTGGATGGGGAGAAAGTCAGAAAGACATGAGGGGAATAGGGGATATATATTGACAAATGTTTTAGCCAACGATTCTGACCGTTGACTTTGCTTCTGAGAGAGGGAGCGGGGGAGAAGATGAAATGGTAGAAAGGGAAATATTTTATTTTCGAAAAGTTTAGGGGATGAAAGACAACACTACGTTCAAAGAAAATTTAAGAATTACTTTTTTTCCTTCCAGTAATCAGTAATCACAGACTTATATTTACACGTTTGTTTTATTATATTTACCCATTTCTTATTTAGTGTTTGAATCCCTATAAAATAAGATATTTCAATAATCGAATATTATACATATGTTCATTTTTTTAATCAATTATTAAAAATTCGATTTTATATTTAGATATATTTGTTGAAATGAAAATTTAAGATAATTTATATCGGTTGAATTGTATAACTAAGTTGCTTTTATAATAAATTATAAAAAAAAATATGAAATTATTTAAGTAGATTAATAATATTTATTTGATAATTAATTCTGACACTATAAAAAAGATGAATTGTCTATGGCTTTTTGGTAAGGGTTAATAGTTTCAACGGAATGGAAAATTTTCAAAACAATCAAATAACTTTTTAAAATGGTTCAAACTTTTAGCATCTTTGACCTTTCTTTCTATTAAAATCATTTTTCATACTTAAATCAAAGTTGTCAAACATATCATATTAAATCCAAAACGATTTCTTTTTCTTCAAGAAAGAGTGTTATTTTTCTGAGAAAATAATCTTTCTCAAACACAATTTTAATAATGGATTTTGATGCCTCACCTTTTTCTCATGTTATAAGATACAAAGACAGTAAATTTGTTTTTGTCGGTGGGATTCATTGAAATTTTCTTTCATGTTTCTTTCTTTTATAATATTAGAGAAAAAACGGAATGAATCTCCATCCTTTAAAAATTCTATACATGTTATTATATAATACTCGGTCCTAGTGTGATTTTGAGTTGTCCAAATTACACACCATATTCAGTGTTTGTACCAGTATTTTATTTTTCTGTTCTTTGGCATACTGCTATGGCATAAAAATCAAACACAAGCTTTTAAAGAAAGTAAAATTAAAATTAGCGTGTGGGGAGAAGCGGAGCCTAGCGTTATATAAGAGGGGTTTTGCACTCTCAGATTTTTGCAAATCTCATTATCTTACACGTACTTTTTATTCTTAATTAGCACTCCTAAAACAATGAAAATTTTGTGGCTACGTTTACAATTGCATGTGGGATATATATTAGGGGAATATTAGTATTATTGTTATATTATTCCAACTAATGTTTGTAATTGTTTCAATTACTGGCCCCATTCCTCTTGGCCGTCTTTGTATAGCCAGCATGCAGACATTTGCAAACTTTTCCATCTTAATAATTCATTAATTTCTTTGGCCACTTGTCAGTTTTTTTATCTCTTCTAACATTTTGTATATTACATCTTTTGTTGAATATGGTAGATAAGTTTATTACATTTTGTATACTCCTAGCTGTATATCAATATGAATTGTTTTGAATATAATGAAACGAGTCAATAGTTTCTTTGTTTGCGTGTATATCCTTCTACGATTGTTGTTGTTTTGGAATAATTAATCCAATTCTATTTAGAGTTTAATTGTTGTACATTGTCAGTGTAAAGTTTTTTACACTGTCAACCAACCATAAATCATGATATTGATTACTTTTAAGATACTTAGGATAAGAGTCAAAGATTTTCAATAATGTGGCAACTTATGGTTGGTTGACAGTGTAAAAAACCTTTATATTGACAGTATATATCAATTAAACTCTTCTATTTATCATATTAAATAAAAGATTAAAGTTTAGAAAACTCAAATTGTATCAATGGGGAGTTGGGGACTGATCAACGTAACTATACAATATATAGGATTAAAATAACGTCCACAAAAAATATATTGGGTTTCATACTTTCAAATATTGGGGCTACTTCCGTATTACCACAGCTAGAGTGGAATCACAAGTAAGTGAGAGAACAATTTATTTTAGAGAATAGGTGAAAAAACAGAAGAAAATGAAAAAAGGAAGAAAGAAGAAACAAGATGCAACCTAAAGCTCAAGTGTAAACTATTCTAACTTCTATTTACACTCTAACCATAGTAATACTGTGCTTTCTATGAGCATTTCATGAGATTAAAGTTTAGAAAACTTAAATTGTATCAATGGGGACTGATCAACGTAACTATACAATATATAGGATTAAAATAACGTCCACAAAAAATATATTGGGTTTCATACTTTCAAATATTGGGGCTACTTCCGTATTGCCACAACTAGAGTGGAATCACAAGTAAGTGAGAGAACAATTTATTTTAGAGAATAGGTGAAGAAATGAACGAAAACAGAAGAAAATGAAAAAAGAAAGAAAGAAGAAACAAGATGCAACCTAAAGCTCAAGTGTAAACTATTCTAACTTCTATTTACACCCAAACCATAGTAATACTGTGCTTTCTATGAGCATTTCATTATTAAAAATCAACTCAAATTCTGTTTTTCCACTACACAAATTGTCTGTTTTAAAAGGGTACTTAAGTACAACATGGTTTTAAAATATCCAGAATTGCTTTGAAGTCAAATTTATGCCACTATTACTATTTTATTTGTTACCAAATTTGGCAATTGGGGTGACTTAAAATTAAGGCTAGGTTTGTAATGCATTTAAAATTTGTAGAGGAATTAAGGTAAAATTAGTCTTTCCGTTCTAACTTATTTGTTTTATTCAAGTTGGTCCTCTAAGGTAGTGTTTGCTACAAGTTTTTTAAAATTTTTCTCAAGAATGTTGGCATGGGAATAAAAGTTTTCCCATATTTGGTACAAGTTTTAAAATCTTATTCCCAAACATAAAAGATGCCCAATAATAAAATTAAGGAATGATAGTTAGAAACTTGGGAAAATTCTATTCCCATGTCTGAAGGTGAAAAAGAAAGATTCTTGGGAATGTGATTCCCAGGAATATAATTTTTCTCGAAATAAAACCACTACAAGAAAATGGCTATTTACCGACGGAATATTACCGACGGATCCAGCCATCGGTAAAGCGGGATACCAAAAGTTTCCAAAATTACCGACGGACTTCCGTCCGTAAAGTTACCGAGGGCCATTCCGTCGATAATCCCGTCGGTAATGGTGGCGGGAGTGATGATTTTTTGGCGCCAAACTATACCGACGGCTTTTCCGTCGGTAATTGTGAATGAATTTACCGACTGAATGTCCGTCGGAAATATAGTATTGTTTTTCTGACGGAATATTCCGTCGGAAGTTCAAAATTTCGAATTACTGACGGAAAAGTCTGTCGGTAACTAAGAAAAGCCGTCGGAACGTTTCATTAAATCATCGTCGAGCAGCCCTCTCCCTCCACTTTCCTTTTTCTTCTTCTTTCCCTCATTTCTATCCTATCCCCTTTTGCAGCACCTTTTTCGACCATCACGGACCACCGTCAACCTCCCCATTGCTCCTCCCTTGCTCGGCCTCCCCCTCCCTGCCTCCCCACTCTCCGTTTGCACGTGCACGGGTCTCCCTCCCCCTCTCTCTGTTCGCGCCACCATTGCCACCACCGGAGGAGCCACCACAGCCACCACCGGAGGAGCATACAGAGAGCACCTCAGGTATTGTCACCTTCAAATCTATTCTAAAATTTTTTGTTTGTTTTGTGATATTTTAGGGTTCCTTTTTAAGATTTATGGGGTTTGTTTTCATATGACATTATCCATGATTTATTGGGTGGCGGTTCATGTATTGTAACTTGGTGGAAATCTGTAATTTAGAAGGTATTAAGCGATTGGTTCTGAGTAGTAAACAAAGGAAAAAGCTATTTCAGGTTCTCCTTTTAATCATAAGCTTGGAGTCTTTTGAAATAGTTGGTCTCGGGTCTCTGGAAAACATTTCCCTATGATATTGGCCCTTTGGGTTTAAGGGGACTTACATGATAGCTGGGATGAACTTTAGTTAGCTTTTTCATAAGTGTTAAACTTTTTCATTTAATGATATGTTTCTTTTTCGGTGCTTTACTGTTAGGCTGTCTCACCGCCACTACCGCTGCAAAGGAGACACCACTGTCTGGACTGCCAAGTTTCTATTCTATTGATTTTTTTAATTTTTTTGAAATTGTTTATTTTGTTAAGTGTGTAATGATATGATATATAATTTGTATAATTATCATATGTTTTAATTGGACTGGTTGTACAATTATATATGTTGATTTGGAAGTGTAAGATTTTGTGGGATGTTCTGATTTTGATTTATAATTGTAGGATTTTAATTCTTATTGTAGCTAATTTTTAGCTAACATATAAATTGATGCAATTAAATTTCAATTAATAAAATTAATTAATAATCGACGAAATAATGAAGCATCCATCTAATTAAATAATGATTTGAAACAATAAATTAAATGATAGAGGAAGGGTTTTCATCCAAAGTATTACAATGGCGATACAATTGATTCGGTACTACTTCGTGGTGGCTAATGGAATCGATGTCTAGGTGTTAGTGAGCTGGAAAGTATCAAACATAATTATTTGAATAAAATTTTGTGATAATTAATATAAATTACGTGTAAAGGTAATTAAATAAATATTAATCAAAGGTGAGACGATTAGCTACTCATGACGCATCGGAGAGTGTAGACGAGGTGGCGGTCGTATTAAGTAAAATAAAGTTGCATACTTACATAACAATAGAAGTAAAATTAATTAAGATTAAAATTGTAAATAACTAAATAATTATGTAACAATAAATTAGATTAAAGAAATAAATAAATAAAATATTGAAAAATTAAAATAATATAAAAAAATGGCGCTCATCGGGAAACATTGATGAATTGATTGTGATTAAAACGGAGGTGCATACAAAATAGTTTAATATCTAAATAAACTAATTTTATATAACAATAATAAAATTAATAATAAAATTAAATATATGTAAATAACTAAATACTCACATAACATTAAATATAAAATTAAATAAATAATAAATAATGATTTAATAATTAAATTAATTTAAAAATAAATAATTTAATTTAAAGTTAGACGAATAATTATGCGATTTATTTTTTAGACAAATACTTTGTGTATGATAGTTGCTTACGTGTTTTCATTGTTTGCCAACAATGTCAAACTTTATATAAAATGTCTCTGTTACTAAGAGTTTTATTTTATTTTAGAGTATAATTAATACGTAATCGAGAAAAATCTTAGTTTCCCGTTCAAGGTTCAATATTATTGAGCATGTGTACTCGTGGTCATGGTATCGCTCATTCTATTGAATCTTGAATTGTCCAATGGGGATAGTTTGGGAAGAAACTTTTGTCCACTAATATATTAATTACTCGTTGGTTCTCATATGTTAAATACTTGATGAAATTTCGGTTCGATACATTTTCTTTTGTTCTCCGAGTCCATACTTGATTATGGTATTTTACCGCGGTCAAGTCGTGTACTTGGAGACCGATGGGAAACACTGCTAAAATTTAGCCAGCTATAAGACATGAGAAGTAATGATTAACTAGTATAATACAATAGTGAAAAAGTTTCTTCTCGAATGGGATATGGCCATACCATTTAAAGTAAGGGAGCCTTTCGGCGTCATAGAATGATATTTAAATATATGTCAATTTATCTGAAAATGCAGAAGGATGAAATATTATCCCTCGAGCCGTAGTTGGGTGTATGATAGGAACGACTCTGGAAGATGGTGTCTGAAACAATCATTTGTAGTTGGAGTTGAGGAGTTTATATCCAAATCTAAGTAACATTGTGATTATGCCGAAGAGGGGGGATTAGATGTCCGTGCATAATGTGCAATTGTACAAAGGTTTTGACTGATGATGAAGTGAAAGTATACCTATACCGACGTGGGTTTAAGCCTAAATGAAGTCGGTGATGACGATCACGACATGGGTGCATCAGGCGGCAGTGGATTACATGACGACTACGTCGAACAACTCCAGTCAATGCAGTGGATGGTGGATGATTGTCTCGGGCAACGTGGGACTTTTGAGGCGAATGAGTCCGATGACATGGAAGAGCCTCCTAATGAATCGGTGCAGAGATTCTACAATCTATTGTTAGAGACAAATGAGCCATTGTTTGACGGGGCGCCAGATTCAAAATTATCAATTTATGTTTGGCTTTTAGCTTGCAAGTCCAATTGGAATGTCCCCAAGCAGTGTTTGGATTTTTTTTGTAAAATGCTTCAAGATGTGACACTATTCAAAGAGATGTTGCCAAAAAGTTATTATGATGCGAAGCGATTGGTGTCGAAACTGGGGTTGGGGGATAAAATGATTGATTGTTGTCCGAACGGGTGCATGCTTTATTATGACAGTGATTCAGGCACAAATGAAAGCGCACTGGAAGAATGTAAATTTTGTCAGACACCCAGTACCATGTTCAAAATAGTGACTGTAGTAAGAACAAACTAGTTCCAGCGAAGGCAATGTTCTATCTGCCAATAATTCCAAGGTTGCAGAGACTGTTTGCATTAACGCAAACTGCGGGACAAATGAGGTGGCATTATGAAAGTAGAAGAAGTACGGGCGTTTTACGCCACCCTTATGATGGTGAAGCCTGGAAGCACTTCGATTGGGTACCCCCTGAATTTGCATCAGATCCTCGCAATGTACGACTAGGGTTATGCTCAGATTGTTTTACCCTATACATTCAAGCGTCAGCCTCGCCATATTCATGTTGGCCAGTAATTGTTACACCGTACAATCTTCCTCCCGAGATGTTCATGTCAAAACCGTATATGTTTCTGACTTGTCTCATACCGGGGCCATCTAATCCGAATGTTGGGATTGATGTATATTTGCAGCCTCTGATCGATGATCTTAAGAAGTTGTGGGCTGGTGTGTTGATGTATGACATTTCAAAGAAGCGAAACTTTATGATGAGGACGACACTGATGTAGACTATCAATGATTTTCCTGCATATGACATGCTCTCTGGTTGGGGGACCCACGGTAAATTGGCGTGCCCATATTGCATGAAAAATGGAAAGGCTTTTACCTTAAGATATGGTGGCAAAAATACATGGTTTGATTCTCATCATCGGTTTTTAGATCATGATCATCTATTCCGAAGGAATATCCGAGCTTTAAAAAAGAATCAGATAGAAGAAGGTCCACTGCCGTTGTTGACTCCTGAACAAATTTGGGGTTGGGTTAACGATCTTCCAAAAGTCATTGATGCCGGTGTGTCAAAATTAACGGGGTATGAAGAATGCATAACTTGACAAAACAAAGTATTTTTTGGGAATTACCGTACTGGAAGGATAATTTGTTAAAACATAACCTTGATGTGATGCACATTGAGAAGAATTTCTTTGATAACATTTTTAATACGGTTATGAATGTGGCTGGCAAGATGAAGGACAATGAGAAGGCAAGGATGGACATAGCTCTGTGCTATAGACGAAAGGATTTGGAGCTGAAGCTGCAGCCAAATGGAAAAATGGTCAAACTAAAAGCTTGTTACACTCTAACCGCAAATGAAGCAAAGTCTGTTTGTTGGGGGTTAAAAGAGCTTAGGACACCCGATGGTTATTCCTCTAATTTGGCACGATGTGCTGATGTAAATAAGGGGAGGCTTCATGGGATGAAAAGTCATGATTGTCATGTATTCATGAAGTGTTTGCTTCCTATTACTTTCAGTTCGTTGCCTTCGCATGTTTTGAACCCGCTTACAAAAATCAGTCATTTCTTCAAAGATCTATGCTCTGCAACTTTAAGGATGTATGGTATAAGGAGGATGGAAGAAAACATTCCAATAATTATGTGGAAGTTGGAGATGGTATTTCCCCCAGTTTTTTTTTTATTCAATGGAACATCTCCTTGTCCATCTTGCATATGAAGCAAGGCTTGGTGGACCAGTACAATAGATGTATTCGTTCGAAAGGTAATATTATTACATTTGCACATTTAAATAATTAACGTCCCTTGAATAATATCTTAAGCCTAATAACGATCTGTTAAAAATAAGGCTAGGGTTGAAGGATCAATCTGTGCTTCTTATTTACACTGTGAGACAACCCATTTTTGTTCCCACTATTTCAACAACTTCATGTTGGCACCAAGAAATATTAGGAACGAGGTAGATGTTGATAATGCAGGGTAGCCTTATATGCTATCCGTATTTAACCTTCCTGGCCGTCATGCTGGCAAGGACCTTACTTACTAGTTAAGTGATGAGGAGTATGCATCGGCCCATGTTCATGTCTTGATAAATTGCACCCAGGTGAAACCATACCATGAGTAAGTTTCAACGAATTATTTTTGAAATAATCTATCCCATGTTATATCAATTTCTCTGTTAACACATCGTACACATTATTTGTCAGTGTGTTCATACAAATTAATCATATAAGCTCTCAAGATGCTTCTGCTCGTACAGATGCACATTTTCCTGAATGGTTCAAGGAACAAGTAAATGTCATATAACTTAGCAAATATTACCAAATTTTATTGCTAATTGAAAAGTAATTATTTAATATGACTTACATATTCGTAGGTGTATCAGCAACTATTAAGTGTGACAAATCAACACTTGAGAGATCTAGCGTATGAACCCTATAGCCGTCTTAGATTAT
Source organism: Echinosophora koreensis (assembly GCA_035048595.1). Classification (NCBI taxonomy): domain Eukaryota; kingdom Viridiplantae; phylum Streptophyta; class Magnoliopsida; order Fabales; family Fabaceae; genus Echinosophora; species Echinosophora koreensis. Next base: position 284,749 of record JAPCYP010000158.1, on the reverse strand, counting down.
GGCATACGTACTTTGTAAATGGGTACAAATTCCACACAGATGAATGGAATATGGGAAAAAAGAAAATTAATAGCGGGGTTGTCGTACAGGGTGAAGGTAGTGGTGATTTTTATGGGGTCATAAAACACATATACGAGTTACAATACAATACTACTACTTATCCTAAAAAAGTAATCTTATTTTATTGTAACTGGTTTGATCCATCGAGGACAGGCACAAAGGTGGATCCCATGTATAGAACTGTGGACATTCGCATGGCTGGAAGATATCAACAGTTTGATCCATTTATAATTGCTCATAATGCAAAACAAGTTTATTATGTTTCTCATCCAGTAATGCGAACGGACAAACGAGGTTGGTGTGTAACTGTCACAACCAAGCCTAGGGGTCGCATAATAATCAATGATATAGAGGATGAGACACCTTTCCAGGCGGATGAATCATCATATGTCAATGAAGTAATTGAGGTCGAGCGTATTACTGGTATGTTGGGCTCTGAAGCTGATGGAGAAGAAGTGGTCATTGGTAATCAGTCATCGATGCATGTATCATCAGAGGAAGAAATCGAAAGTGATGACTCAATGGAAGAAGATGAAGGGTGTGACACCCTCTACCCCACATATTAATATAAAACATTTATTTGAAATAGGAATTATAACAACATGCATTTATTTGATTAAAATAAAACTTGGATAAAAGGTACCACATGTAACAATTAACTCGGAAAGAACATAGTTTTAAAAAGATAAAACATAAAAAAACATAAACATAACCCAACCCCGATGTCACATACAGAGCTGGTATGACCGTTCCGGAATAAAATCCTCGGAATACAACGAAACAGCTAAACAAACTAACAACTGTAAACTAAGCATCCTAACTAGAGTCGCGGCCCCTCAGAGTCACTCCTCCACTGGCTACTCACCGTCCTCTGCAAGAAGAGACACATGCCACAACAGAAACAGAAAACGGGGAGTAAGAAAACATTTAAACACATCGGCATGGAAGTAGTTAAGCAAGATGAACATACATCACATACATAGCATTTATCGTCATACAACATTTAACATCAACATATAGTTATATCAAACATATTAAATCAACCAACGTATGCTATGCGGTGCAACACTACTCCACTACTCCATTATGCATGTGGATTCAAACTATCTTAGGAAGGCAACTTCGGAGTTACATATCCACATTGGCCATAAAAGCACCAACGTCAGCAGTTCACCAAACCATGGGTGAACCCCTTAGATAGCCGACGCACCATAATGAGGGTATGCCATCGCTGGGGCACATGGTTCATCAAACCTTGGGTGAACCACCCGAGACTTGGCCAGATCGCCGAACTCTAGGACGACCTCCCCTATGTTGAACTTCCCCCACTAAAAACTTCAACGTATGAATGCATGAATACAACAACAAACAAGGCAACCACCTCCTTTGCTTGGGTCAATAAGCACCCAAGACTTATCACCATCATCAATAACATCAACGTCTTGGCCTAAAAACACCAAGGTTCAACTCATCAACGCCGTGACAAAAAAGCATCGAGGGCACTTTGACCAAAAAGCACCAAAGTGTATCAACGTGCGGTAACCCAACGGGCACCGACTTAACCAACTAATTATTCTTATCTGTCTTAATTAATCCTTTAATCAAGTTGTCTAACTCATTCTTATTCGATTGGCTTGGGGACATTTGGGGTGAAACATCCCTTAATTCCTTTAATCTCAGATTCTGACCAGTAAGGGGAGCACGGGCGTGCTCACCTAGCACGATTGTGCTGTCACTTAAGTGAAGCACGGTCGTGCTCACTATCCTGCACGACCGTGCTCACTTTCGAGGTGCCTAGCTTAATTTTGTTGTTTTATAGAAGAGATTATGAGATATGATTTGAGGATTTACACGAGTTCTAGTGAGAGGTTGAGGCATTAGGTTATGACCCCGTAAGAGTCGGTGAGACTTATAGATATAATTTTATGTGTAGCAATTGGGCTACTATAGATATAATTCCATGTGTAGCAATTGGGCTACTATAGATATAACTTTATGTGTAGCAATCGGGCTATTTATATTATATATGATAGAGGGGAGTGCTCGCTCGGACGAAGGACTAACAGTCCTATGAGGATGGAGATGGTGTGACAAGATTGTAGTGGTCAAGTCAGCATAAGGGTTTAGTTGCATGAGAGTAAGGGTAGAGGATGATATTGTACTTTGAGGATGACTGTTAATTATGTGTGATGTGTGTCTTTGACTGTTATTATATTATATGCTATGGTTCTTTTCCGCTTTTGATGATAGAATTGTTTCTTATCCCCTATGTTTTCTGTATGTTATGTTTTATCTTTTATGGAATCGTTCGAGAAGACCCTGTGGATGAGTAGAATGAGGAGGAATTGGATGGAACTCCTAACGAACTGGAAGCTGGAGGACGAGCTGTGATACATGGTGATTAGGGTCTAGTTAGTTATGGCCAGTGCGTCTCGTGAGACGTTTTTATATGTTTCCACTAGGTATGACTTTTGTTTAAGTGTGTACCTGTGAGGGATCCTACTGAGAGGATACCCTCAACAGTGTTTTGTATTATGTGTATAAGACATATGTGTGTATTTGAAACTTAAATATGGTTTGGTGTCTTAATTATCCGAAGTTGCACGTTGATTAATTAAGTTTTTAATTTTTACGTATTTTTCAACGATAAGCATGCGATTAAGTAATAAATTAATAAGGTTTTAATCTAATAATACAATGGGGCACAATGGGGTGTCTCATTTGGTGGTATCAGAGCAGTTTGATTCTGATCAGACTGTGAGGTCTAGGATGTTGTTACTGGCCGTGTCTAGTTGAATCCACATCGGATTTTGACTATGCTTAGAAGTTAGGTAGTGTGTCCAAACTCGACGTGATAACTTACATTAGTATGGCATATGGTATTTATATACTTACCTATGGCATATGGCAGATGATTTCTTTTACAGAATCATGGCTCAAGGAAAGAGGACGCCCAACCAACAGTGGTGACAGAACTCCAGAAAGAATCATAGGAGCTGCCAACAATGACACCAATGGAGGAGAGTCATCTGCGACTCCCAATACCATGGAAACGATAGTTGCTGCTATGTTATTACAAACCCAGCAGAATGCTGAGATGCTCTAGATGAACAGAGAGCTGCTGGAACTAAAGAATCAGAGGACGACTACAGTAGCTGAAGATGCCAGATTGGCTACATTTCTGAAAGGGAAACCACCTCAATTCCGAGGAGAGTATGACCCAAAGAAGGCTGAATGGTGGGTACAAGAAATAGAGAAGATATCTAAAACTGTGCTCTGCAGCAATGATAGGAAAGTGACTTATGCTAGCTTCATGCTAACTGAAGGAGCAGAGTTCTGGTAGAAAGGCAAGAAAAGGCTATTGGAAGCCGAAGGTAGTAATATTAACTGGCAGATATTCACTGACTTTTCGGATACGCTGTATTAACGGTAAAGATATATTTATTTATATTTTTATCTGAGACTTAGGAAATGATTTTGGAGAAAACAAAATCATATATAGAACCTAATCAATGGTAGGAAGCTCTGGTTAAAATTTGGGTTTAAAACTCAGACGGAAACCGGTCTACGTTTTTAACTGACAATATAAGTTTATACCAGCAGAAAACCCTAATTTGACCCGAACCTGAAATTTGTAGATTTTTTTATATTATGTCCGTGAGTAATCCTACTTTTCAAATTTCTGATCAAAAATAAAATATTATGTTTATTCGGACGAATTTTGGTAAAAGTTCGGACGGAAAACAGTCGGTGTTTTCACTAACAGTAAGATTTTAATGATTAGAAAACCTAATTTTGACTCGTGAACGAAATGGTTTATGATTAAATAATATTTCCAAGGAGTTTCGTTATTTTGAAAATTTTCGATAAAAAAAAACGGACGAAAACCCTAATCGGGAAACCGATGGAGTAGGAAACAAAACTGTAGAGACAGAACCGGGCACTGGATGAGGGGACATCTTGCCACCTAGGACGGTAAGTCATAGGGGTGACTCACCTAGTATTTATGACAAGTAATGATGGTTAAGATATTTTAAGTTAAAATGACCAAAATACCCCCAAGCTTTCACGGTTATTAACAAGACACATCTACGCACTTTTAACCACTCATTTTACATGGTTGTAAACCTCCCATATCTCCTGAATTTAGTGCAGCCATACATAGTAAACCATACCTATTTCATTTTGCTTTCGTTTCATCATTTTCTTCTCAAAAACCGAATTTGGTAAATGACGGAGCTGAGTACGAGATTTCCGGGAACCGCTAATGGATGGGATCAATGAGTCATGGATGACTCATGAGATGTGGCCCAAAATCAGCCACACCTTTCATCAATTCTTGGCCACATGATTTTAACCATAGTTAGCAAAGTAACCCTAGTTAAGTTAATTATTAACCATAGTTAACTATTATATTATTTAATATTCACAAAACCTATTAGTTTAAATCCTAAGAACCAAACAAAGCCTAAGATCTACCCTATAAATAACCCCAAAACCGCAGCCTTGTCCCCCTTCACTCATCTCTTCATCTTCTTCATTTTCTTCCTTTGTTTCACAAAAACACCTTTGTTTCTTAAGAGCTAAGTTACCATTTTTGTTGAAGAACTTGCCAAGATCATCATTCTTTCTTCATCTTCTTCACACTCTTGAGGTAACATGATCATACATGATCATCTCCTCTCTTTTTTTAAGTTCTTGTTCTTCATATTTCATGGTTTTCCATTTCTAAATCTAGAACTTTAAATAATTCTAGAAAATTGTAGAAAAATCATAAAAATGTGAAACCAATTTCTATGATCTAGTTATGATCTCTACTTTTATTATCCAAGAGCATGTAATGAAAAACATTTTCCTTCCCTAATATTTATTGTTGGTCGAAACCCTCTAGGAAAATGGGTTTGATGTTTTGTTTCTTTTTATTGAAAGTTAGTATTTGATTTAAGTTCTATAATACTTGTATAGCCTATATCCAAGAGCTTAAGTCCAACTAAATCTTCTAACCTATTTATTCTATTAAGGCCGAAACCCTAACATGAAAGGGTTGAAAAGTTTTTGTTTAATTTGTGAAATCTATTGCTATCATGCTCTCTAATACTCTAAAATCATTTATCTAAGAGATTAAGTTGATTTGAAAATCCTAGCCTATTTTCTTATGTGAGACCGAAATTCAACTAAAAAGGGATTAGAATATTTTTTTTCTTCATATTTTCAAGTTATGACAATTTATCTAAGCTATCTAAGACTATAGGGACTAGAATCCAAAAGCTTAGAATGAGAAAAGAAGCCTAACCCTATTTTGAATTGAATGGCCGAACCTAGCTATTTACGAGTAAGGGTGAGTTTGTTGATTAATTTGTGGTTATGTTGTTTGGTTTAAGGTGAAACTGTTAAACTGTGGTGTGATAAAGAGGAACGTCGAATTCGGAATTCTGGTGTTAGCTCAGGTGGGGGGAAGGATTACTTTGTCGTCAGAATCGATAAATAGTATATTTTATAATAATTGTGTAGGGCGACCTAAACCCTACTAGTAGTCGAGTAATCGACAAGACCAAAATCACATTGGAAACCTTTTCTGTAAAACTAATGGTGATTCGGGGATTATAGGTTTATCGACATTAGGTTGATTTTAAGTATTTGATGATGTCTGACTTTATGTTATTGATTTTATTGTGATACGATGGTTGAGGTATTCCATTTTTGGTGTTTGAATATTTCCTGATATTGTGTTATGCATGATCTTCCTGGTTTGATAATGTGCTTAGTTGGCTTGTAACGAAAGATATATGTTGTTCGGGAGATGTTTATTTGGGTGAAAGAATAATTGTGACTTCGAGGTGCCTAGCTTAATTAGTTGTTTTATAGATGAGATTATGAGATATGATTTGAGGATTTACACGAGTTCTAGTGAGAGGTTAAGGCATTAGGTTATGACCTCGTAAGAGTCAGTGAGACTTATAGATATAATTTTATGTGTATCAATTGGGCTACTATAGATATAACTTTATGTGTAGCAATTGGGCTACTATAGATATAATATTTATGTGTAGCAATCGGGCTACTTATATTATATATGTTAGAGGGGAGTGCTCGCTCGGACGAAGGACTAACAGTCCTATGAGGATGGAGATGGTGTGACAAGATTGTAGTGGTCAAGTTTGCATAAAGGTTTAGTTGCCTGAGAGTAAGGGTAGAGGATGATATCGTACTTTGAGGATGACTGTTAGTTATGTGTGATATGTGTCTTTGACTGTTATTATATTATATGCTATGATTCTTTTATGCTTTTCATGTTAGAACTGTTTCTTATCCTCTATGTTTTCTGCATGTTATGTTTTATCTTTTATGGAATCGTTCGAGAAGATCCTGTGGATGCGCGGAATGGGGAGGAATTGGATGGAACTCCTTACGAACCGGAGGCTGGAGGACGAGCTATGATACATGGTGATTAGGGTCTAGTTAGTTATGGCCAGTGCATCTCGTGAGACGTTTTTATATGTTTCCACTAGTTATGACTTTTGTTTAAGTATGTACCTGTGAGGGATCCTACTGAGAGGATACCTTCAACAGTGTTTTGTATTATGTGTATAAGACATATGTGTGTATTTGCATCTTAAATATGGTTTGGTTTCTTAATTATCCGAAGTTGCACGTTGATTAATTAAGTTTTTAATTTTTATGTATTTTTCAACTATAAGCGCATGATTAAGTAATAAATTAATAAGGTTTTAATTTAATAATACAATGGGGCACAACGGGGTGTCTCAGTCTCAACCTTAACCGGGTACACGGCTATCCCACCTTTAGAGATGACGTGTCCTATGAAACTCACCTCCTCCAACCAAAACTCACACTTAGACAACTTAGCATACAACTGCTTCTCCTTAAGGGTCTCCAAAACAACCCTCAAGTGTTCCTCATGTTCCTCCTTGGTCTTGGAGTACACTAAGATGTCATCTATGAAAACCACCACAAACTTATCCAAGTAAGGGTGAAAGGTCTTGTTCATATAATTGATGAACACAGCAGGAGCATTGGTCACACCAAAGGGCATAACCAAGTACTCGTAGTGACCATAACGCATCCTAAATGCTGTCTTTGGGATGTCCCCAGACTTAACCCGAATTTGATGGTATCCTGACGTCAAATCTATCTTTGAGAAAACGCAAGCTCCATTCAACTGATCCATATGATCATCAATCCTGGGGAGGGGATACCGATTCTTAATGGTCACCTAGTTGAGCTGTCGATAGTCGACACACAATCTCATACTGCCATCCTTCTTCTTTTCTAGCAACACTGACGCTCCCCATGGGGATACGCTAGGCCAAATAAACTGCTTTTGGATAAGATCCTGTAACTGTTCCTTCAACTTAGCTAGCTTTAGAGGAGACATTCTATAGGGCGCTATGGATATTGGTCCAGTGCTAGGCACTAGGTCTATGGTGAACTCAACATTCTCTCAGAGGGCAAGTTATAAACATTCCCCGGAAACACTTCAGGAAATTCCCGCACAACAGGCACACTTCTGAGATTAGGAGGGCTCTCTACTTCCAGGGAAGACAACATCATGAACAGTTGGGCTCCGTCTTTCATTGAAGCTTTGACTTGGTTAGCAGATAGAAAGATTGGATTCTAAGACTCCACAGGAGTTCCAAAAACAATGGTTTTATCAAAGCAATTCAGAAGGACGTGGTTGGAAGACAACCAGTCCATTCCAAGAATGACATCAAGATCTTTTAAAGATAGGCATACAAGATTTATTTACAATAAAGGTTCTACCATTAAGGGTGATATGACAATTCTTGCATGCATGAGAAGTAAGCACAGGTTTATTTGTAGGTATAGAAACAATCAAATCATACTTAAGAAAGGTAACAGGCAAATTTAAACTTTTGACCCTATCATGTGATATAAACGAGTGCATAGTACCCGAGTCATACAATACAGTTAAAGGAGTTCCATAAATTAAGCACATACCTAGAATCAAGTCCTCAGACTCGGAGGCCTTAGCTCCACTAAGAGTAAAGACTCTTCCAGTGGTCTTCAGTCGATTAGCCTGAGACTGCTTACTCTTACTAGCACTTGGAGGCTCTGACTTTGCTTCTCCACAATTCCAACTGCCATACCTAAAGCAGATGATGTCTAATTCCTTGCACTGGGTAGTGAAGTGATCTGGTGCGCCGCACTTGCCGCACTTCATTGGCCTAGAGGCGTTGGAGTTACCACCCCTGGACCTATCATATGAAAACTGTGGCTTTCTGCCACTCTGTTTGAAATCCTGACTGATTGGAGCATAACGCTGCTTACCCTTATCCTTCTACTCAATCTTCTTGCTATTCTGACCATATGAATTCCTGAAACTGGCAACCCTGGACTTGTAAGTATCCTCAAAGATCCTACACTTCTTCACCAAGGTTGGGAAGACTCTGATCTCCCGGTAACTGATCGTCTGCTTGATCTCTGGGCGAAGACCATCCTCAAACTTTACACACTTCGACGGATCATCAACCATGACCTGATAAGGTGTGTAGTTCCTAGCCAGCTCCTTGAACTTTGCCGCATACTCGACCACAGACATATTTCCCTGCTTCAGCCCCAAGAATTCCATCTCCTTCTTGTCACATACATCCGCAGGAAAATATTTCTCCAGAAATCTATCTCTGAACATAGCCCAGGTGACTGCTGTACCCTCAGCCACATCCTTCGACAACAGTTCTATCGCCAGTGCTCAGCCTCCTCCGTAAGAATAAACGTGGCGAAGATAACCCGCTGCTGGTCATTGCAGTCCATAGCTCTGAAGCTCTTCTTGATCTCCCTCATCCACAACAAAGCCCTCTCTGGGTCATAAGCTCCTCTGAAAGACGACGGATTGTTCCACTGGAACTTATCAAGACCATGAAACTCAGTCGGTCCTCCATTGTTAACATTCTGAACTTGTACGATTACATTGGCATGGAGTGCCAACACATCAGTGATCGCCTGATCATTTCTGCCTCCTCTTCTTACCATACGTTCCTGTAAATGCCCAAAGCAGCTTATTATTACAGCGAACTTAAAGTAGGAAAAATCCAACGACTCACAACATTAAGCATCATTGTCTATAACAAGTATAGACAATCCAAACAAGAGCACACAACAGATTCATAACAGACTCATACCACGTCCGGATAGGGCCGAACTGCTCTGATACCACTAAATGTGACACCCTCTACCCCGCATATTAATATAAAAGTTGAATGAGGAATTATAAAAAGATGCATTTATTTGATTAAAATAAAACTTGGATAAAAGGTACCACATTGTAACAATTAACGCGGAAAGAACATAGTTTTAAAAAGATAAAACATAAACAAAACATAAACATAATCCAACCCCGATGTCACATACAGAGCTGGAATAACCGTTCCGGAATAAAATCCTCGGAATACAACGAAACAGCTAAACAAACTAACAACTATAAACTATGCATCTTAACTAGAGTCGCGGCCCCTCAGAGTCACTCCTCCACTGGCTGCTCACCATCCTTTGCAAGAAGAGATACATGCCATAACAGAAACAGAAAACGGGGAGTAAGAAAACATGTAAACACATCGGCATGGAAGTAGTCAAGCAAGATGAACATACATCACATACCTAACATGTAAACACATCAGCATGGAGTGGGGACGATACATCGTCAAGGACCCCGTGCTAGCTTTTGCTACTGCTGGTTCTTCCGTAACCACCCTCATCCCTTCTGCACCCTTCCCAGCTGCATCTACCTCGACCCCTAAAGGATCCTCCCCTACCCCCGACCCCTACAAGAGCATGCCCCACCCACACCACACCCTTCCCGACCCATACTACACACTCCCCTACCCCTATTGCACCCACTCGCTTCCATCCCCGGCGCTCACTTGCCTGCTACTCGCAGCCCCCTACTGCACCCACACCACACCCTCCACCACCACCACCACTATCATCTGTTGCACCGACCACACAACCAGCAAGATTGTCTTTTATGCCCACTCCCGGGATGACGCCACATCCGGACACAACCATTCCATCCTTGTCATCCGCGCACCAGTACGATCATGGCACATCATCTTCTGTGTAGTAGTCGGCTGCGCCGGATGCCATGCTTGAGTGGGTTAGGGTTCCCACACCTGAGGAACGCCCATGGATAGAGCCTGTTGGTGGAGCGCAAGTATTTTCTAGTTTAATATTTATAAGAATTACTATTTTAGTTATTATTCAATGAATTTGTTGTTTGTCATATTGTTGACTTTTTAAAATTATAAAATTTTCATGTTTATCCCATCGAAAGTTGAATTGAAGAACGTTACCTACGCCATCAAGGTGGAGTATCGTCGCTTCTGGCCATTATGGAGGGTGATACCGAAGGACGATAGACATCATATCTTTAGATGATTCAGGGTAAGTTGTTTATTATTTCCAGTAAATTTATCATTGGTTTTTCATGCATTTTATATATTTTATTGTATAATATTATTAATATTTTTTTCGTTGTTAACATGAACTTGTGCGCTGGCACCCGCAGCATACCTCAGAGATACGTTCCATCTTTGAGGATAGAGCTGGTCGTAGGCTGAGGGACATGCTTCGAGAGCGTAGGGAGTCGTGGAAGCATCCTGATTACATCGGCCCCAACATATGGGGCCAACTATGTGCGTACTGGGACACTCCAGCTTACAGGCTGAAGTGCCAACAAGCGAAGAGGAATCGAGCTTCCGAGAAGGGTGGGAGCCTCCACACGGGTGGTTCGATTAACCACTTGCAGCATGCCCTTAACATGGTATGCATATGTAAATAATGTTATTTATAACTTATTTATATTTTTATTAATAATTTATTTTATAATTAACTTATTTTATTCGTGTGTCATTTGCAGGTAGGAGAATTTGCGCGGTCGGTTGATGTCCCTACGGTTTTTAAACAAACTCATATATGTGCGGAGACCGGTGAGTCTGTTGATGAGACGTGCAGGCGGACTGTGGTGAGCTTTAGTGTTTTTTTACATTTATATTATATGTTATTATTATATTTTAATAATATAATGTTTTTAATGTATTGATCACAGGAGGAGCTCACTACCAGGTTTAGTCAGGTAGCGTCTGAGGCTGTCTCTTGCTCCAGTGCCTCGGATCCTTCCCAGCTGGACCCCACTGAGGCTGAACGACTACAGACCCAAGTGTGGATTGATGTGGATGGCGAGAAGAAAAAGGGGCGAATTTATGGTACTAGGAGCCTTGCTAGTACCATCCGTCGGGGGATGCCGAGCTTGACCATTCGGGAGCCTACATCCTCTAACTCACAAGACACGAAGGAGGTGCAGCATGTAACACCCCGTTTTTCAGAAGTATCGGTTGAGGGCTTAGTGGGATTTTTGGCTTAAAAGTCCCTTTCTGGTACATGAGCACGCCCGTGCTCATTAACCAGTACGCCCATGCTTAAAGTCAGAAGCTTGTTTTTGATTTTAAGTTGAGCACTTTCTGATTTTAAGTTGAGCACGACCGTGCTCAATAGTGAGCACACCCGTGCTTGATGTGCTGACCGCTTCTCGGTGACGCTAAGTTGAGCACGTCCGTGCTTAAGGGGGAGCACGACCGTGCTCTGGTCCGAGTTTTATATACGTGAGCAGAATCGAGGGTTAACGTCATAACCCTATTTGTGACGGCTGCTGCTACCCTGTTGCGGCCAGAACTCATCCTTTCCTTATTTCCTCTTCTCCCAGCGCTATAGTGGAGTTTTGGAAGCCGATTGGGACGCCGGTTGGTCTGTGGCAGTCTATAGGTAATGGTTCCCTCTTCCCTATTGGTTTCCTTTTCGGTTTTTGTGATTAGGAAACTAATATAGTTGTGTTTTTGTTGTCTAAGGTATTGTTGAGGTTGAACCGTCTTAGAGGAGGAATCGTTTTGCTAATTGGTGTTTTGGGAGAGCTACCTTCAATCCAGATATGGGGAGAAGGGTAGTGTTTACATAGACTTGGGATTAGGGTAAAGTGAAGGGGTTCCCATAACCCCGTTATTATTGGTATTATGATTGTATGATTTTTGGCCATGTTATTGATGTATGGTTTGGTGTTTTATGATAATATGTTATGTGCTCAATATGGTATGATTGGTTTATGTTGAATATGAGCCTATGTTGTTTGTTAATCGTATTGTTGATATGATATTGTTGGTTGATGCCACTGTTGAGTTGATGTTGATAATGTTATTGAGTTTAATCCTTAAAACATATTGATAACTGACTTAGGATGATTAACGGATTAAACCCTAAGAAATTGGTTAAAACTCGGTTACTGTTCCTGCCCAGAACAGCACAGTCGCGCGATGAGCACAACCGTGCTCAATAGGAAGCACGACCATGCTTCACTTCAAGGGCAGCACGCCCTTCACGTGTTTAAGCACGAACGTGCTGGGGTTTAAGCACGACCGTGCTCAACCCTCCTGGACAGAATCATAATTAAAGAACTTAAGGGGTTTCAAACCATTCCCCAATGATAAGTTGATTAATGATAAAGACTAGACAACTTGGCTAATGTTCACCAAAGATAATTAAGTTGAGTTGATGGTGAGGCGTTGAGTTTGATAAGTCGGGCCCTTTGGGTACTGCAAGTTGATGAGCTGTGCTTTGGTGCTTTTTGGCAAAGGAAGCCTTGACCCCGCGGTTTGGGTCTAAGGTGTTGTTGTTGTACCTTAGTGGCCGAGAGTTTGCCCCAAGTGTTGCGTTTGATTCCGCTAAAGTCCTCAGGTAGATTCCGCGAGGCAAGTTGTTGCGGTAGATTCCGCTGTGGTCGATTCGGCTGTTGTCTTCGGTAGATTCCGTTGGAGTTATGGAGGTGGCGTTGCCGTTGTTGTTGTGTTGCATACGCATTGCATCGAAGTTGTTGTTAAGGGATGTTCGACATAGGGGAGGTCGTCCTAGAGTACGGCGATCTGGCCATTCACGGTTGGAGTAGATTCGCCTTGCGCCCCCGTGACGAGGCATTCGTTGGTTTGATGCATTGGCTATCCAAGGAATAGATTCTCCAGCGTTGAGTAGATTCTCAATGTGGATATTTAACTCTGAAGTCGTCCATCCCGAGTTTAGTGGATCCACATGCATTGTTGGTTTAGCGAGTAGGACTGCATTGCACTGCATAACATACTGATGATGATGATGCTAATGTTTGATGAGATGTTGCTATGTTTGTTGTTTACTTTACTTCCTACTTCCTTGCTATTATGTTTACATGATTCTTACTCCCTATATTTTTTATTTGTTTGTTGTTGGCCTGATTGACACCTTGCAGAGGATGACGAGCAGCCCGGGGAGGAGTGACTCTGAGGAGCCGCCACTCATAGTTAGGGCTAGTTTCATGTTCAGTTAGTTATTAGTTTCAGTTGTAATTCCGTGGATGTTATTCCGGAACGGTTATACCAGCTCTATATGTGACATCGGGGTTGGGTTTTTCTTTATCTGTCTCATTTATGTTTTACTATTTTAAAACTATGTTATTTCCGCATTGTGAACTGGTTCATGTGGGACTTTTCTACCCATGGACAATATTTTATATTTTATATTTTATATTAAATGCTTTATAACATGCGGAGTAGAAGGGTGTCACACAGCGGATGAGGCAGGAGGTGCAGCAGCAGTGGGAGGCGAACAAGCGCATGAGGCAGCCGATGGAGGCTGTAACATCCCGTTTTCTCGCGTCTTGACCGATAATTATATTTTATATTATTATCGGGGATCTAGAAAATGATTTTGAGGAAAACAAAATCATAGTTGAGACCTTCTATATCGAAGGAAGTTATGGTTAAATTTTGGGTTTACAACTCAGACGGAAACCGGTTTGCATTTTTACTGACAGTATAATTTTATACAGGCAGAAAACCCTAATTTCGGTCCCAAAACGAAAATTTTCAAAATGTTGCCACTTGTTGGGGACAAAATATATTTCAAGAATTTCTACTCAAAAATAAAATATTTTATTTTATCGGGTGAAATTTTAGCGAAAAACGGGCGGAAAACCTAATCGAGTAAACCGACGAAGCTGGAAACGGATCTGCAGAGGTGTGCCAGAGGATAGGAGTGATGACTCAACTTGTACAACTCACCCTAGTAAGTCATCTAGTGACTCCGCACTTGTCATTATGACTTTAGATATTTTACAAAATATCTATACATGGAAAAATCCATAATACCCTTAAGTTCCTAACTAATTCCCAATGTGTTCCCAAAATATTTTTGGACCCCAAATTCCTCTCCAATTTCGTGCATCCACCTCCACTCAACCAAACCCATTTCATTTTGCTTTCATTTCATCATCTTCCACTCAAAAACCATAATCGGGTAAACAACAGAACATGACACGGAGGTGCAGAGATACACCGGGGGACAGAACGGCGAGTCCTCCATGATGACACATGGGGGATGAGTCACCATGGGGAGTCATGATGGTGACTCACCTTGTCATTATGACAACTTTACAAAATATCTAGATATTTTGGGTCTTAACATAACCTAGCTTGGTTAACATCCAACCATAGTCTTCATTTAAGATTAAACAAAGGAAAATATCTCCTCATTTGTGGCAAGACCCACACGGCCTCACCTCACCACTCCACACAATTCCACTTCATTTTCAACCTAGCACATTTTCAAGAACCAAACTCCATCACTTTGCTTCATTTCTTCATTTGCTACACCAAAAATCATAAGTTCATCACTTAGTATTACATTGAAACTTCAAGTTCTTGCTCATTCCTTCATCTTCTAGAGGTAACCTCTCTTGATCAATGATCATATCCCCATTTATCTTCATGATTCCATTTCATTCAAGCACTTTGCACAAATTCCATTTTCATGATTTAAAACTCTAGAAAATTGCTCAATAGGAATTTCTCTGTTGTGATAATTTTTATCCTCTATATAAGACTATAGGATCATGTATCCAAGAGCTTGAAAAAAATGGAAAACCCTAGCCCTTTTCTTTTATCTTGGCCGAACCCTATAGAAAAAAGGGTTATGAAATTCTTAAGTTGTTTTAACTTGTTTCATGTTGTTTGTTGAAGGTTGAAGTGGTAACAAATTGTACTGGATATCAATCGACCTTGGCTTGATTTTTGAGTGATCTACAAGAGGTAAGGGGGGAGATTACTACCATCCTACCTTAATGTAGATATGTATGTGGCTTAAAGTATTTGTATGTTGTCTTGTAAATCCTAAGTGTGAGGGTTATGTATTGATGAGTATATGTGTGTGATCCTCTTGTAGGAATTGATTTGGTGCTTGGTTGTGGTATGATATGCCATATGGTTGTATTGGTTCCAATGATCTCAAGTTGGAACATTGATTGTTGTTTGTTTGAGTTGATATAATAAAATTGCTTAATATGATTATTATTAGACCATTCGGCCATAACTGAATAAGTGGGTTCTATGTTGATTAAATTTGTTTGGATAATTTTTATAGGGATTGAATGAGTATATAAGAGTATAGAAATTGGTTTGGATTGATTTTGATATGTACGTGAAAAGATATGAATTTATGAGTCTTTAAGGACTTTTATGCAATTTCTGGAAAATTGAGGGACTGAGTTATAAATATGAAAATATGGGATATATTTGTAGTGAATGATGTTATAAGAATATAGAAATTGGTTTGAATGGAGTTGGTTGATTATATTAAAAGTTATGAACTTTTGAAGATATAAGGACTAATATGCAAATTCAGAGAATTTCAGTGGCTGTTCTGAAAATCATATTCTTATGTGTTGTGATTGCAGCCCTTGGACGATATAAGGCCATAGAAATTGTTTTGACGTGATTTGGATTAATACATAAAAAGATATAAGCTTTTTGCTAAACAAGGACCTTTTTGCAAATATTGTAAAATTTTGGGGCTGAAACGTGATTCCTGGAATTTTATGGTGACTGAAAAATATTTCTATAGAAGTTGGTTTGGTGTGATTTGAAGTTATAGATAAAAAGTTATAAGGTTTTAAGTAAATAAGGATCTTTTTGCAATTAATGAAAGTTTAGGGGTTAAATCGCAATTTTCGAAAAAATATATAACTGGACAGTTAGAGACTGTTTTTCATACCTAATAAGTGTCCTAAGATACCAAAAATGAGTTTTGGACCATTAGGGTTTAAAATCATGGAAAAAGAAATTATGCGATTTTCGAACTTAACGACGTTCGGTCACATTTTTAAGAATTTCGTATACAAGGAAAGAAAACTGTAAAATCAGTGTTTCAACATCTTAATATAAGTATTATAACCTAGGAGAGTAATAGATTTGAGGTGAAGAACCATATTTTCAAAATTATGGCTTTTGGGCCTAAAACTAGTAAAAAGCAGCGAAACCATCGTCAAATGTTTTTAAAGGTTTTCGAGAAAATGTTTCGAGAAATTTAATACCTATGTACCATTTATTTACTTATGGTCAAAATGTCTTGATTTTATCTGAAGGTTTTTTGTTTTTAGCCAAAGAGGAATTAGTCTTCAAGACTAGTATTTCAAGTAAATGGAAAACCTGAGTCTAGGATGGCTTAGTGAAAACAAAGATTTAATAATTTATGACTCATGGTGGAGCAAGACCATATGTCGTAAAGTAAGGACAATTCACTCATTTTTACATCCATAATACGTAACAACAAAGACTATTTTGAAGGTTGCTTGCTCGACAAGTAATTTCATCAGGGAAAAACCTAAAGAAGTATAATGGATTGGTGAATGACCAATCTCCATAATATACTTAAGTCGTTGAAGACACGGATCATCCAATGAGGGAATCCTGATATTGTGCAGGTATGAGACTGTACAAGGATTTCCAGTTGGTTCTGTCTTGCGTGTAGGATGGCATATGATTTCCGTAAGAAATCTCGAAATTTATCCAGTGGATAATATGAACGCATACGCCGTTATCGGCTTGATCTGCTGAATTGTCAGTGTGGCCTTTGTGCCTAGGAAACTGAGCTGACAGGTTAGGTAGAGTGTTTCACAAATAGCCTTAATTAATTTGATGTCACATGTTAGGATTGTGAGTATTGTAAAGGAATTTGATGTCACATGTTAGGATTGTGACTATTGTAAAGGAATTTGATGTTGCATGTTAGGATTGTGACTATAGTAAAGTACCATTATGCTCGCGGCAGGCACAAGTGAAACCTGTACTGACCATTTCCTTTCCAAAATATCAATTAGCTTCGGAGTTAGGATCAAATATTCTTCGAGGTTGTGTAGGTACGAGACTATGCAGTTTCAGTCAGTTTCTCTCTATTCTCATCCTTCGATGGACAAACTGTGTCCGGTATGCTTGTCCGGTATGCTTGATAAGGTGTGTAGTTCCTAGCCAGCTCCTTGAACTTTGCCGCATACTCGACCACAGACATATTTCCCTGCTTCAGCCCCAAGAATTCCATCTCCTTCTTGTCACATACATCCGCAGGAAAATATTTCTCCAGAAATCTATCTCTGAACATAGCCCAGGTGACTGCTGTACCCTCAGCCACATCCTTCGACAACAGTTCTATCGCCAGTGCTCAGCCTCCTCCGTAAGAATAAACGTGGCGAAGATAACCCGCTGCTGGTCATTGCAGTCCATAGCTCTGAAGCTCTTCTTGATCTCCCTCATCCACAACAAAGCCCTCTCTGGGTCATAAGCTCCTCTGAAAGACGACGGATTGTTCCACTGGAACTTATCAAGACCATGAAACTCAGTCGGTCCTCCATTGTTAACATTCTGAACTTGTACGATTACATTGGCAAGGAGTGCCAACACATCAGTGATCGCCTGATCATTTCTGCCTCCTCTTCTTACCATACGTTCCTGTAAATGCCCAAAGCAGCTTATTATTACAGCGAACTTAAAGTAGGAAAAATCCAACGACTCACAACATTAAGCATCATTGTCTATAACAAGTATAGACAATCCAAACAAGAGCACACAACAGATTCATAACAGACTCATACCACGTCCGGATAGGGCCGAACTGCTCTGATACCACTAAATGTGACACCCTCTACCCCGCATATTAATATAAAAGTTGAATGAGGAATTATAAAAAGATGCATTTATTTGATTAAAATAAAACTTGGATAAAAGGTACCACATTGTAACAATTAACGCGGAAAGAACATAGTTTTAAAAAGATAAAACATAAACAAAACATAAACATAATCCAACCCCGATGTCACATACAGAGCTGGAATAACCGTTCCGGAATAAAATCCTCGGAATACAACGAAACAGCTAAACAAACTAACAACTATAAACTATGCATCTTAACTAGAGTCGCGGCCCCTCAGAGTCACTCCTCCACTGGCTGCTCACCATCCTTTGCAAGAAGAGATACATGCCATAACAGAAACAGAAAACGGGGAGTAAGAAAACATGTAAACACATCGGCATGGAAGTAGTCAAGCAAGATGAACATACATCACATACCTAACATGTAAACACATCAGCATGGAGTGGGGACGATACATCGTCAAGGACCCCGTGCTAGCTTTTGCTACTGCTGGTTCTTCCGTAACCACCCTCATCCCTTCTGCACCCTTCCCAGCTGCATCTACCTCGACCCCTAAAGGATCCTCCCCTACCCCCGACCCCTACAAGAGCATGCCCCACCCACACCACACCCTTCCCGACCCATACTACACACTCCCCTACCCCTATTGCACCCACTCGCTTCCATCCCCGGCGCTCACTTGCCTGCTACTCGCAGCCCCCTACTGCACCCACACCACACCCTCCACCACCACCACCACTATCATCTGTTGCACCGACCACACAACCAGCAAGATTGTCTTTTATGCCCACTCCCGGGATGACGCCACATCCGGACACAACCATTCCATCCTTGTCATCCGCGCACCAGTACGATCATGGCACATCATCTTCTGTGTAGTAGTCGGCTGCGCCGGATGCCATGCTTGAGTGGGTTAGGGTTCCCACACCTGAGGAACGCCCATGGATAGAGCCTGTTGGTGGAGCGCAAGTATTTTCTAGTTTAATATTTATAAGAATTACTATTTTAGTTATTATTCAATGAATTTGTTGTTTGTCATATTGTTGACTTTTTAAAATTATAAAATTTTCATGTTTATCCCATCGAAAGTTGAATTGAAGAACGTTACCTACGCCATCAAGGTGGAGTATCGTCGCTTCTGGCCATTATGGAGGGTGATACCGAAGGACGATAGACATCATATCTTTAGATGATTCAGGGTAAGTTGTTTATTATTTCCAGTAAATTTATCATTGGTTTTTCATGCATTTTATATATTTTATTGTATAATATTATTAATATTTTTTTCGTTGTTAACATGAACTTGTGAGCTGGCACCCGCAGCATACCTCAGAGATACGTTCCATCTATGAGGATAGAGCTGGTCGTAGGCTGACGGACATGCTTCGAGAGCGTAGGTGTAACACCCTTCTCGGGCGCTACATTGTCTGTGACATTTCTATTTTTATAAGACCGAGTAAAGCGGAAAATAATTATCTTGTCAAAAATACGGGTTTATTTTTTTTTCTTTTCTCTTTAACAAATAATACCATACATACCCTTTAACATATAACATTAACTTATGCATCCATATTATACAACCCAAGTTCCAAGTACCATCAGTCATACATGTTCAGAAAGAAGGCGGAAATACCAACGCCAGTAAATAACAACAGACTGAAAATATGTTTATAATAATAATATCTTTAGAGGCATAACTCCACAAAATAAAACATAGACACGAGACTGGCCAGACACAAAATACTGACAAAAGTCCATTATACTAAAGCCCTCGAGACTGTGTCCATGTCTCCCAGCACTCTCAAACTCCAGCAGGGTGCGATGCAGAAACAGTGTTGTCGTCATCTTTGTTCAACGCAAGATAGAAAACAACAAACCAGAAAATACAGAAATGAGGTGAGATTTCAATTCATCTTACACTTAACGCAGACATGCAATGGTACGACACACAGGTACGTACTAAAATCAAGAAACAGTTATATCATCCATCACAACAGAAATAATAATATTTCACAACAACATAATCACAGGGCACCGTTTTCCCTAGATAGAAGACATATAAGACTCGAGGAATGACCTCTGATTTCCTATACCATGGTTTTAACAAACAGTCGGAGAGAGTGGTTCGGAGGATTGTTCCGGAGTACGCCAGCCTTGGGCAATAAAATGCGTCAACAGTCATCATGGTGCACATAGGCTTTTTCGGGAACATCCTACAC
Organism: Echinosophora koreensis; assembly: GCA_035048595.1. Lineage (NCBI taxonomy): Eukaryota > Viridiplantae > Streptophyta > Magnoliopsida > Fabales > Fabaceae > Echinosophora > Echinosophora koreensis. The sequence continues at coordinate 264,440 of JAPCYP010000158.1, read as the reverse complement.
TACCAGAAAATACATAGTGTCTAGTAGAGTATGTCGGTGTATTGCAAGATCACCATACCACAGAAGAGCAACCAACTGGGCCTATATGAGTATTTCATACCCCGACACCCCCAAGCATCAATAGATCGTCACTATGAAATTCGCACCCGCATTAAAGTGTTAGCTCGATCTCCTAGGCACAACGGCCTTACAGAACATAGTTTCACTATGTGTTTAGGCAAACTTTGCCGGAAATGCGTTCTTCTCGTCCATCCAACGGATGACATCGTGATTCCTTCGGAATTCTTTCAACGTACCGTAACAGATGCTAGATGTCCTTAAGTCCGAATCACTGGTACTTAATCATCAAGCTAAAGTTCTCAAGTAACCTTTCATCTTTGTGCAATGTTTTCTTTAAAATATTTGTTTACAAATCCTAGCACATTATGAGATTGGAACACAGGTCCAATTATTAGTTCTCTGTACTTTTCTAGTTGAGCCTTTTTCTTTGGCTTTCAATAAAACAAATCATTCTGAGTCCATTAAATCTTATGGAATATGGATAATGAATTATCCATACTTTATGACATAAGGTCGTGTTTCACCCCACATCATAATTTATTACGTTCGTATTTTCACTAAGTCATTCTTGACTTAGGTTTTTACACTTTACAGTAAAACCTCGTCTTTGAAGACAAAAATCCTTTTGGCTTAAAACCAAAACCTTTAGATAAAATCAAATCCATTTTCAAGAATAATTCCCCTCAAAGATACTTAGGTATCAATTTCTCCAAAACATTTTCTCAAAAATCCTTAAAACGTTTAACGACGGTTTCGCCGCTTTTTACTGAAATTAGGCCCAAAAATTCTACTTTTTGAAGATATGGTTCTTCACCTCAAATGTCTTATTCTCCTAGGTTCTATTACTTTTATGAAGATGTTGAAATGCTAATTTTCCATCAAAATTTCCCTTTATACACAATTGCTTAGAATTTGACCGAACATCGTTTATTTTGTAAATCGCGTAAATTCTTTTTCAACGATTTTACACTCTAATAATCCAAAACTCATTTTGGAGTTTTAGAACAGTTTTGTAAGCATGAAAAACAGTTTCTAACTGTCCAATTGCTTTAATTTTCGAAAATTGCATTTTAGTCCCTAAACTTTCATGAATTACAAAATAGTCCTTTTTCACTTAAAACCTTATAACTTTTTAGTTATAACTCCAAATCAAACCAAACCAACTTCTTTAGAAATATTTTTCAGTTGCCCTCAAATTTCCAGAAATTTCGCTTCTGCCTCAAATAATTTTCAGTAATTGCAAAAAGGTCCTTTTTCACCAAAAAGCTTATAACTTTTTATGTATTAATCCATTTAACACCAAACCAATTTCTATGGTTTTGTCTCATCAAGGACTACAATCTTAACATACAAGCACATGAATTTCGGTGCAGCCACTGAAATTCTCAGAATTTGCAATTTAGTCCCTAAGGACTCATAAATCCATAACTTTCAATATACACATCCAAATCAATCCAAACCAATTTCTACATTCTTATATATTCATCTACTTCTCATAAAAATGATTCAAACAATTTAACACATCATGGAACCCCTCAACCCAGTCATGGCCGAATGGCCTTAATTATTCATGTTAAGCATATTTGTTTAACAAAACAATCAACAATGAGCAAGGTCTTGATTAAAGATCAACAACACCAAAACCACATATATCACAACCAACATATATCAAACCAAATCCTCCAAGAGGATCACACACATATGCAAATAAATATACAAAGTCATACTTAAGAATTACAAAACCACATAAACACTAATAAACCATCACATATCTACCCTAAGGTAGGATGATAGTAATCTCCCCCATACCTTTGTTGACCACTTGATACTCAAGCAAGAAGAGGATGATGTTCACCTAAAGCTCAAGGTTTGAACCAACAAAACCTAGCCATGAATCATCAACAAGGAAACAAGTTAAAAATGAAAGAAATCCACCAAACCCATTTAATGAGTAAGGTTTGGCCTTGTTATGAAAAGTAGGCTAGAGGTCACGAAATTTTAAAAGCTCTTGGATAATGAAAGTAGAAGTCATGTGAAGATCATAGAAATTGGAATCACATTAAAAGGATTTTTCTATGATTTTCTAGAGATTTTTGAAGTTCTAGATCTAAGAATTTGAAATTTGTAAAAACTTGAGATATGAAGAAAAGTTGTGAAAGGAAAGGAAGGTATGATCATGGATTAGAAGAATCTACCTTTGGAATTTGAAGAAACCAACAAGAACTTAGACTTCCTTTGTAAATCAAGTGTAAGACTTAAGAGTTTTTTTTGGTGAGAAAATGAAGAACATGAACCAAGTGAACAAAATGAAATGCCAAAGGTGTCTTATGAAGGGGTTGGCCGTGAGTTTCAAGGGACAAAAGGGTCCAAGGAGTAATTTGGCATCATGGCAAACTTGTAGTTAAAATGAAGGATTAGGGTAATTTAGGGTTTTCACTTAAAAATTCATCATTACATGCATTTAATGCATGGTGACTCACTCTATGGCTCAATCCCTTATGACTCACCAATGAGTCATTGTTCTTATCCCTCCGGGGTCGGGTTTTGTCTCTGCACCTCCGTTCTTGATTCCGTCAATCCCCGATCGTCGAGTATTTGCCCGAATAACGTATAATAACCTATTTATTTTGGAAATTTTCAAAATAACCACTATGGTTGGAAATAAAATATAAACCTTAACTGTTTCGTTCACGGGTCAAAATTAGGTTTTCTGACCAGTAAAATCTTACTGTCAGTGAAAACGCAGGCCGGGTTTCATCTGAGTTTTGAACCCAAATTTTTACCGTAAGCTTCTACCATAAGGTAGAGTATAATTATGATTTTATTTTATTAAAAATCATTTTCTAGATCTCATATAGAAATTACGAACAATTAAAATCCTACCGACAATTGAAAAACAGTAAAAATAGCAAAACAGTAAAAATCGTAAAAACAGTAAAAACAGGGTGTTACAGTAGGGAGTCGTGGAAGCATCCTGATTACATCGGCCCCAACATATGGGGCCAACTATGTGCGTACTGGGACACTCCAGCTTACAGGCTGAAGTGCCAACAAGCGAAGAGGAATCGAGCTTCCGAGAAGGGTGGGAGCCTCCACACGGGTGGTTCGATTAACCACTTGCAGCATGCCCTTAACATGGTATGCATATGTAAATAATGTTATTTATAACTTATTTATATTTTTATTAATAATTTATTTTATAATTAACTTATTTTATTCGTGTGTCATTTGCAGGTAGGAGAATTTGCGCGGTCGGTTGATGTCCCTACGGTTTTTAAACAAACTCATATATGTGCGGAGACCGGTGAGTCTGTTGATGAGACGTGCAGGCGGACTGTGGTGAGCTTTAGTGTTTTTTTACATTTATATTATATGTTATTATTATATTTTAATAATATAATGTTTTTAATGTATTGATCACAGGAGGAGCTCACTACCAGGTTTAGTCAGGTAGCGTCTGAGGCTGTCTCTTGCTCCAGTGCCTCGGATCCTTCCCAGCTGGACCCCACTGAGGCTGAACGACTACAGACCCAAGTGTGGATTGATGTGGATGGCGAGAAGAAAAAGGGGCGAATTTATGGTACTAGGAGCCTTGCTAGTACCATCCGTCGGGGGATGCCGAGCTTGACCATTCGGGAGCCTACATCCTCTAACTCACAAGACACGAAGGAGGTGCAGCATGTAACACCCCGTTTTTCAGAAGTATCGGTTGAGGGCTTAGTGGGATTTTTGGCTTAAAAGTCCCTTTCTGGTACATGAGCACGCCCGTGCTCATTAACCAGTACGCCCATGCTTAAAGTCAGAAGCTTGTTTTTGATTTTAAGTTGAGCACTTTCTGATTTTAAGTTGAGCACGACCGTGCTCAATAGTGAGCACACCCGTGCTTGATGTGCTGACCGCTTCTCGGTGACGCTAAGTTGAGCACGTCCGTGCTTAAGGGGGAGCACGACCGTGCTCTGGTCCGAGTTTTATATACGTGAGCAGAATCGAGGGTTAACGTCATAACCCTATTTGTGACGGCTGCTGCTACCCTGTTGCGGCCAGAACTCATCCTTTCCTTATTTCCTCTTCTCCCAGCGCTATAGTGGAGTTTTGGAAGCCGATTGGGACGCCGGTTGGTCTGTGGCAGTCTATAGGTAATGGTTCCCTCTTCCCTATTGGTTTCCTTTTCGGTTTTTGTGATTAGGAAACTAATATAGTTGTGTTTTTGTTGTCTAAGGTATTGTTGAGGTTGAACCGTCTTAGAGGAGGAATCGTTTTGCTAATTGGTGTTTTGGGAGAGCTACCTTCAATCCAGATATGGGGAGAAGGGTAGTGTTTACATAGACTTGGGATTAGGGTAAAGTGAAGGGGTTCCCATAACCCCGTTATTATTGGTATTATGATTGTATGATTTTTGGCCATGTTATTGATGTATGGTTTGGTGTTTTATGATAATATGTTATGTGCTCAATATGGTATGATTGGTTTATGTTGAATATGAGCCTATGTTGTTTGTTAATCGTATTGTTGATATGATATTGTTGGTTGATGCCACTGTTGAGTTGATGTTGATAATGTTATTGAGTTTAATCCTTAAAACATATTGATAACTGACTTAGGATGATTAACGGATTAAACCCTAAGAAATTGGTTAAAACTCGGTTACTGTTCCTGCCCAGAACAGCACAGTCGCGCGATGAGCACAACCGTGCTCAATAGGAAGCACGACCATGCTTCACTTCAAGGGCAGCACGCCCTTCACGTGTTTAAGCACGAACGTGCTGGGGTTTAAGCACGACCGTGCTCAACCCTCCTGGACAGAATCATAATTAAAGAACTTAAGGGGTTTCAAACCATTCCCCAATGATAAGTTGATTAATGATAAAGACTAGACAACTTGGCTAATGTTCACCAAAGATAATTAAGTTGAGTTGATGGTGAGGCGTTGAGTTTGATAAGTCGGGCCCTTTGGGTACTGCAAGTTGATGAGCTGTGCTTTGGTGCTTTTTGGCAAAGGAAGCCTTGACCCCGCGGTTTGGGTCTAAGGTGTTGTTGTTGTACCTTAGTGGCCGAGAGTTTGCCCCAAGTGTTGCGTTTGATTCCGCTAAAGTCCTCAGGTAGATTCCGCGAGGCAAGTTGTTGCGGTAGATTCCGCTGTGGTCGATTCGGCTGTTGTCTTCGGTAGATTCCGTTGGAGTTATGGAGGTGGCGTTGCCGTTGTTGTTGTGTTGCATACGCATTGCATCGAAGTTGTTGTTAAGGGATGTTCGACATAGGGGAGGTCGTCCTAGAGTACGGCGATCTGGCCATTCACGGTTGGAGTAGATTCGCCTTGCGCCCCCGTGACGAGGCATTCGTTGGTTTGATGCATTGGCTATCCAAGGAGTAGATTCTCCAGCGTTGAGTAGATTCTCAATGTGGATATTTAACTCTGAAGTCGTCCATCCCGAGTTTAGTGGATCCACATGCATTGTTGGTTTAGCGAGTAGGACTGCATTGCACTGCATAACATACTGATGATGATGATGCTAATGTTTGATGAGATGTTGCTATGTTTGTTGTTTACTTTACTTCCTACTTCCTTGCTATTATGTTTACATGATTCTTACTCCCTATATTTTTTATTTGTTTGTTGTTGGCCTGATTGACACCTTGCAGAGGATGACGAGCAGCCCGGGGAGGAGTGACTCTGAGGAGCCGCCACTCATAGTTAGGGCTAGTTTCATGTTCAGTTAGTTATTAGTTTCAGTTGTAATTCCGTGGATGTTATTCCGGAACGGTTATACCAGCTCTATATGTGACATCGGGGTTGGGTTTTTCTTTATCTGTCTCATTTATGTTTTACTATTTTAAAACTATGTTATTTCCGCATTGTGAACTGGTTCATGTGGGACTTTTCTACCCATGGACAATATTTTATATTTTATATTTTATATTAAATGCTTTATAACATGCGGAGTAGAAGGGTGTCACACAGCGGATGAGGCAGGAGGTGCAGCAGCAGTGGGAGGCGAACAAGCGCATGAGGCAGCCGATGGAGGCTGTAACATCCCGTTTTCTCGCGTCTTGACCGATAATTATATTTTATATTATTATCGGGGATCTAGAAAATGATTTTGAGGAAAACAAAATCATAGTTGAGACCTTCTATATCGAAGGAAGTTATGGTTAAATTTTGGGTTTACAACTCAGACGGAAACCGGTTTGCATTTTTACTGACAGTATAATTTTATACAGGCAGAAAACCCTAATTTCGGTCCCAAAACGAAAATTTTCAAAATGTTGCCACTTGTTGGGGACAAAATATATTTCAAGAATTTCTACTCAAAAATAAAATATTTTATTTTATCGGGTGAAATTTTAGCGAAAAACGGGCGGAAAACCTAATCGAGTAAACCGACGAAGCTGGAAACGGATCTGCAGAGGTGTGCCAGAGGATAGGAGTGATGACTCAACTTGTACAACTCACCCTAGTAAGTCATCTAGTGACTCCGCACTTGTCATTATGACTTTAGATATTTTACAAAATATCTATACATGGAAAAATCCATAATACCCTTAAGTTCCTAACTAATTCCCAATGTGTTCCCAAAATATTTTTGGACCCCAAATTCCTCTCCAATTTCGTGCATCCACCTCCACTCAACCAAACCCATTTCATTTTGCTTTCATTTCATCATCTTCCACTCAAAAACCATAATCGGGTAAACAACAGAACATGACACGGAGGTGCAGAGATACACCGGGGGACAGAACGGCGAGTCCTCCATGATGACACATGGGGGATGAGTCACCATGGGGAGTCATGATGGTGACTCACCTTGTCATTATGACAACTTTACAAAATATCTAGATATTTTGGGTCTTAACATAACCTAGCTTGGTTAACATCCAACCATAGTCTTCATTTAAGATTAAACAAAGGAAAATATCTCCTCATTTGTGGCAAGACCCACACGGCCTCACCTCACCACTCCACACAATTCCACTTCATTTTCAACCTAGCACATTTTCAAGAACCAAACTCCATCACTTTGCTTCATTTCTTCATTTGCTACACCAAAAATCATAAGTTCATCACTTAGTATTACATTGAAACTTCAAGTTCTTGCTCATTCCTTCATCTTCTAGAGGTAACCTCTCTTGATCAATGATCATATCCCCATTTATCTTCATGATTCCATTTCATTCAAGCACTTTGCACAAATTCCATTTTCATGATTTAAAACTCTAGAAAATTGCTCAATAGGAATTTCTCTGTTGTGATAATTTTTATCCTCTATATAAGACTATAGGATCATGTATCCAAGAGCTTGAAAAAAATGGAAAACCCTAGCCCTTTTCTTTTATCTTGGCCGAACCCTATAGAAAAAAGGGTTATGAAATTCTTAAGTTGTTTTAACTTGTTTCATGTTGTTTGTTGAAGGTTGAAGTGGTAACAAATTGTACTGGATATCAATCGACCTTGGCTTGATTTTTGAGTGATCTACAAGAGGTAAGGGGGGAGATTACTACCATCCTACCTTAATGTAGATATGTATGTGGCTTAAAGTATTTGTATGTTGTCTTGTAAATCCTAAGTGTGAGGGTTATGTATTGATGAGTATATGTGTGTGATCCTCTTGTAGGAATTGATTTGGTGCTTGGTTGTGGTATGATATGCCATATGGTTGTATTGGTTCCAATGATCTCAAGTTGGAACATTGATTGTTGTTTGTTTGAGTTGATATAATAAAATTGCTTAATATGATTATTATTAGACCATTCGGCCATAACTGAATAAGTGGGTTCTATGTTGATTAAATTTGTTTGGATAATTTTTATAGGGATTGAATGAGTATATAAGAGTATAGAAATTGGTTTGGATTGATTTTGATATGTACGTGAAAAGATATGAATTTATGAGTCTTTAAGGACTTTTATGCAATTTCTGGAAAATTGAGGGACTGAGTTATAAATATGAAAATATGGGATATATTTGTAGTGAATGATGTTATAAGAATATAGAAATTGGTTTGAATGGAGTTGGTTGATTATATTAAAAGTTATGAACTTTTGAAGATATAAGGACTAATATGCAAATTCAGAGAATTTCAGTGGCTGTTCTGAAAATCATATTCTTATGTGTTGTGATTGCAGCCTTGGACGATATAAGGCCATAGAAATTGTTTTGACGTGATTTGGATTAATACATAAAAAGATATAAGCTTTTTGCTAAACAAGGACCTTTTTGCAAATATTGTAAAATTTTGGGGCTGAAACGTGATTCCTGGAATTTTATGGTGACTGAAAAATATTTCTATAGAAGTTGGTTTGGTGTGATTTGAAGTTATAGATAAAAAGTTATAAGGTTTTAAGTAAATAAGGATCTTTTTGCAATTAATGAAAGTTTAGGGGTTAAACCGCAATTTTCGAAAAAATATATAACTGGACAGTTAGAGACTGTTTTTCATACCTAATAAGTGTCCTAAGATACCAAAAATGAGTTTTGGACCATTAGGGTTTAAAATCATGGAAAAAGAAATTATGCGATTTTCGAACTTAACGACGTTCGGTCACATTTTTAAGAATTTCGTATACAAGGAAAGAAAACTGTAAAATCAGTGTTTCAACATCTTAATATAAGTATTATAACCTAGGAGAGTAATAGATTTGAGGTGAAGAACCATATTTTCAAAATTATGGCTTTTGGGCCTAAAACTAGTAAAAAGCAGCGAAACCATCGTCAAATGTTTTTAAAGGTTTTCGAGAAAATGTTTCGAGAAATTTAATACCTATGTACCATTTATTTACTTATGGTCAAAATGTCTTGATTTTATCTGAAGGTTTTTTGTTTTTAGCCAAAGAGGAATTAGTCTTCAAGACTAGTATTTCAAGTAAATGGAAAACCTGAGTCTAGGATGGCTTAGTGAAAACAAAGATTTAATAATTTATGACTCATGGTGGAGCAAGACCATATGTCGTAAAGTAAGGACAATTCACTCATTTTTACATCCATAATACGTAACAACAAAGACTATTTTGAAGGTTGCTTGCTCGACAAGTAATTTCATCAGGGAAAAACCTAAAGAAGTATAATGGATTGGTGAATGACCAATCTCCATAATATACTTAAGTCGTTGAAGACACGGATCATCCAATGAGGGAATCCTGATATTGTGCAGGTATGAGACTGTACAAGGATTTCCAGTTGGTTCTGTCTTGCGTGTAGGATGGCATATGATTTCCGTAAGAAATCTCGAAATTTATCCAGTGGATAATATGAACGCATACGCCGTTATCGGCTTGATCTGCTGAATTGTCAGTGTGGCCTTTGTGCCTAGGAAACTGAGCTGACAGGTTAGGTAGAGTGTTTCACAAATAGCCTTAATTAATTTGATGTCACATGTTAGGATTGTGAGTATTGTAAAGGAATTTGATGTCACATGTTAGGATTGTGACTATTGTAAAGGAATTTGATGTTGCATGTTAGGATTGTGACTATAGTAAAGTACCATTATGCTCGCGGCAGGCACAAGTGAAACCTGTACTGACCATTTCCTTTCCAAAATATCAATTAGCTTCGGAGTTAGGATCAAATATTCTTCGAGGTTGTGTAGGTACGAGACTATGCAGTTTCAGTCAGTTTCTCTCTATTCTCATCCTTCGATGGACAAACTGTGTCCGGTATGCTTGTCCGGTATGCTTGATAAGGTGTGTAGTTCCTAGCCAGCTCCTTGAACTTTGCCGCATACTCGACCACAGACATATTTCCCTGCTTCAGCCCCAAGAATTCCATCTCCTTCTTGTCACATACATCCGCAGGAAAATATTTCTCCAGAAATCTATCTCTGAACATAGCCCAGGTGACTGCTGTACCCTCAGCCACATCCTTCGACAACAGTTCTATCGCCAGTGCTCAGCCTCCTCCGTAAGAATAAACGTGGCGAAGATAACCCGCTGCTGGTCATTGCAGTCCATAGCTCTGAAGCTCTTCTTGATCTCCCTCATCCACAACAAAGCCCTCTCTGGGTCATAAGCTCCTCTGAAAGACGACGGATTGTTCCACTGGAACTTATCAAGACCATGAAACTCAGTCGGTCCTCCATTGTTAACATTCTGAACTTGTACGATTACATTGGCAAGGAGTGCCAACACATCAGTGATCGCCTGATCATTTCTGCCTCCTCTTCTTACCATACGTTCCTGTAAATGCCCAAAGCAGCTTATTATTACAGCGAACTTAAAGTAGGAAAAATCCAACGACTCACAACATTAAGCATCATTGTCTATAACAAGTATAGACAATCCAAACAAGAGCACACAACAGATTCATAACAGACTCATACCACGTCCGGATAGGGCCGAACTGCTCTGATACCACTAAATGTGACACCCTCTACCCCGCATATTAATATAAAAGTTGAATGAGGAATTATAAAAAGATGCATTTATTTGATTAAAATAAAACTTGGATAAAAGGTACCACATTGTAACAATTAACGCGGAAAGAACATAGTTTTAAAAAGATAAAACATAAACAAAACATAAACATAATCCAACCCCGATGTCACATACAGAGCTGGAATAACCGTTCCGGAATAAAATCCTCGGAATACAACGAAACAGCTAAACAAACTAACAACTATAAACTATGCATCTTAACTAGAGTCGCGGCCCCTCAGAGTCACTCCTCCACTGGCTGCTCACCATCCTTTGCAAGAAGAGATACATGCCATAACAGAAACAGAAAACGGGGAGTAAGAAAACATGTAAACACATCGGCATGGAAGTAGTCAAGCAAGATGAACATACATCACATACCTAACATGTAAACACATCAGCATGGAGTGGGGACGATACATCGTCAAGGACCCCGTGCTAGCTTTTGCTACTGCTGGTTCTTCCGTAACCACCCCTCATCCCTTCTGCACCCTTCCCAGCTGCATCTACCTCGACCCCTAAAGGATCCTCCCCTACCCCCCGACCCCTACAAGAGCATGCCCCACCCACACCACACCCCTTCCCGACCCATACTACACACTCCCCTACCCCTATTGCACCCACTCGCTTCCATCCCCGGCGCTCACTTGCCTGCTACTCGCAGCCCCCTACTTGCACCCACACCACACCCTCCACCACCACCACCACTATCATCTGTTGCACCGACCACACAACCAGCAAGATTGTCTTTTAATGCCCGACCCCGGGATGACGCCACATCCGGACACAACCATTCCCATCCTTGTCATCCGCGCACCAGTACGATCATGGCACAATCATCTTCTGTGTAGTAGTCGGCTGCGCCGGATGCCATGCTTGAGTGGGTTAGGGTTCCCACACCTGAGGAACGCCCATGGATAGAGCCTGTTGGTGGAGCGCAAGTATTTTCTAGTTTAATATTTTATAAGAATTACTATTTTAGTTATTTATTCAATGAATTTGTTGTTTGTCATATTGTTGACTTTTTAAAATTATAAAATTTTCATGTTTTATCCCATCGAAAGTTGAATTGAAGAACGTTACCTACGCCATCAAGGTGGAGTATCGTCGCTTTCTGGCCATTATGGAGGGGTGATACCGAAGGACGATAGACATCATATCGTTAGATGATTCAGGGTAAGTTGTTTATTATTTCCAGTAAATTTATCATTGGTTTTTCATGCATTTTATAATTTTATTGTATAATATTATTAATATTTTTTTCGTTGTTAACATGAACTTGTGAGCTGGCACCCGCAGCATACCTCAGGAGATACGTTTCCATCTATGAGGATAGAGCTGGTCGTAGGCTGACGGGACATGCTTCGAGAGCGTAGGTGTAACACCCTTCTCGGGCGCTACATTGTCTGTGACATTTCTATTTTTATAAGACCGAGTAAAGCGGAAAATAATTATCTTGTCAAAAATACGGGTTTATTTTTTTTCTTTTCTCTTTAACAAATAATACCATACATACCCTTTAACATATAACATTAACTTATGCATCCATATTATACAACCCAAGTTCCAAGTACCATCAGTCATACATGTTCAGAAAGAAGCGGAAAATACCAACGCCAGTAAATAACAACAGACTGAAAATATGTTATAATAATAATATCTTTAGAGGCATAACTCCACAAAATAAAACATAGACACGAGACTGGCCAGACACAAAATACTGACAAAAGTCCATTATACTAAAGCCCTCGAGACTGTGTCCATGTCTCCCAGCACTCTCAAACTCCAGCAGGGTGCGATGCAGAAACAGTGTTGTCGTCATCTTTGTATCAACGCAAGATAGAAAACAACAAACCAGAAAATACAGAAATGAGGTGAGATTTCAATTCATCTTACACTTAACGCAGACATGCAATGGTACGACACACAGGTACGTACTAAAATCAAGAAACAGTTATATCATCCATCACAACAGAAATAATAATATTTCACAACAACATAATCACAGGGCACCGTTTTCCCTAGATAGAAGACATATAAGACTCGAGGAATGACCTCTGATTTCCTATACCATGGTTTTAACAAACAGTCGGAGAGAGTGGTTCGGAGGATTGTTCCGGAGTACGCCAGCCTTGGGCAATAAAATGCGTCAACAGTCATCATGGTGCACATAGGCTTTTTCGGGAACATCCTACACTACCAGAAAATACATAGTGTCTAGTAGAGTATGTCGGTGTATTGCAAGATCACCATACCACAGAAGAGCAACCAACTGGGCCTATATGAGTATTTCATACCCCGACACCCCCAAGCATCAATAGATCGTCACTATGAAATTCGCACCCGCATTAAAGTGTTAGCTCGATCTCCTAGGCACAACGGCCTTACAGAACATAGTTTCACTATGTGTTTAGGCAAACTTTGCCGGAAATGCGTTCTTCTCGTCCATCCAACGGATGACATCGTGATTCCTTCGGAATTCTTTCAACGTACCGTAACAGATGCTAGATGTCCTTAAGTCCGAATCACTGGTACTTAATCATCAAGCTAAAGTTCTCAAGTAACCTTTCATCTTTGTGCAATGTTTTCTTTAAAATATTTGTTTACAAATCCTAGCACATTATGAGATTGGAACACAGGTCCAATTATTAGTTCTCTGTACTTTTCTAGTTGAGCCTTTTTCTTTTGGCTTTCAATAAAACAAATCATTCTGAGTCCATTAAATCTTATGGAATATGGATAATGAATTATCCATACTTTATGACATAAGGTCGTGTTTCACCCCACATCATAATTTATTACGTTCGTATTTTCACTAAGTCATTCTTGACTTAGGTTTTTACACTTTACAGTAAAACCTCGTCTTTGAAGACAAAAATCCTTTTGGCTTAAAACCAAAACCTTTAGATAAAATCAAATCCATTTTCAAGAATAATTCCCCTCAAAGATACTTAGGTATCAATTTCTCCAAAACATTTTCTCAAAAATCCTTAAAACGTTTAACGACGGTTTCGCCGCTTTTTACTGAAATTAGGCCCAAAAATTCTACTTTTTGAAGATATGGTTCTTCACCTCAAATGTCTTATTCTCCTAGGTTCTATTACTTTTATGAAGATGTTGAAATGCTAATTTTCCATCAAAATTTCCCTTTATACACAATTGCTTAGAATTTGACCGAACATCGTTTATTTTGTAAATCGCGTAAATTCTTTTTCAACGATTTTACACTCTAATAATCCAAAACTCATTTTGGAGTTTTAGAACAGTTTTGTAAGCATGAAAAACAGTTTCTAACTGTCCAATTGCTTTAATTTTCGAAAATTGCATTTTAGTCCCTAAACTTTCATGAATTACAAAATAGTCCTTTTTCACTTAAAACCTTATAACTTTTTAGTTATAACTCCAAATCAAACCAAACCAACTTCTTTAGAAATATTTTTCAGTTGCCCTCAAATTTCCAGAAATTTCGCTTCTGCCCTCAAATAATTTTCAGTAATTGCAAAAAGGTCCTTTTTCACCAAAAAGCTTATAACTTTTTATGTATTAATCCATTTAACACCAAACCAATTTCTATGGTTTGTCTCATCAAGGACTACAATCTTAACATACAAGCACATGAATTTCGGTGCAGCCACTGAAATTCTCAGAATTTGCAATTTAGTCCCTAAGGACTCATAAATCCATAACTTTCAATATACACATCCAAATCAATCCAAACCAATTTCTACATTCTTATATATTCATCTACTTCTCATAAAAATGATTCAAACAATTTAACACATCATGGAACCCCTCAACCCAGTCATGGCCGAATGGCCTTAATTATTCATGTTAAGCATATTTGTTTTAACAAAACAATCAACAATGAGCAAGGTCTTGATTAAAGATCAACAACACCAAAACCACATATATCACAACCAACATATATCAAACCAAATCCTCCAAGAGGATCACACACATATGCAAATAAATATACAAAGTCATACTTAAGAATTACAAAACCACATAAACACTAATAAACCATCACATATCTACCCTAAGGTAGGATGATAGTAATCTCCCCCATACCTTTGTTGACCACTTGATACTCAAGCAAGAAGAGGATGATGTTCACCTAAAGCTCAAGGTTTGAACCAACAAAACCTAGCCATGAATCATCAACAAGGAAACAAGTTAAAAATGAAAGAAATCCACCAAACCCATTTAATGAGTAAGGTTTGGCCTTGTTATGAAAAGTAGGCTAGAGGTCACGAAATTTTAAAAGCTCTTGGATAATGAAAGTAGAAGTCATGTGAAGATCATAGAAATTGGAATCACATTAAAAGGATTTTTTCTATGATTTTCTAGAGATTTTTGAAGTTCTAGATCTAAGAATTTGAAATTTGTAAAAACTTGAGATATGAAGAAAAGTTGTGAAAGGAAAGGAAGGTATGATCATGGATTAGAAGAATCTACCTTTGGAATTTGAAGAAACCAACAAGAACTTAGACTTCCTTTGTAAATCAAGTGTAAGACTTAAGAGTTTTTTTTGGTGAGAAAATGAAGAACATGAACCAAGTGAACAAAATGAAATGCCAAAGGTGTCTTATGAAGGGGTTGGCCGTGAGTTCAAGGGACAAAAGGGTCCAAGGAGTAATTTGGCATCATGGCAAACTTGTAGTTAAATGAAGGATTAGGGTAATGTAGGGTTTTCACTTAAAAATTCATCATTACATGCATTTAATGCATGGTGACTCACTCTATGGCTCAATCCCTTATGACTCACCAATGAGTCATTGTTCTTATCCCTCCGGGGTCGGGTTTTGTCTCTGCACCTCCGTTCCTTGATTCCGTCAATCCCCGATCGTCGAGTATTTGCCCGAATAACGTATAATAACCTATTTATTTTGGAAATTTTCAAATAACCACTATGGTTGGAAATAAAAATATAAACCTTAACTGTTTCGTTCACGGGTCAAAATTAGGTTTTCTGACCAGTAAAATCTTACTGTCAGTGAAAACGCAGGCCGGGGTTTCATCTGAGTTTTGAACCCAAATTTTTACCGTAAGCTTCTACCATAAGGTAGAGTATAATTATGATTTTATTTTATTAAAAATCATTTTCTAGATCTCATATAGAAATTACGAACAATTAAAATCCTACCGACAATTGAAAAACAGTAAAAATAGCAAAACAGTAAAAATCGTAAAAACAGTAAAAACAGGGTGTTACAGTAGGGAGTCGTGGAAGCATCCTGATTACATCGGCCCCAACATATGGGGCCAACTATGTGCGTACTGGGACACTCCAGCTTACAGGCTGAAGTGCCAACAAGCGAAGAGGAATCGAGCTTCCGAGAAGGGTGGGAGCCTCCACACGGGTGGTTCGATTAACCACTTGCAGCATGCCCTTAACATGGTATGCATATGTAAATAATGTTATTTATAACTTATTTATATTTTTATTAATAATTTATTTTATAATTAACTTATTTTATTCGTGTGTCATTTGCAGGTAGGAGAATTTGCCGCGGTCGGTTGATGTCCCTACGGTTTTTAAACAAACTCATATATGTGCGGAGACCGTGTGAGTCTGTTGATGAGACGTGCAGGCGGACTGTGGTGAGCTTTAGTGTTTTTTTACATTTATATTATATGTTATTATTATATTTTAATAATATAATGTTTTTAATGTATTGATCACAGGAGGAGCTCACTACCAGGTTTAGTCAGGTAGCGTCTGAGGCTGTCTCTGCTCCAGTGCCTCGGATCCTTCCCAGCTGGACCCCACTGAGGCTGAACGACTACAGACCCAAGTGTGGATTGATGTGGATGGCGAGAAGAAAAAGGGGCGAATTTATGGTACTAGGAGCCTTGCTAGTACCATCCGTCGGGGGATGCCGAGCTTGACCATTCGGGAGCCTACATCCTCTAACTCACAAGACACGAAGGAGGTGCAGCATGTAACACCCCGTTTTTCAGAAGTATCGGTTGAGGGCTTAGTGGGATTTTTGGCTTAAAAGTCCCTTTCTGGTACATTGAGCACGCCCGTGCTCATTAACCAGTACGCCCATGCTTAAAGTCAGAAGCTTGTTTTTGATTTTAAGTTGAGCACTTTCTGATTTTAAGTTGAGCACGACCGTGCTCAATAGTGAGCACACCCGTGCTTGATGTGCTGACCGCTTCTCGGTGACGCTAAGTTGAGCACGTCCGTGCTTAAGGGGGAAGCACGACCCGTGCTCTGGTCCGAGTTTTATATACGTGAGCAGAATCGAGGGTTAACGTCATAACCCTATTTGTGACGGCTGCTGCTACCCTGTTGCGGCCAGAAACTCATCCTTTCCTTATTTCCTCTTCTCCCAGCGCTATAGTGGAGTTTTGGAAGCCGATTGGGACGCCGGTTGGTCTGTGGCAAGTCTATAGGTAATGGTTCCCTCTTCCCTATTGGTTTCCTTTTCGGTTTTTGTGATTAGGAAAACTAATATAGTTGTGTTTTTGTTGTCTAAGGTATTGTTGAGGTTGAACCGTCTTAGAGGAGGAATCGTTTTGCTAATTGGTGTTTTGGGAGAGCTACCTTCAATCCAGATATGGGGAGAAGGGTAGTGTTTACATAGACTTGGGATTAGGGTAAAGTGAAGGGGTTCCCATAACCCCGTTATTATTGGTATTATGATTGTATGATTTTTTGGCCATGTTATTGATGTATGGTTTGGTGTTTTATGATAATATGTTATGTGCTCAATATGGTATGATTGGTTTATGTTGAATATGAGCCTATGTTGTTTGTTAATCGTATTGTTGATATGATATTGTTGGTTGATGCCACTGTTGAGTTGATGTTGATAATGTTATTGAGTTTAATCCTTAAAACATATTGATAACTGACTTAGGATGATTAACGGATTAAACCCTAAGAAATTGGTTAAAACTCGGTTACTGTTCCTGCCCAGAACAGCACAGTCGCGCGATGAGCACAACCGTGCTCAATAGGAAGCACGACCATGCTTCACTTCAAGGGCAGCACGCCCTTCACGTGTTTAAGCACGAACGTGCTGGGGTTTAAGCACGACCGTGCTCAACCCTCCTGGACAGAATCATAATTAAAGAACTTAAGGGTTTCAAACCATTCCCCAATGATAAGTTGATTAATGATAAAGACTAGACAACTTGGCTAATGTTCACCAAAGATAATTAAGTTGAGTTGATGGTGAGGCGTTGAGTTTGATAAGTCGGGCCCTTTGGGTACTGCAAGTTGATGAGCTGTGCTTTGGTGCTTTTTGGCAAAGGAAGCCTTGACCCCGCGGTTTGGGTCTAAGGTGTTGTTGTTGTACCTTAGTGGCCGAGAGTTTGCCCCAAGTGTTGCGTTGATTCCGCTAAAGTCCTCAGGTAGATTCCGCGAGGCAAGTTGTTGCGGTAGATTCCGCTGTGGTCGATTCGGCTGTTGTCTTCGGTAGATTCCGTTGGAGTTATGGAGGTGGCGTTGCCGTTGTTGTTGTGTTGCATACGCATTGCATCGAAGTTGTTGTTAAGGGATGTTCGACATAGGGGAGGTCGTCCTAGAGTACGGCGATCTGGCCATTCACGGTTGGAGTAGATTCGCCTTGCGCCCCCGTGACGAGGCATTCGTTGGTTTGATGCATTGGCTATCCAAGGAGTAGATTCTCCAGCGTTGAGTAGATTCTCAATGTGGATATTTAAACTCTGAAGTCGTCCATCCCGAGTTTAGTGGATCCACATGCATTGTTGGTTTAGCGAGTAGGACTGCATTGCACTGCATAACATACTGATGATGATGATGCTAATGTTTGATGAGATGTTGCTATGTTTGTTGTTTACTTTACTTCCTACTTCCTTGCTATTATGTTACATGATTCTTACTCCCTATATTTTTTATTTGTTTGTTGTTGGCCTGATTGACACCTTGCAGAGGATGACGAGCAGCCCGGGGAGGAGTGACTCTGAGGAGCCGCCACTCATAGTTAGGGCTAGTTTCATGTTCAGTTAGTTATTAGTTTCAGTTGTAATTCCGTGGATGTTATTCCGGAACGGTTATACCAGCTCTATATGTGACATCGGGGTTGGGGTTTTCTTTATCTGTCTCATTTATGTTTTACTATTTTAAAACTATGTTATTTCCGCATTGTGAACTGGTTCATGTGGGACTTTTCTACCCATGGACAATATTTTATATTTTTATATTTTATATTAAATGCTTTATAACATGCGGAGTAGAAGGGTGTCACACAGCGGATGAGGCAGGAGGTGCAGCAGCAGTGGGAGGCGAACAAGCGCATGAGGCAGCCGATGGAGGCTGTAACATCCCGTTTTCTCGCGTCTTGACCGATAATTATATTTTATATTATTATCGGGGATCTAGAAAATGATTTTGAGGAAAACAAAATCATAGTTGAGACCTTCTATATCGAAGGAAGTTATGGTTAAATTTTGGGTTTACAACTCAGACGGAAACCGGTTTGCATTTTTACTGACAGTATAATTTTATACAGGCAGAAAACCCTAATTTCGGTCCCAAAACGAAAATTTTCAAATGTTGCCACTTGTTGGGGACAAAATATATTTCAAGAATTTCTACTCAAAAATAAAAATATTTTATTTATCGGGTGAAATTTTAGCGAAAAACGGGCGGAAACCTAATCGAGTAAACCGAACGAAGCTGGAAACGGATCTGCAGAGGTTGTGCCAAGAGGATAGGAGTGATGACTCAACTTGTACACTCACCCTAGTAAGTCATCTAGTGACTCCGCACTTGTCATTATGACTTTAGATATTTACAAAATATCTATACATGGAAAAATCCATAATACCCTTAAGTTCCTAACTAATTCCCAATGTGTTCCCAAAATATTTTTGGACCCCAAATTCCTCTCCAATTTCGTGCATCCACCTCCACTCAACCAAAACCCATTTCATTTTGCTTTCATTTCATCATCTTCCACTCAAAAACCATAATCGGGTAAACAACAGAACATGACACGGAGGTGCAGAGATTACACCGGGGGACAGAACGGCGAGTCCTCCATGATGACACATGGGGGATGAAGTCACCATGGGGAGTCATGATGGTGACTCAACCTTGTCATTATGACAACTTTACAAAATATCTAGATATTTTGGGTCTTAACATAACCTAGCTTGGTTAACATCCAACCATAGTCTTCATTTAAGATTAAACAAAGGAAAATATCTCCTCATTTGTGGCAAGACCCACACGGCACTCACCTCACCACTCCACACAATTCCACTTCATTTTCAACCTAGCACATTTTCAAGAACCAAACCTCCATCACTTTGCTTCATTTCTTCATTTGCTACACCAAAAATCATAAGTTCATCACTTAGTATTACATTGAAACTTCAAGTTCTTGCTCATTCCTTCATCTTCTAGAGGTAACCTCTCTTGATCAATGATCATATCCCCATTTATCTTCATGATTCCATTTCATTCAAGCACTTTGCACAAATTCCATTTTCATGATTTAAAACTCTAGAAAATTGCTCAATAGAATTTCTCTGTTGTGATAATTTTTATCCTCTATATAAGACTATAGGATCATGTATCCAAGAGCTTGAAAAAAATGGAAAAAACCCTAGCCCTTTTCTTTTATCTTGGCCGAACCCTATAGAAAAAAGGGGTTATGAAATTCTTAAGTTGTTTTACTTGTTTCATGTTGTTTGTTGAAGGTTGAAGTGGTAACAAAATTGTACTGGATATCAATCGACCTTGGCTTGATTTTTGAGTGATCTACAAGAGGTAAGGGGGGAGATTACTACCATCCTACCTTAATGTAGATATGTATGTGGCTTAAAGTATTTGTATGTTGTCTTGTAAATCCTAAGTGTGAGGGTTATGTATTGATGAGTATATGTGTGTGATCCTCTTGTAGGAATTGATTTGGTGCTTGGTTGTGGTATGATATGCCATATGGTTGTATTGGTTCCAATGATCTCAAGTTGGAACATTGATTGTTGTTTGTTTGAGTTGATATAATAAAATTGCTTAATATGATTATTATTAGACCATTTCGGCCATAACTGAATAAGTGGGTTCTATGTTGATTAAATTTGTTTGGATAATTTTTATAGGGATTGAATGAGTATATAAGAGTATAGAAATTGGTTTGGATTGATTTTGATATGTACGTGAAAAGATATGAATTTATGAGTCTTTAAGGACTTTATGCAATTTCTGGAAAATTGAGGGGACTGAGTTATAAATATGAAAATATGGATATATTTGTAGTGAATGATGTTATAAGAATATAGAAATTGGTTTGAATGGAGTTGGTTGATTATATTAAAAGTTATGAACTTTTGAAGATATAAGGACTAATATGCAAATTCAGAGAATTTCAGTGGCTGTTCTGAAAATCATATTCTTATGTGTTGTGATTGCAGCCCTTGGACGATATAAGGCCATAGAAATTGTTTTGACGTGATTTGGATTAATACATAAAAAAAGATATAAGCTTTTTGCTAAACAAGGACCTTTTTGCAAATATTGGTAAAATTTTGGGGCTGAAACGTGATTCCTGGAATTTTATGGTGACTGAAAAATATTTCTATAGAAGTTGGTTTGGTGTGATTTGAAGTTATAGATAAAAAGTTATAAGGTTTTAAGTAAATAAGGATCTTTTTGCAATTAATGAAAGTTTAGGGGTTAAACCGCAATTTTCGAAAAAATATATAACTGGACAGTTAGAGACTGTTTTTCATACCTAATAAGTGTCCTAAGATACCAAAAATGAGTTTTGGACCATTAGGGTTTAAAATCATGGAAAAAGAAATTATGCGATTTTCGAACTTAACGACGTTCGGTCACATTTTTAAGAATTTCGTATACAAGGAAAGAAAACTGTAAAAATCAGTGTTTCAACATCTTAATATAAGTATTATAACCTAGGAGAGTAATAGATTTGAGGTGAAGAACCATATTTTCAAAATTATGGCTTTTGGGCCTAAAACTAGTAAAAAGCAGCAGAAACCATCGTCAAATGTTTTTAAAGGTTTTCGAGAAAAATGTTTCGAGAAATTTAATACCTATGTACCATTATTTACTTATGGTCAAAAATGTCTTGATTTTATCTGAAGGTTTTTTGTTTTTAGCCAAAGAGGAATTAGTCTTCCAGACTAGTATTTCAAGTAAATGGAAAACCTAGTCTAGGATGGCTTAGTGAAAACAAAGATTTAATAATTTATGACTCATGGTGGAGCAAGGACCATATGTCGTAAAGTAAGGACAATTCACTCATTTTTACATCCATAATACGTAACAACAAAGACTATTTGAAGGTTGCTTGCTCGACCAAGTAATTTCATCAGGGAAAACCTAAAGAAGTATAATGGATTGGTGAATGACCAATCTCCATAATATACTTAAGTGCGTTGAAGACAACGGATCATCCAATGAGGGAATCCTGATATTGTGCAGTATGAGACTGTACAAGGATTTCCAGTTGGTTCTGTCTTGCGTGTAGGATGGCATATGATTTCCGTAAGAAATCTCGAAATTTATCCAGTGGATAATATGAACGCATACGCCGTTATCGGCTTGATCTGCTGAATTGTCAGTGTGGCCTTTGTGCCTAGGAAACTGAGCTGACAGGTTAGGTAGAGTGTTTCACAAATAGCCTTAATTAATTTGATGTCACATGTTAGGATTGTGAGTATTGTAAAGGAATTTGATGTCACATGTTAGGATTGTGACTATTGTGTAAAGGAATTTGATGTTGCATGTTAGGATTGTGACTATAGTAAAGTAACCATTATGCTCGCGGCAGGCACAAGTGAAACCTGTACTGACCATTTCCTTTCCAAAATATCAATTAGCTTCGGAGTTAGGATCAAAATATTCTTCGAGGTTGTGTAGGTACGAGACTATGCAGTTTCAGTCAGTTTCTCTCTATTCTCATCCTTCGATGGACAAACTGTGTCCGGTATGCTTGTCCGGTATGCTTGATAAGGTGTGTAGTTTCCTAGCCAGCTCCTTGAACTTTGCCGCATACTCGACCACAGACATATTTCCCTGCTTCAGCCCCAAGAATTCCATCTCCTTCTTGTCACATACATCCGCAGGAAAATATTTCTCCCAGAAATCTATCTCTGAACATAGCCCAGGTGACTGCTGTACCCTCAGCCACATCCTTCGACAACAGTTCTATCGCCAGTGCTCAGCCTCCTCCGTAAGAATAAACGTGGCGAAGATAACCCGCTGCTGGTCATTGCAGTCCATAGCTCTGAAGCTCTTCTTGATCTCCCTCATCCACAACCAAAGCCCTCTCTGGGTCATAAGCTCCTCTGAAAGACGACGGATTGTTCCACTGGAACTTATCAAGACCATGAAACTCAGTCGGGTCCTCCATTGTTAACATTCTGAACTTGTACGATTACATTGGCAAGGAGTGCCAACACATCAGTGATCGCCTGATCATTTCTGCCTCCTCTTCTTACCATACGTTCCTGTAAATGCCCAAAGCAGCTTATTATTACAGCGAACTTAAAGTAGGAAAAATCCAACGACTCACAACATTAAGCATCATTGTCTATAACAAGTATAGACAATCCAAACAAGAGCACACAACAGATTCATAACAGACTCATACCACGTCCGGATAGGGCCGAACTGCTCTGATACCACTAAATGTGACACCCTCTACCCCGCATATTAATATAAAAGTTGAATGAGGAATTATAAAAAGATGCATTTATTTGATTAAAATAAAACTTGGATAAAAGGTACCGACATTGTAACAATTAACGCGGAAAGAACATAGTTTTAAAAAGATAAAACATAAACAAAACATAAACATAATCCAACCCCCGATGTCACATACAGAGCTGGAATAACCGTTCCGGAATAAAATCCTCGGAATACAACGAAACAGCTAAACAAACTAACAACTATAAACTATGCATCTTAACTAGAGTCGCGGCCCCTCAGAGTCACTCCTCCACTGGCTGCTCACCATCCTTTGCAAGAAGAGATACATGCCATAACAGAAACAGAAAACGGGGAGTAAGAAAACATGTAAACACATCGGCATGGAAGTAGTCAAGCAAGGATGAACATACATCACATACCTAACATGTAAACACATCAGCATGGAGTGGGGACGATACATCGTCAAGGACCCCGTGCTAGCTTTTGCTACTGCTGGTTCTTCCGTAACCACCCTCATCCCTTCTGCACCCTTCCCCAGCTGCATCTACCTCGACCCTAAAGGATCCTCCCCTACCCCCGACCCCTACAAGAGCATGCCCCACCCACACCACACCTTCCGACCCATACTACACACTCCCCTACCCCTATTGCACCCACTCGCTTCCATCCCCCGGCGCTCACTTTGCCTGCTACTCGCAGCCCCCTACTGCACCCAACCACACCCTCCACCACCACCACCACTATCATCTGTTGCACCGACCACACAACCAGCAAGATTGTCTTTTATTTGCCCACTCCCGGGATGACGCCACATCCGGACACAACCATTCCATCCTTGTCATCCGCGCACCAGTACGATCATGGCACATCATCTTCTGTGTAGTAGTCGGCTGCGCCGGATGCCATGCTTGAGTGGGTTAGGGTTCCCACACCTGAGGAACGCCCATGGATAGAGCCTGTTGGTGGAGCGCAAGTATTTTCTAGTTTAATATTTATAAGAATTACTATTTTAGTTATTATTCAATGAATTTGTTGTTTGTCATATTGTTGACTTTTTAAAATTATAAAATTTTCATGTTTATCCCATCGAAAGTTGAATTGAAGAACGTTACCTACGCCATCAAGGTGGAGTATCGTCGCTTCTGGCCATTATGGAGGGTGATACCGAAGGACGATAGACATCATATCTTTAGATGATTCAGGGTAAGTTGTTTATTATTTCCAGTAAATTTATCATTGGTTTTTCATGCATTTTATATATTTTATTGTATAATATTATTAATATTTTTTTCGTTGTTACATGAACTTGTGAGCTGGCACACCGCAGCATACCTCAGAGATACGTTCCATCTATGAGGATAGAGCTGGTCGTAGGCTGACGGACATGCTTCGAGAGCGTAGGTGTAACACCCTTCTCGGGCGCTACATTGTCTGTGACATTTCTATTTTTATAAGACCGAGTAAAGCGGAAAATAATTATCTTGTCAAAAATACGGGTTTATTTTTTTTTCTTTTCTCTTTAACAAATAATACCATACATACCCTTTAACATATAACATTAACTTATGCATCCATATTATACAACCCAAGTTCCAAGTACCATCAGTCATACATGTTCAGAAGAAGGCGGAAATACCAACGCCAGTAAATAACAACAGACTGAAAATATGTTTATAATAATAAATATCTTTAGAGGCATAACTCCACAAAATAAAACATAGACACGAGACTGGCCAGACACAAAATACTGACAAAAGTCCATTATACTAAAGCCCTCGAGACTGTGTCCATGTCTCCCAGCACTCTCAAACTCCAGCAGGGTGCGATGCAGAAACAGTGTTGTCGTCATCTTTGTTTCAACGCAAGATAGAAAACAACAAACCAGAAAATACAGAAATGAGGTGAGATTTCAATTCATCTTACACTTAACGCAGACATGCAATGGTACGACACACAGGTACGTACTAAAATCAAGAAACAGTTATATCATCCATCACAACAGAAATAATAATATTTCACAACAACATAATCACAGGGCACCGTTTTCCCTAGATAGAAGACATATAAGACTCGAGGAATGACCTCTGATTTCCTATACCATGGTTTTAACAAACAGTCGGAGAGAGTGGTTCGGAGGATTGTTCCGGAGTACGCCAGCCTTGGGCAATAAAATGCGTCAACAGTCATCATGGTGCACATAGGCTTTTTCGGGAACATCCTACACTACCAGAAATACATAGTGTCTAGTAGAGTATGTCGGTGTATTGCAAGATCACCATACCACAGAAGAGCAACCAACTGGGCCTATATGAGTATTTCATACCCCGACACCCCCAAGCATCAATAGATCGTCACTATGAAATTCGCACCCGCATTAAAGTGTTAGCTCGATCTCCTAGGCACAACGGCCTTACAGAACATAGTTTCACTATGTGTTTAGGCAAACTTTGCCGGAAATTGCGTTCTTCTCGTCCATCCAACGGATGACATCGTGATTCCTTCGGAATTCTTTCAACGTACCGTAACAGATGCTAGATGTCCTTAGTCCGAATCACTGGTACTTAATCATCAAGCTAAAGTTCTCAAGTAACCTTTCATCTTTGTGCAATGTTTTCTTTAAAATATTTGTTTACAAATCCTAGCACATTATGAGATTGGAACACAGGGTCCAATTATTAGTTCTCTGTACTTTTCTAGTTGAGCCTTTTTCTTTGGCTTTCAATAAAACAAATCATTCTGAGTCCATTAAATCTTATGGAAATATGGATAATGAATTATCCATACTTTATGACATAAGGTCGTGTTTCACCCCACATCATAATTTATTACGTTCGTATTTTCACTAAGTCATTCTTGACTTAGGTTTTACACTTTACAGTAAAACCTCGTCTTTGAAGACAAAAATCCTTTTGGCTTAAAACCAAAACCTTTAGATAAAATCAAATCCATTTTCAAGAATAATTCCCCTCAAAGATACTTAGGTATCAATTTCTCCAAAACATTTTCTCAAAAATCCTTAAAACGTTTAACGACGGTTTCGCCGCTTTTTACTGAAATTAGGCCCAAAAATTCTACTTTTTGAAGATATGGTTCTTCACCTCAAATGTCTTATTCTCCTAGGTTCTATTACTTTTATGAAGATGTTGAAAATGCTAATTTTCCATCAAAATTTCCCTTTATACACAATTGCTTAGAATTTGACCGAACATCGTTTATTTTGTAAATCGCGTAAATTCTTTTTCAACGATTTTACACTCTAATAATCCAAAACTCATTTTGGAGTTTTTAGAACAGTTTTGTAAGCATGAAAAACAGTTTCTAACTGTCCAATTGCTTTAATTTTAGAAAATTGCATTTTAGTCCCTAAACTTTCATGAATTACAAAATAGTCCTTTTTCACTTAAAACCTTATAACTTTTTAGTTATAACTCCAAATCAAACCAAACCAACTTCTTTAGAAATATTTTTCAGTTGCCCTCAAATTTCCAGAAATTTCGCTTCTGCCTCAAATAATTTTCAGTAATTGCAAAAAGGTCCTTTTTCACCAAAAAGCTTATAACTTTTTATGTATTAATCCATTTAACACCAAACCAATTTCTATGGTTTTGTCTCATCAAGGACTACAATCTTAACATACAAGCACATGAATTTCGGTGCAGCCACTGAAATTCTCAGAATTTGCAATTTAGTCCCTAAGGACTCATAAATCCATAACTTTCAATATACACATCCAAATCAATCCAAACCAATTTCTACATTCTTATATATTCATCTACTTCTCATAAAAATGATTCAAACAATTTAACACATCATGGAACCCCTCAACCCAGTCATGGCCGAATGGCCTTAATTATTCATGTTAAGCATATTTGTTTTAACAAAACAATCAACAATGAGCAAGGTCTTGATTAAAGATCAACAACACCAAAACCACATATATCACAACCAACATATATCAAACCAAATCCTCCAAGAGGATCACACACATATGCAAATAAATATACAAAGTCATACTTAAGAATTACAAAACCACATAAACACTAATAAACCATCACATATCTACCCTAAGGTAGGATGATAGTAATCTCCCCCATACCTTTGTTGACCACTTGATACTCAAGCAAGAAGAGGATGATGTTCACCTAAAGCTCAAGGTTTGAACCAACAAAACCTAGCCATGAATCATCAACAAGGAAACAAGTTAAAAATGAAAGAAATCCACCAAACCCATTTAATGAGTAAGGTTTGGCCTTGTTATGAAAAGTAGGCTAGAGGTCACGAAATTTTAAAAGCTCTTGGATAATGAAAGTAGAAGTCATGTGAAGATCATAGAAATTGGAATCACATTAAAGGATTTTTCTATGATTTTCTAGAGATTTTTGAAGTTCTAGATCTAAGAATTTGAAATTTGTAAAAACTTGAGATATGAAGAAAAGTTGTGAAAGGAAAGGAAGGTATGATCATGGATTAGAAGAATCTACCTTTGGAATTTGAAGAAACCAACAAGAACTTAGACTTCCTTTGTAAATCAAGTGTAAGACTTAAGAGTTTTTTTTGGTGAGAAAATGAAGAACATGAACCAAGTGAACAAAATGAAATGCCAAAGGTGTCTTATGAAGGGGTTGGCCGTGAGTTTCAAGGGACAAAAGGGTCCAAGGAGTAATTTGGCATCATGGCAAACTTGTAGTTAAAATGAAGGATTAGGGTAATTTAGGGTTTTCACTTAAAAATTCATCATTACATGCATTTAATGCATGGTGACTCACTCTATGGCTCAATCCCTTATGACTCACCAATG
Organism: Echinosophora koreensis; assembly: GCA_035048595.1. Classification (NCBI taxonomy): domain Eukaryota; kingdom Viridiplantae; phylum Streptophyta; class Magnoliopsida; order Fabales; family Fabaceae; genus Echinosophora; species Echinosophora koreensis. The sequence goes on along the minus strand of JAPCYP010000158.1, from coordinate 236,520 downwards.
AGTCATTGTTCTTATCCCTCCGGGGTCGGGTTTTGTCTCTGCACCTCCGTTCTTGATTCCGTCAATCCCCGATCGTCGAGTATTTGCCCGAATAACGTATAATAACCTATTTATTTTGGAAATTTTCAAAATAACCACTATGGTTGGAAATAAAATATAAACCTTAACTGTTTCGTTCACGGGTCAAAATTAGGTTTTCTGACCAGTAAAATCTTACTGTCAGTGAAAACGCAGGCCGGGTTTCATCTGAGTTTTGAACCCAAATTTTTACCGTAAGCTTCTACCATAAGGTAGAGTATAATTATGATTTTATTTTATTAAAAAATCATTTTTCTAGATCTCATATAGAAATTACGAACAATTAAAATCCTACCGACAATTGAAAAACAGTAAAAATAGCAAAACAGTAAAAATCGTAAAAACAGTAAAAACAGGGTGTTACAGTAGGGAGTCGTGGAAGCATCCTGATTACATCGGCCCCAACATATGGGGCCAACTATGTGCGTACTGGGACACTCCAGCTTACAGGCTGAAGTGCCAACAAGCGAAGAGGAATCGAGCTTCCGAGAAGGGTGGGAGCCTCCACACGGGTGGTTCGATTAACCACTTGCAGCATGCCCTTAACATGGTATGCATATGTAAATAATGTTATTTATAACTTATTTATATTTTTATTAATAATTTATTTTATAATTAACTTATTTTTATTCGTGTGTCATTTGCAGGTAGGAGAATTTGCGCGGTCGGTTGATGTCCCTACGGTTTTTAAACAAACTCATATATGTGCGGAGACCGGTGAGTCTGTTGATGAGACGTGCAGGCGGACTGTGGTGAGCTTTAGTGTTTTTTTACATTTATATTATATGTTATTATTATATTTTAATAATATAATGTTTTTAATGTATTGATCACAGGAGGAGCTCACTACCAGGTTTAGTCAGGTAGCGTCTGAGGCTGTCTCTTGCTCCAGTGCCTCGGATCCTTCCCAGCTGGACCCCACTGAGGCTGAACGACTACAGACCCAAGTGTGGATTGATGTGGATGGCGAGAAGAAAAAGGGGCGAATTTATGGTACTAGGAGCCTTGCTAGTACCATCCGTCGGGGGATGCCGAGCTTGACCATTCGGGAGCCTACATCCTCTAACTCACAAGACACGAAGGAGGTGCAGCATGTAACACACCCCGTTTTTTCAGAAGTATCGGTTGAGGGCTTAGTGGGATTTTTGGCTTAAAAGTCCCTTTCTGGTACATGAGCACGCCCGTGCTCATTAACCAGTACGCCCATGCTTAAAGTCAGAAGCTTGTTTTTGATTTTAAGTTGAGCACTTTCTGATTTTAAGTTGAGCACGACCGTGCTCAATAGTGAGCACACCCGTGCTTGATGTGCTGACCGCTTCTCGGTGACGCTAAGTTGAGCACGTCCGTGCTTAAGGGGGAGCACGACCGTGCTCTGGTCCGAGTTTTATATACGTGAGCAGAATCGAGGGTTAACGTCATAACCCTATTTGTGACGGCTGCTGCTACCCTGTTGCGGCCAGAACTCATCCTTTCCTTATTTCCTCTTCTCCAGCGCTATAGTGGAGTTTTGGAAGCCGATTGGGACGCCGGTTGGTCTGTGGCAGTCTATAGGTAATGGTTCCCTCTTCCCTATTGGTTTCCTTTTCGGTTTTTGTGATTAGGAAACTAATATAGTTGTGTTTTTGTTGTCTAAGGTATTGTTGAGGTTGAAACCGTCTTAGAGGAGGAATCGTTTTGCTAATTGGTGTTTTGGGAGAGCTACCTTCAATCCAGATATGGGGAGAAGGGTAGTGTTTACATAGACTTGGATTAGGGTAAAGTGAAGGGGTTCCCATAACCCCGTTATTATTGGTATTATGATTGTATGATTTTTGGCCATGTTATTGATGTATGGTTTGGTGTTTTATGATAATATGTTATGTGCTCAATATGGTATGATTGGTTTATGTTGAATATGAGCCTATGTTGTTTGTTAATCGTATTGTTGATATGATATTGTTGGTTGATGCCACTGTTGAGTTGATGTTGATAATGTTATTGAGTTTAATCCTTAAAACATATTGATAACTGACTTAGGATGATTAACGGATTAAACCCTAAGAAATTGGTTAAAACTCGGTTACTGTTCCTGCCCAGAACAGCACAGTCGCGCGATGAGCACAACCGTGCTCAATAGGAAGCACGACCATGCTTCACTTCAAGGGCAGCACGCCCTTCACGTGTTTAAGCACGAACGTGCTGGGGTTTAAGCACGACCGTGCTCAAACCCTCCTGGACAGAATCATAATTAAAGAACTTAAGGGGTTTCAAACCATTCCCCAATGATAAGTTGATTAATGATAAAGACTAGACAACTTGGCTAATGTTCACCAAAGATAATTAAGTTGAGTTGATGGTGAGGCGTTGAGTTTGATAAGTCGGGCCCTTTGGGTACTGCAAGTTGATGAGCTGTGCTTTGGTGCTTTTTGGCAAAGGAAGCCTTGACCCCGCGGTTTGGGTCTAAGGTGTTGTTGTTGTACCTTAGTGGCCGAGAGTTTGCCCCAAGTGTTGCGTTTGATTCCGCTAAAGTCCTCAGGTAGATTCCGCGAGGCAAGTTGTTGCGGTAGATTCCGCTGTGGTCGATTCGGCTGTTGTCTTCGGTAGATTCCGTTGGAGTTATGGAGGTGGCGTTGCCGTTGTTGTTGTGTTGCATACGCATTGCATCGAAGTTGTTGTTAAGGGATGTTCGACATAGGGGAGGTCGTCCTAGAGTACGGCGATCTGGCCATTCACGGTTGGAGTAGATTCGCCTTGCGCCCCCGTGACGAGGCATTCGTTGGTTTGATGCATTGGCTATCCAAGGAGTAGATTCTCCAGCGTTGAGTAGATTCTCAATGTGGATATTTAACTCTGAAGTCGTCCATCCCGAGTTTAGTGGATCCACATGCATTGTTGGTTTAGCGAGTAGGACTGCATTGCACTGCATAACATACTGATGATGATGATGCTAATGTTTGATGAGATGTTGCTATGTTTGTTGTTTACTTTACTTCCTACTTCCTTGCTATTATGTTTACATGATTCTTACTCCCTATATTTTTTATTTGTTTGTTGTTGGCCTGATTGACACCTTGCAGAGGATGACGAGCAGCCCGGGGAGGAGTGACTCTGAGGAGCCGCCACTCATAGTTAGGGCTAGTTTCATGTTCAGTTAGTTATTAGTTTCAGTTGTAATTCCGTGGATGTTATTCCGGAACGGTTATACCAGCTCTATATGTGACATCGGGGTTGGGTTTTTCTTTATCTGTCTCATTTATGTTTTACTATTTTAAAACTATGTTATTTCCGCATTGTGAACTGGTTCATGTGGGACTTTTCTACCCATGGACAATATTTTATATTTTATATTTTATATTAAATGCTTTATAACATGCGGAGTAGAAGGGTGTCACACAGCGGATGAGGCAGGAGGTGCAGCAGCAGTGGGAGGCGAACAAGCGCATGAGGCAGCCGATGGAGGCTGTAACATCCCGTTTTCTCGCGTCTTGACCGATAATTATATTTTATATTATTATCGGGGATCTAGAAAATGATTTTGAGGAAAACAAAATCATAGTTGAGACCTTCTATATCGAAGGAAGTTATGGTTAAATTTTGGGTTTACAACTCAGACGGAAACCGGTTTGCATTTTTACTGACAGTATAATTTTATACAGGCAGAAAACCCTAATTTCGGTCCCAAAACGAAAATTTTCAAAATGTTGCCACTTGTTGGGGACAAAATATATTTCAAGAATTTCTACTCAAAAATAAAATATTTTATTTTATCGGGTGAAATTTTAGCGAAAAACGGGCGGAAAACCTAATCGAGTAAACCGACGAAGCTGGAAACGGATCTGCAGAGGTGTGCCAGAGGATAGGAGTGATGACTCAACTTGTACAACTCACCCTAGTAAGTCATCTAGTGACTCCGCACTTGTCATTATGACTTTAGATATTTTACAAAATATCTATACATGGAAAAATCCATAATACCCTTAAGTTCCTCACTAATTCCCAATGTGTTCCCAAAATATTTTTGGACCCCAAATTCCTCTCCAATTTCGTGCATCCACCTCCACTCAACCAAACCCATTTCATTTTGCTTTCATTTCATCATCTTCCACTCAAAAACCATAATCGGGTAAACAACAGAACATGACACGGAGGTGCAGAGATACACCGGGGGACAGAACGGCGAGTCCTCCATGATGACACATGGGGGATGAGTCACCATGGGGAGTCATGATGGTGACTCACCTTGTCATTATGACAACTTTACAAAATATCTAGATATTTTGGGTCTTAACATAACCTAGCTTGGTTAACATCCAACCATAGTCTTCATTTAAGATTAAACAAAGGAAAATATCTCCTCATTTGTGGCAAGACCCACACGGCCTCACCTCACCACTCCACACAATTCCACTTCATTTTCAACCTAGCACATTTTCAAGAACCAAACTCCATCACTTTGCTTCATTTCTTCATTTGCTACACCAAAAATCATAAGTTCATCACTTAGTATTACATTGAAACTTCAAGTTCTTGCTCATTCCTTCATCTTCTAGAGGTAACCTCTCTTGATCAATGATCATATCCCCATTTATCTTCATGATTCCATTTCATTCAAGCACTTTGCACAAATTCCATTTTCATGATTTAAAACTCTAGAAAATTGCTCAATAGGAATTTCTCTGTTGTGATAATTTTTATCCTCTATATAAGACTATAGGATCATGTATCCAAGAGCTTGAAAAAAATGGAAAACCCTAGCCCTTTTCTTTTATCTTGGCCGAACCCTATAGAAAAAAGGGTTATGAAATTCTTAAGTTGTTTTAACTTGTTTCATGTTGTTTGTTGAAGGTTGAAGTGGTAACAAATTGTACTGGATATCAATCGACCTTGGCTTGATTTTTGAGTGATCTACAAGAGGTAAGGGGGGAGATTACTACCATCCTACCTTAATGTAGATATGTATGTGGCTTAAAGTATTTGTATGTTGTCTTGTAAATCCTAAGTGTGAGGGTTATGTATTGATGAGTATATGTGTGTGATCCTCTTGTAGGAATTGATTTGGTGCTTGGTTGTGGTATGATATGCCATATGGTTGTATTGGTTCCAATGATCTCAAGTTGGAACATTGATTGTTGTTTGTTTGAGTTGATATAATAAAATTGCTTAATATGATTATTATTAGACCATTCGGCCATAACTGAATAAGTGGGTTCTACGTTGATTAAATTTGTTTGGATAATTTTTATAGGGATTGAATGAGTATATAAGAGTATAGAAATTGGTTTGGATTGATTTTGATATGTACGTGAAAAGATATGAATTTATGAGTCTTTAAGGACTTTTATGCAATTTCTGGAAAATTGAGGGACTGAGTTATAAATATGAAAATATGGGATATATTTGTAGTGAATGATGTTATAAGAATATAGAAATTGGTTTGAATGGAGTTGGTTGATTATATTAAAAGTTATGAACTTTTGAAGATATAAGGACTAATATGCAAATTCAGAGAATTTCAGTGGCTGTTCTGAAAATCATATTCTTATGTGTTGTGATTGCAGCCCTTGGACGATATAAGGCCATAGAAATTGTTTTGACGTGATTTGGATTAATACATAAAAAGATATAAGCTTTTTGCTAAACAAGGACCTTTTTGCAAATATTGTAAAATTTTGGGGCTGAAACGTGATTCCTGGAATTTTATGGTGACTGAAAAATATTTCTATAGAAGTTGGTTTGGTGTGATTTGAAGTTATAGATAAAAAGTTATAAGGTTTTAAGTAAATAAGGATCTTTTTGCAATTAATGAAAGTTTAGGGGTTAAACCGCAATTTTCGAAAAAATATATAACTGGACAGTTAGAGACTGTTTTTCATACCTAATAAGTGTCCTAAGATACCAAAAATGAGTTTTGGACCATTAGGGTTTAAAATCATGGAAAAAGAAATTATGCGATTTTCGAACTTAACGACGTTCGGTCACATTTTTAAGAATTTCGTATACAAGGAAAGAAAACTGTAAAATCAGTGTTTCAACATCTTAATATAAGTATTATAACCTAGGAGAGTAATAGATTTGAGGTGAAGAACCATATTTTCAAAATTATGGCTTTTGGGCCTAAAACTAGTAAAAAGCAGCGAAACCATCGTCAAATGTTTTTAAAGGTTTTCGAGAAAATGTTTCGAGAAATTTAATACCTATGTACCATTTATTTACTTATGGTCAAAATGTCTTGATTTTATCTGAAGGTTTTTTGTTTTTAGCCAAAGAGGAATTAGTCTTCAAGACTAGTATTTCAAGTAAATGGAAAACCTGAGTCTAGGATGGCTTAGTGAAAACAAAGATTTAATAATTTATGACTCATGGTGGAGCAAGACCATATGTCGTAAAGTAAGGACAATTCACTCATTTTTACATCCATAATACGTAACAACAAAGACTATTTTGAAGGTTGCTTGCTCGACAAGTAATTTCATCAGGGAAAAACCTAAAGAAGTATAATGGATTGGTGAATGACCAATCTCCATAATATACTTAAGTCGTTGAAGACACGGATCATCCAATGAGGGAATCCTGATATTGTGCAGGTATGAGACTGTACAAGGATTTCCAGTTGGTTCTGTCTTGCGTGTAGGATGGCATATGATTTCCGTAAGAAATCTCGAAATTTATCCAGTGGATAATATGAACGCATACGCCGTTATCGGCTTGATCTGCTGAATTGTCAGTGTGGCCTTTGTGCCTAGGAAACTGAGCTGACAGGTTAGGTAGAGTGTTTCACAAATAGCCTTAATTAATTTGATGTCACATGTTAGGATTGTGAGTATTGTAAAGGAATTTGATGTCACATGTTAGGATTGTGACTATTGTAAAGGAATTTGATGTTGCATGTTAGGATTGTGACTATAGTAAAGTACCATTATGCTCGCGGCAGGCACAAGTGAAACCTGTACTGACCATTTCCTTTCCAAAATATCAATTAGCTTCGGAGTTAGGATCAAATATTCTTCGAGGTTGTGTAGGTACGAGACTATGCAGTTTCAGTCAGTTTCTCTCTATTCTCATCCTTCGATGGACAAACTGTGTCCGGTATGCTTGTCCGGTATGCTTGATAAGCTTACCGTTGAGTTTGATATAGTATATTATTGGAGTTTTCAGATGTAGAATTTGAATGGAAGATAAAATGAATATATGTCTGCTGTAACATGTATGCGTGTCGCACCACTGCATGTCTGCCTTCTGTTGTATGATGAATGGAATCTCACCTCATTTTATATTGTCTATGTCGGTAGTCGCCAGCGCCGCATCGGTTAGGTATGTGCTTTTTGTGTTCCTTTGAGAAGATTGGGATGTCAAGATGTCACTCGGCTGATTCATCATAAAGGTTGAGGGTCGAGCATGTGAATGTTATGGTGAAGTTTCTAGTGGACGTCTTCTAGCCTTCAGAGGGTTCAAGGCGATGGTGTTTGTGTTTTGTCATGCCTAACCTTTCTTTTCTTGAGATAGGCACGACTGTCGTTAGTCTGAAGGCTATGACTTTTCTCTTGGAAAGGGAAAGGACTTAGTCCGAGAGCTACTTTTGTAGTGGCTCTAGTAGTGTCGTGGTGATGACATCGACTCACATAGAGTTTCCACTAGATCTAGTCAGTTAGGTTTGTTCTTGTCATGATGTATGAGGGAGGATCTTTTATATTTTTAGTTTGGCCAGCTGGGGATGTCTGGGAGTTAGTCTTATCGTTAATGGAGTTGCAACTCCAAGTATCTTATATGTTAGGAGCTGCGTCTCCATATCTTTATACTAGATCTGTATATTTCTATGATTTATGTTTATGAGTCGGGTTGGGTCTTATGTAAATGATTTTCGAACTTACAATCCTAAATATGATAATGGAATATTTTATGGTACATTCACTTGAATCAGAGTATTTATATTTATGATTTGCGAAAAATAAAAAATTACCCCATTATATTATAGCAAATTTTAATTAACCTATTTTTCGGCTTTAAAATGTCACGTACAATCGAGAAGGGTGTTACAGTGGCCTTCTCTACGGTGATGACTGCTGTGCTCGATGTGCTCCCACCTGAGAGGCGCACCGTTCTGCAGGGGCCCCTCCACCCCAGCTAGCCCTCCACTTCTACCGGTCCACCTCTGCAGCAGCAGGATGCCGGTATGTTTTCTCAGCCGCAGCCAAATGGTCATCTTAAGTCGGTGAACTCCCCTCGCCAGGACGACGATGAGGGTTATTATGATGAGGGTTATTAAGATAGTCTTAGTGGTAGGGTTTTGTAGCTGTAGGGTTATGTATGGATCGATATTGTATTTGTTTTATTTTTTATTTTATTTTAATTTAAATTTAATTAACTTTTTAAATTTTAATTGTAGTTTAAATTTAAGTTTAAATTAATAAAATAATAATATATTAAATTAATTAACATAAATAAAATAATAATTAATATTTAAAATAAAAAACTTTAATAGTAAAAATAGAAATAGTTAAATTAATATATAAATTAATAATTAAAATAAAATTTAATAAAATTAATTAATTACAAAATTAAAATATAAAAATAATTAATAATTACATTAAAATTAATTAAATTAAAATATTAAAATAAATTAAAATTAATATAAAACAATAAAAGGGAACTTACCGACGGATATGTCCATCGGTAATTAGGCAACTATAATAATGTGTTATCGACGGGCTTATCCGTCGGTAATGGGGCAGCTGTTCAAGCTAATTTCGGACAGCCTATTCCGTCAGTAATTACCGACGAATGCCCCATATCCGTAAACCCTTACTGACGAGTTTATAACCGACGGACACTTGTCCGTAGGAAATCCATCGGTAATTACCCATTACCGACGAATTTTTGGGGTTTCCGACGGCTTTTGGCTGTCGGTAATGAGTGGTTTTTTTATAGTGAACCTTCTAGGAACCAAACGCCATACGTGAGAAGTTAGTCTTTTAACTTTGTAAGCATCAATAACTCAAGACTATGTTATGTCTCCAAGTGTCTAAAGCTTTGTTACCTTTCATTTTGATAGTTCCAAACATTTACAATAAATGATTTTATGTGAACTAACGATCTAAAGTCTACTAACAAGTGTGTTAAGTGTGCAAAAACAATCACTTCTTAGACAGATCTTGCAAACGTAAACTAAGTATCTGAGAAAGCTATCAAGAGTTCGTGGTTATTAAATCAAGTGCCTGACACATGACCAATACAACAAGCCTAGTCTGACCGCTAGAGGAACTTATCAACACACGACTAAGCGTCTTAAAGCACCTTTCAGAGTAATCACTTAAGTCAAAGTATTGGACTTGAAGAAAATTTAAACAAGTTGACTCAAGTATAATGATAAAGCATTGCAATATCCCTTTTGTATGCAACAACATACATAACTTTTATGCAGAAAAGCACATGCTCCTGCTTTGACTAGCACATGCACTTTGATAAAGCAAGCAAAATATGTTCTTTGGACAAGAAACCCTACCAACATCCATAAACATTAAATGGAAGATCAGAACGACTCTTTGGCATTTATGGATGAAAGAACAAAGCACTGATCTAAGGAGAATGTATCTCAACAGATCTATTGTTGGATGACTATATAAAGAAGACATTGAAGGCACTTTCAAATAGTTACAACTCTAAAAATATTCATTATGAACAAGCTGTGCATTCAATGTATGTTGATGACATGCTGATAGCATGTAAAAGCATGAAAGAAATTGATAAACTCAAGGATTTGCTGAGAACTGAGTTCGAGATGAAGGATCTGGGGCAATCAAGAAGGATACTTGGCATGGAAATTGGCAGACAACAACAAACTGGAGATGCAAAGGGTCCACAAACTTCTCATGGTCTGCAGGAAATGAAAGGGTCCACAAAAGGGATATATTGAAAGGGTCCACAAACTTCTCATGATCTGCAGGAAATGAATAAGGTACCCTATGCAAGTGTTGTGGGGAGTCTCATGTATGCAATGATGTGTACCCGCCCTGACTTAGCCTATGCAATAAGCCTAGTCAACAGATTTATTGGAAATCCAGGAAAACAACACTGGATGGCTACTAAAGAAATTCTAAGACACCGGAAGGAAACTTTGAATACAGGTTTAAGGTATGGAAGGGACACTTAGGATTCAGGTGGAGCTCAAGGCTTTGGTTACACATGCTTTACTGGTGATCGTGACAAGAGAAGGTCTCTAACAGGATGTGTATTTACTCTTTTTGGAAACACAATAAGCTGGAAGGCATCTTTGCAACATGTTGTTGCACTATCCACCACAGAAGTAAAGTAAATAGGCATCACAAAAGCTTTTAAAGAAGCACTGTGGCTGAAATGTCTGATAAATGAGTTGGTAATTTCACAAGAAAATATCAATATGTTTTGTGATAGTCAAAGTTCAATACATTTGTGTAAAAATCATTTGTTTCACGAAAGAACAAAACATATTGATATAAGATTGTATTGGATTGGAAATATAACATCTGATGGAAAGGTTCAAGTTCTAAAAATTCACACATCAGATAATCCAACTGATTTTATCGATCACTAAGGTGGTTACTTTAAGTAAGTTCAAGCACTGTCAGAACTTGCTGAAGATTGGAAAGGGTTGAAGGAAAAGAACTGGACGGGGATAGCGAGCTTGTGTTTTCGAATCTGTCAGAGTTAATAATCACAATGTGCCAAGGCGGAGATTGTTGCTGATGTGGCACATTTGTAGTTAGTTAGTTAATCTGTTTTATCTCTTGTAACTAATTTCAGTTTAGCTGATGTAAAAACTCTTTCTATGTGTTGTGTTATAAAACACTATATAAAGAGAAATTAGTAGAGAGAGAAAATAGAGAGTTGAATACATTCTGAAAAAGGTTGATAGAGAGAATTACTGAAACAAGTGTAGTTGAGAGGATCTTGAAAATAGGTTCTGTACAAGGGGCTTGGTTGTAATCGGGCTTCAAGGGAAATTTTGTTTATTTTGCAAGGAAACATTGGCTCTAAATAGATTGGACTCAAGCATTGCTTAGTCCCGGAGACGTAGGTTGTTCTTAGCTGAACTCCGTCATCAAATCTTGGTATGTTCTGTTCTTTTTAATTCTTCTCCATTCCATAATATTTCTGTTTTCAATTCAATAGCATTGCAACAATGTAGTTTTGTCTATTGGTTCTTGCATATTGTCTTGGGTTTTCTATTGTCTTTATAGGGTCTTGTTATAACACATTTCTTACAACACCTCCAATACTAGCCTCTACTGGCTTGCCTCTTGAAGACCCATCTACATTCGTTACGTTCAAACTATAGAGCATTTTTTATGAGGAAAATATATTAGCCTAATTCTGACATGCAAATATGACTTTCATCTACTTTTATGCGTCCATTGTGCATTGTTATTGCATTGCTCTTGCAAGCTTATTATACCATTTCCTCAAATCTGCTCATGCCATTTCATCAAGTGATAGCTAGTATTTGATAAATAATTGATTGCAATTTGAAAAATGGGATGCCCCAGCAATTTATGTTTGGATGAGCATTTAACAAACATGATTTTGGATGAAATTGATTTTGAAGAATTGATTTCAGTACAATTGAGTTTGAAGAAAAGTGATTTATGTTTGGATGTCTTAATTTTAAAAGCAAGTTTGATTTAAAACTTAGTATAATTTTAATACACAGAAGCTACTCCAAACTACTTCTGATAGAATCAATTTTAGATGCAAAATTGCTTCCCCAAATATATAACCAAACAACTTTTTTTTTTTTACTAGAATCACTTTTGAAAAGTGCTGAAGTACTTCTAGTATCTCCAGAAGTGGAACCAAACACACATGTAATATTAGCTTCCTTCGAAACTTTTTAAATTAGGGGATTATTTTCTTTATTTCTTTAGCAAATAACGGATTACTATAACCCTTTGTTGGGGTTTGTCCAGCCCAATAAGGAAACTGTAGGCATTAATACGATTGATTGTCCTTCTTTGAATTAGGATAGAATTTGACTGACAAGGCCGATGATAATGAATCGATTGAGATTACCCCAGATCATGTTTCAAACCCCATTCTTCAAGACTTAGCTCCTGTTGCTACTATGCCTAATCCTGTCTTAAATTCATAGCACTCCATGACTAAATTGTGATTTAATAGTTAGTGGTAAGAATTCTGAGACTTCCGTGATTTGTTCAACCTCTATGCATTCTAATGTTATTCATGATATAAAAGTTCTTACCATGTTTTTGGGAGATGGGGATGAGGAAGATCTAGAGAATTCTCTTTCAACAGAGGATAATGATATTGCTACTGATGATGATTATGGTTTCACTGTGATTATGTCTAAATCTCAAAAGTATAATAGGAGAAATAAAAAAATACGGTGACATTTTGGTCCTCAAGAAATGGAAAATACCAATTTGGTTCTCAAGAATGTAAAATGCGGGTCAAATTAGCCCCTGATTGGGACTAATTGTCCCTGAAAATTATCTTAAAAAGGACTATTTTAAACTGCATTTTTCATTCTCAATGATCAAATTGGTATTTTTCATTTCTTGGGACAAAAATGTCACCGTGTTTTTTTTGTCGATGACTAATTTGGGCCTTTACTTTTTTTTTTTGGCTTGGGTTTTGGTTTATATCCCCCTGCCTTTGTTTTCTTTATTTTTATTCTTTCTATCAATAAATTTATAATAATATAGGATCACCTTACTTTAAAAAAAATAAAAAAAATTGAGTTTGCATCAAGTTTATTAGCGAGATAATTTAACAATATAATTTTTAACTTTTTTACAAAATTTTATATAAGGCTTAGCATTGAAGAACTCCAGGTGGAAGCAAGAGGATGCAATAAACAAAAATTGCATGCAAAATTACAAAGCCCAAATTGTTCTCATTGTGATTGTAAATTTGTAAACCAAAATGGTCACACATGCCATTCTATGAACCTCCCAGGATTCATGCACTAATGTTATGTCGCAGCAGACCCATGTCCCGTCTCAGTTGTGTAATAAAATAATGGGCTTTGCCTGAGTTATAGGATCATGCGCAAAATAACTGCACGCATACTGTCTCTCTGGACTCCTCGCAGAACAAAGGCATTCCCCTCAAATTCTGCTATAAAGCCAATGCCATCATGTTCCTCCCCAGCATATGCCTCAGAATTCACATATATATAATATTCAAGGTTGTTCCATTGAGAAAACTTGCATAGACCTAGTGTACCTATGTCAATGACATCATTACTTAAGGTAAATTATGCTAGCTAATTATTATATTTATTAACGTGATTGGCATATATACTACATCTTTCTTTCTTTTTTTTAGTCAGCTCATATATACTACACCTTATTCAAGTATTTCATACTCCATTTGTTCATACCCCGTCAATGCATTTGGGCTTTGGCCAAGTAAACTTACCCCCATACTGTGTAGAATCACAGTACTCAGAATTACTATCTCATCAAAGTTTTTGTCTTTCACTCTTTTCACTTACGCTTGCATCTCCCGCTCCCACTTATGGTAATTGAAGTAACATTCTTATAAGACAGCTTCATTTAAAACTACCATGTTTATCACTTCCAAACTGTGACAGACATTATTGATATTCTTGGAATGAACATTAAATTGTTCACTTCTTCTCACGAAAATGTATCGACCCAAGTTTGTCCTACCCCGAAAGAACTTCCCCTCCAAAAAAATTAATAATGTTGTATTTAATTTTTGCCATGGTTTCTAGCAATGAGGCGGCATTCACTAGTTTCTGAAATTCTTAACTAACTGACTAGAATTCTTATCTGTTTGAACGTGTGGATTATAGTGCAATTTGGAGGACTGAATCGAATGATTCCCCTTTTTCTTTTTGTCTTTTATGAGTTTTGAATTTGAGAAGTAGAGAGGGGTCAGGCTAATTCTGTTTGACAGAGACATATTTAATTGAATTTTTTTTTTTGAGATAATTAATTAATGTATTACGATTAATGGTGGTTTATACAAGGATTAATAATTTTTGTTCCCCAATTTGGCTTGTTCTTTAATCTTCGACGAGCTGTTCTCATCAGACATGCCAGGTTAGAGAACCAGCTGACTTGTAGCTCATCCAAGTATGTTGTCAGCCTTTTAAAGGCTGCAATTTTGCTACAATGGTTTGCTTCTTGTCTCAATTAAGTGATAAATAAATTAAATACTTGAAATTGTACTAATATAAATTTCTGCTAAGTGCTAATAACCTCCACCAAATACTTTCTACAACCAAATCCTATTTTTTTATAACCTACATAATAAATCGAGATCAATTAATAGCACAAAATCTTATTCTTTTTTTGGTTTCCGAGGGTATCCTCCGCGTGCAACTGTGGAGACTAATCCATCGAGCCAGATAGGATCACAATGGCGGCAAAGCTCGCCCTCAAAAGTTTTAACGATGCTGCGTTCCCAGGGGCCAGGATTCGAACTCAAGACCTCTGGTTAAGCTGGAAGATATTCGTGTCATCTCATCCATGCGCTCTTGGGTGCACAAAATCTTATTATAATTATACACTAGTGCAGGAAGCGCTTTTTACGTCAGTAAAAAGTGTTTTTTAACGTATGAAAATTACCTGATGTTATTCAAGCAGACGTAAAAAGTTTCACTTTGTCAGTTATTTAATATAACTGACGTTAAATGTGCTACTTATAACGTCTGTTGTTTATAAGTATTTTTTTTTTAAATTACTTTAAAACTTCAGTTTGTGACCTCAGTTTTGAACTAACCAAAAAAAAAATTTGTTAACAGAAAGCACCTAGAGGAGGAGAGAGACATTCTTGCAAAGAATAAACCCATAAAAAAAGAAAATGAACCCAAAAAGTTTCAATAACAGAAAGCGCATCAAGGTTACAAACCATAAAAAAAAAACGAACCATGAACAAAAAGCAAGAAAGTATGGAACTTTCAAGAAAAAGTAGGAAGTTTCTTCACAGATCTTCATTTGCATGTATTCTTCTTAGCAGATCTAGTCCCTTCTTCAAAGATCTGACCCCTTCGCTCGCAGATCTGGCCCCTTTGTTCGCAATCTTCTTTTTCACAGATTTTGGCCCCTTTGTTCTTATCTATTCTAACAACGAATTTCTTTTTTCTTCCTTTGGTTCTATTTGAGGCATAACCCGTTCAGTAACCCTCCTAAGCTGTAGTGGTTCAAAGGCAAAGTGTTATGCAAGAATTAAGACATTAAAAAGAAATTTAGTGTCATATAAAAACTAGAAAAGTGTTATCACCTTGCTTTTGTCATGAGCAACAACAGCATCGATTCCGAGGATGAGGAAGCTTATTCTTTGGTTTTCCATTTGTCTCTTCACTTTCAAAATCTGATGTTTGAGCAGATGTATCCAAGGACGATGCTATCTCCTCCGCAGAAGGCAGAAAACTCTGATTAGGCTCCATACTTTCCATGTTTGTTGGTGCCATATGAGTGAGATAGGAGGAAGAGAAGGAACGAAAGAGGAAGGCGGAGAGTGTTAATGTTATTAGGATAGGGTTTCTGAAGTCAAAGCTATGAACACTTTGTGAATTGGTTGGGCAGGTTAAAACAACTTAAGAGTCATCTTTTACTTCAATTGTTTAAACAACTGACGTAAAAGATACACTTAAACAACTGACGTTAAAAGTGATATAAGTGAACCTGATAATTACGGTTCTGCCACCGCCTCTTTTGTTACATCTCATTTTTGGTTAATAGACGTGTACCCTTCTCGTGTATTGCATATTTTCCACTAGTGATAGGGATATGTATAACAGTTATAGGTAAAGGTTGTATTTTTTATTTTATTTTTTTGACAAGAAAGGTTGTATTTTAAAAATGAAAGAATAATGAATCTTGATTATGGAATCTTTTTTTTTTTAATTATTAATGTATGTAACTTTTTTAATAGTCATTTAACCACTAAGCAACATTTTTAATCTCGATTATCCATCTATGACATGGTCAAGATGTATCCTTCCAACTTCTTAAAATACAAACCGTTCTCAATATATATATACACACACTCAAGTGATACGCTATGTTATTTTGAGAAACAAAAACATTGAATCCAATGAATGACTAATATGAAAGGATAAATTGTGACTATTAAACAACTTTTAATTTCGACAATCCATATATAATCGTATGATAATTAAAGATTTATTATGCTCATATTTTAAATGAGAATGATTCTCATTATATGTGGTGTGTGAGAGAGACACTGATTGTTTAACTCTCTCTTTGACACATTAAAGAAAAAAAGAAAAAGAAAAAGAAAGGAAAACTATATTGATCTTCCTTGGATTTTAGTTTAATCATATTTGAATACTTCTCTCCTATTTCAAAAGTTAGAGAGCAAGTGTAATGATCATTGAATTTCAAGAAAAGTGGAGATAACCTTTTAAACAAGAGGGACATCCAAATAATTAAGTCAAATTTCAAAATTAAACGGTGAATTATCATTCGAAATAAATGGTACTATCAACTGCTATGCAAAATTTACATTCTTTGTCCTTTCTAATATTCCTCTTATGAGAATAGTATCTACTAGATGGCATTATTTTCCTTAGTCGTCATTCGCAAGGGAGGTAATGTCCTGAACTTTCCAAGCTTCTTCATGCGCATTGCACATGCATCTAGCAATTTTGACATTTCTATTTTTTATTATAGTTCTGAGACAATGTACAAGCTGTGCGTTTATTAACCATATAAACCACCTATTTGGAAAAAAATTAAACCTATTATATATAATGCAACGTATAATGCGTCTTGGTCATCACCACACTGATGTTCACTATATTAAACTAAATAACAAGGACAAAATGCCTTCACATATAGCTAGTTAATCAGCAGCTTCATGTATGTGCAGTTCCACCTGCGGTCCATGTTAGCCAATTTGGGTTATTGTAGAAAGTGTTGAATAATTATACAGCCTATAAGCAATTATTAAAACTCAAGAATGAGTAATCATGAAAATGCAACCACACTATTCTAGTTGGAGGAACAACAGGAAAATGAGACATGAGGTCTCCATCCACTCGGGATAAATATCTCCTGTCCCATTTTCATATACCAAACTCTATCCCCACCAATAACATTTTGCCATATATTCTACTTTTCTATCTTACATGGAATTTTAATTGATGTGGCAAGATAGTATTGGTGGGGGACATAATTTGGTACAGGAAAATAAGGCAGGAGATCTCCATCCGCTCAAAACAACTTTTATGTTTAGTAATAGCAACTAGCAAAGAGTACAGTCTTGAGTATGAATTTGCTTGTTGGCACTTGAAAATTAGTAATGCCCTCTGCTGGAATCTTATGTGTTAATATATCTTTAATCGACAAGTAAGAAAAAATTAGTAAATAAAATAAGCAATGATATTTTTATACTTCACTTATTTTATATATTTTCACACTGAATATTAACCGAATCTTACATATTGTATCAGATTCAGATTTGAGCTAGAAAGGGGAGTGAAAGGGAAGTTGAAAGAGAGAATATGAACTTAGAGATGATTGAGTGTAATTAAGAATGAATTAATCATGTCAATGTGTGTAATGGTGATACAATAATGTAGCTGTAATTTGCACTACACAATTTTTCTAGTTATAGTATGGTTCATGGCAGAATTGTAACTAACCATGTAACTAACCAGGAGCTGTGTTATACTCCTTACATTCCACGTGAAACTTAACAGAAGATGTGTCTTGATACATGTCAATTGTAAAACACACTAAAGGCAAGTGTACCTTATTGTTCAAGTTCAAGTAATATAAAAATTAAGTCCCGAATATCATTTCCACAACGATTAATTAGTATTTACCAAATTCAAAAGTCTCTTGTATTATCTAGATAGACAATCGGAAGTAGGAGGTACAACAATATGAAATTAAGACTTAAATTATACATAACTAAACAAGGAATTCAAAACACACAGAGGACACTCTAAAGGAAAAACCTAGGTTAATGGCTCATTGGATATTCAATTGTTAATTCCCAGTTTTTTAAAATTCATAAGTCAGTACTTCTATAAATTCCATTAGCACTTTAGCAGTCGTCAATGATCATGAATTACTAATAATATAATCACTAATTTAATCCCTTATTTCGTCATTTAAGGAATTAAGAAAAGGGTAAAGCGTGGAGAGGTTAACTAACTAAATTAGTTAATTCAAATTAATGAATGAAAAGAATCAAATTTTGATGTACATCAAGCCTAAACCCAGCTTGTTTCATATATCAACTAACAGATTGTGGATGATTACCAGTAAATTTGATGATAATAATAATAATAATATTTGTATATCACAAATTTGATAATATTCAACACTTGATTAATGATGCTCAAAATTATAATTAATAATTTGAATTTGGTTAAGGGGTATACCATAAATTAACTTAGGTGAGTAACTTGTTAATTAACTGATAACTTGGTTAATGTTATACAAAATCTTGGTTAATGAAGCCTAGTGGATGATTAATAAGTTACTTCATTTTAATATACTCATTAACTAAGTCCAATACATCATTTCATAATTTTAAACATCATTAAGTAGGTGTCTATTATTGTCAAAGTTATGATGTCCAAATAATACAACGACTCATCTTACGGGTTCATGATTGCACACAAGAAATGTGAAGGGTGAGAAAAATGAGGGTGGGAGAGACATGAACTTGGAGAACAACATTCACCATTTTAGTTTGATTGCAAAAATTCAAAAGAAAAAAAAAATTACTGTCCCAAAAATAAAATAAAAACAAAATTCTAGTTCTACTTGCTAGCTACAAAATTTTCTGAACCCCAAAACTGGTCACCTGTTCCTCCAAGTCCTAAGCCAACTCACTCACAATTTTTTCCGCCACGGTGATTCAAATTGCCAACTACCATTTCCATTTTTGTGCATTTTCCCCCATACGCATTTTTCTTTTCTCGAAATCACAGAGAAACAGAGGAAAGAAAAAAAAAATAACTTGAAATAGTAGCTGGATTTAGCTGTAATGTGAGACACTACTACCTACTACTCCAACAAGAACCGCTTCACAATCTTCACGCTCGGTTCCAACACCTCCCTCTCCAAATCTCCGACCACCTCCCTCCGCCGCATAAAGCCTCCCTAAACGCCGCCGTGGCGTCTATTCTCCGTAAGTCCCACCCCGCCCGTTTTAACCGCAGGATCTTCTCCATCTGTCTCTTCGCCAGCTGACACGTGTTATCCTTGATCGCCCTCACCGCACCCTCGTATGCACTCTTCCGCACACGATCCTCCTCCCAACAACCTCGGAGCCCCAACGGCGGCGGGTATTCCTTAAAATAACGGTCAAACTCAGCCACCCCAATCGCTTTCCTCAACCCACTCCTACACGCCGAGTCATAATCCAAATCGTCCGAGTCCGGGTCGAAAAACTCAGCTAACTCGTCCACCATCCCCGAGTCAAGCATTTCGTCCACTCGCTTCAATAAATAATCACATAACACTGGGAAAGAAACATCCACCCATAAGAAGCAACACTCATATCTCAGCCGAGTCAACTCAGTTCCACTCGTGTGTGATAACTCATCAAACACGTTTAACTCAGTCTCGAATCGCTCCACCAGAAGCGCGTGAATGAATGAGTTGGACCCTCCGACGAGGATTGGAAGCTTCATTCGGGAACTCATGTAGGCAACGAGTTCTCCGGCACGTCGGCGAAACTCCGACGGCGTGAACTCGCCGTTTTCCGGGTCGAAGTCGCCCAGGAGGTGGTGTCTCACGCCGCGGCGTTCTTCGATGAGGATCTTGTTGGTGGTGATGTCGAGACCCTTGTAGACTTGCATTTTGTCGGAGTTGATGATTTCGGAGAAGGGGAAGAAGAGGGTGGCGAGGTCGACGGAGAGGCGCGATTTTCCGGCGCCGGTGGAGCCCATGATGACCACCACCTTGTCCATGCGAGGTTTGCATACGGCGGTGGCGGCGGTGGCGAAAAGTGGAAGTGAATTGTGGTGTGGATTGGTTGCTAAGAAGGGTAGTTTCATAGGAGAGAGAAGACAGGAACGTTGTTATGAAAAGGTAGAAAGTGTGTTTATGTGTGTGTGGCGTGTACCTATGATGCAGTGAGAGGGTTTGTTATAATAAGAAGATTTTGAGAGGAAACATAATGCAATTGACAAATGATGTATTTACCAAATTGAACTCAGCAACAATTTGGTTTTGACAACTCTGTGTCTTTCTCTTTGTGGTAAGGAGGAATTTATTTTGCTGTTGGAGTTGCAGTATGTGCAATATGGGATTGTATTAAACGTCTTGCTTTGCTCTTTTTGAATGAGGTTTAGATGAGAGTCGCTCTGGTTCCACTCTGCCTCTGCTTTGCGCTCACTCTGTTTCTTTCTCTTGGAGCGAAATAAGGTTGTTGAGACTTGAGAGTATTCAATGGAGGGAGAAATATGATGATGCTATTTAAAACACAAGATATCAAGCATCACTTTAAATTTATAGTAGATGAATATAATGCATATTTTTACTAAATCTTTTTTTTTGGTAGGCACTTTAAATTTGAGATAAACCACTCAAAAAGCAGTGTGGTTGATTATGGTGGAAGTAGACTAAGAAAGATTTTATCTAACCATTATTCCAATTGGAGAATTAGTTTCATAGCTTTATGTGTAAAAATACTCGGTGAAAAAAATGAGATGAAATAAAAATTTGAGATGAAGCAAACTCCCTCCCAAAAAATAAAATAAAATTGGTGTACGGGTTCTTAAAATATGTGGTCACTAATTAAGTTTTTATTATATTTTAATATTACCATATTAATCATTGTCCTACATCTTCTTAATCTTTCAAGAAAAATATATTTCATTTGAGATACTATTAACGTATTAACTATTAAGGATCCTTCCTTGTAATCCATTTTGTTTACCTCATGTAGATGGGTTTAGAGTATCCTTTGTACTCTTACTAATACATTATTATTGTTTATTAAAAAAAAAATGCTATTAAGGATCCGTTTACTCAAAGTACCGTTGCCACTGCACTCGGTTTGAGACGTAAAGCTTTTCTCTCATTTTGAGACGTTGTCATTCGTTCTCTTCTACGGCGATCTGCCAAGGTGTGTGATATGGCAGCCAATATCAACATGGGTAGCCTATCTCTGGAGGAAGATGAGGAGTATGGTATGAGCTTCGGGTTGAGGGTAGAGCGGAGGAGGAAGCCAATATTCAACTCTGTTTGGTGGGTAGGTTTCTGACAGATAGGCCTATTCGATCCAACATTATGGTGGAAAGGATGCCGAGTATATGGAGGCCAGTTCGAGGAGTTAAGATCACAGAGGCGCAACCGGGTATCTTTCTCTTTCAATTTGCTCATCGGAAGGATATGGAGGATGTGATCAAGGGAGGACCCTGGACCTTTGATAACCATCTGTTAATCATGAACAGAATGCAGATAGGGGTGTCCCTTTATACGATACCACTAAGTCATGCAGAGTTCTGGGTTCAAATTCATGACTTGCCTGTGGGGTTCATGACGAAGGTAGTGGGACTGCATCTTGGAAATTATATTGGTGAGTTTCTTGAGTATGACCCGTCAAACAACTCAAGCTTTTGGTGCAGCTATATGCGAATCCGGGTACGTATTGATGTCCGACAGCCACTGAAGAAGGAAAGGAGGGTTCGGGTGATGGGAGGAGAGTGGTGTATGACAAAGTTCAAGTATGAAAAGTTGGGCTCGTTCTGCTTCGTATGTGGCATGCTTGGACATACAGAACAAAAATATGAAGTCCTTTTCAGCAGAGAGGTGGACGATGGAGTTCGGTATTGGAGTGCAGAGCTGCGGGCTGTTCCGAGGAGGCAAGGAGGTGGCGGCGGTAATAGATGGATGCCGGAGGAAGGGACTTCACTACCAACCCTAATGGGGGAGGCGGTGGTAGTTCAAATTCAAATTCAAATGTGTTTAGAGGAGGAGTTAATGAAGATCCCGTGACTTACGGATCGAGGGGAACGGCTGCAACAAACTTTCAAAGCAATTTAAGTGATGGTCAGAACATTCTATTTCCAGGTGGTAGGCATTTAATTGTGGACCCAACGTTTCAAACCACTGATAATGTGCAAAATCTGATGCGAGCAAGACGCAAGGAGCAAGTTTCGGGATTGGCATCTCAAATGGGAATGAATGATATGCCTATAACAGAAGGTTATGCGGATGGGCCCACAAAATATAATGGTACTGTTGTGCGTGTAGAGGGAGAATGCCCAGGGAAGAAAAGGCAAAGGGAGCAGGAAATGACCACGAGCACAGTGCATGGCCCTTCCATGCAGGGGTTCACGTCGTTTGTTAACCCATTAGGGAGTGCTGAAGAAAATATTGAGCCAAATCATTTTTTAAAGGTGGGTCCTGGTTCCCAGGCCTGCCAGGACCAATGAAAATTCTAAGTTGGAACTGTCGAGGCCTGGGTACACCTGAGGCAGTTCCTGTTCTTCGGAACCTTGTTAGGTTTCATAACCCGGATGTAGTGTTTTTAATTGAGACGTTAGCCAATGCACGAAGGATTGAGGAGGTGAAGCGAAAGATTGGTTTTGATAATGCCCTTTCTGTTGACAAAGTGGGTAGGAGTGGTGGATTAGCTCTTTTGTGGAAACATTCTACTCAGTGTGAGGTGATTAATTATTCTAGACATTTCATAAATGCAGATATTACTGATGTGACTAAGGGGAAGTGGAGATTGACAGGTATTTATGGTATTCCGGATAGAGGTAGAAGGAGGGAATCCTGGGACATGCTTAGACAACTGAGGAACATGACTAACCTACCTTGGTGTGTCATAGGCGATTTTAATGACATTTTATCAGTGGCAGATAAGAGAGGCAGAGTTGCTCATCCTTCATGGCTTTTGAGGGGTTTTAGAGAAGCGATGCAAGATTGTGATTTATCAGATATTCATTTAGAAGGTCACCCGTTTACTTGGGCGCATGGTAGGGGTTCTGATAACTTGGTGGCGGAAAGACTGGATAGGGCTATGATTTCTTCTCATTGGGGTACTGATTATCCTGAAGCCAGGCTGTATAACTTAGTCTCTTCTGTCTCTGATCATTCCCCTTTGCTACTTGATACAGATGGCTGCCCAGTAAAGGTTAGGACGCGGAGATTCAGGTTCGAAAACGCTTGGTTGCTGGAGGAGAATGTTGAGGAGGTTGTGAAGGGATGTTGGTCTCACCAAGTTGCTGGAGGTTTGTGTCCCAAGATCAAGGAGTGTGGCGAGGTGATAGGAAGTTGGGGGAAATCTATAAATTCTCTCTTTAATGCTAATATTACTCGGTGTAAGAGAAGAATTGCGATGCTTCAAGGTTGTTATGATGAGCATGCGTGCATGGAGTTGAACTTAGCCAAGGTTGAGATGAACAGGTTGCTTATTCAGGAGGACAAGTACTGGAGGCAGCAAGCAAAAACTCACTGGATGAAGGATAATGATACAAATACCCAGTTCTTTCATGCTTCAGCTTCGGTTCGGAGGAGCAAAAATGAAATAAAAAAGTTACAAAATGAGAATGGTATCTTTGTTGCTTCTCAAAGTGAGCTTGGTGATCTGGCCAGGAACTATTTTACCGATCTGTTTAGTAAGCAAACTACAGATGTTGATAGAGTAGTGGACTTGATTTCTCCTAGAATTAGTGAAGATGATAATATGAGCCTTCTGGGCCCTTTTTCTGATGATGAGTTCAGGGCAGCGGCTTTTCATATGCATCCTGATAAAGCCCCAGACCCGGATGGCTTTAACCCTGGTTTCTATAGACATTTCTGGGATACCTGTGGTGGAGATGTGATTAATGCTTGTCGTTTATGGTTGGCGGAGGGTAGAATTCCAGATGAGATGAATGAAACTAGGATTGCTTTGATTCCTAAGTGTGACCAGCCGCAGTCTATGAAGGATCTAAGGCCTATTTCTCTGTGTAACGTTGCCTATAAGATTCTTGCCAAGGCTCTTGCTAATAGATTGGCTTCAGTTATATCCAAATGTGTCTCTGAAAAGCAGTCGGCTTTTGTGGCGGGTAGGTCTATTATTGATAATGCTTTGATTGCTTCAGAAAATTGTGCATTAGCTAAAGTGCAAGAGGGGTGGTCAGAGAGGTGAAGCAGCTTTGAAGATTGACATCAGTAAGGCATATGATAGAGTCAGTTGGGAGTACCTGAGAGCTTTTATGCTTAAAATGGGCTTTGATCAGAAATGGGTGGATTGGATTTCTATGTGTGTTGCTTCAGTTCAGTACACTGTTCAGATGAATGAGGATGAGATTGGCCCGGTGAAACCAGGTAGAGGGTTAAGACAAGGTGACCCCTTATCCCCCTATTTATTTATCCTTTGTGCAGAAGGCCTTACTTGTCTCATCAGGAAAGCAGAAATGTCAGGGGATATTCATGGTGTGCGAATTTGTAGAAGAGCTCCAGTTATTTCTCATCTTATCTTCGCGGATGATAGTTTTTTGTTTATGAGGGCGTCGGAGAGGGAGTTCACTAATATGAAGAATATTCTCTCAACTTATGAAAGAGCTTCTGGCCAAGCAATTAATCTCCAGAAATCCGAGGTAATCTTTAGCACCAATGTTTCCAATGAATCTCGCATTCATCTTTCTAGCATTTTGGGGGTTTCTCAGAGAATGGGTGCTGGGAAATATCTTGGTCTTCCTTCTTTGATAGGGAGAAACAGAAGGGCTGTTTTTAGCTTCATTAAAGATAGAGTGTGGAATAAAATTAGCTCTTGGAGGTGCAAGACTCTATCTATGACGGGTAGGGAAGTGCTTATCAAATCTGTAGTGCAGTCTATCCCTTCTTATTGCATGAGCATGTTCCTTATTCCTTCTTCTCTTGGTGATGAAATCCAGCGCATGATGAATTCTTTCTTTTGGGGGTCCAGCCAAAGAGACTCAAGAGGCATTAATTGGTTGGAGTGGGACAAACTTACAGTGTCAAAAAATCATGGAGGTATGGGATTCCGAAATGTTTATGCGTTCAATTTGGCTATGTTGGCCAAACAAGCTTGGAATTTTGTTGATTGCCCGAATGCTCTTGTGTCAAGAATTTTTAAGGCTAAGTATTTTCCTAATAGTGGCTTCTTGGATGCTAATTTAGGTAATAATCCATCTTATTGTTGGAGAAGCCTTTGGTCCTCCCAAGCTCTTTTGAAAGAGGGTGCTCGTTGGTGCATAGGAGATGGTTTGAATATTGATGTGCTTAATTCTCCATGGATACGTGGTGATAATCCATACATTGATAGCACCTGGGCTGCTGAAGGGGTAGAGAGATTGAAGGTTAGTCAACTTTGGATCCCTAGTCATAAAATTTGGAATAACAACTTATTGTCCTTGCTTTTTCATCATGATAATGTCCAAGCTATCATTAATACCTCTCTATTCCCATCAATCTCTCAGGATAAATTGATTTGGGCGCCGAACTCCAATGGCCAATATTCAGTTAAGAGTGGATATTATATTGCAATGAATAAGCTGGTGGATGATAGGGACCTTAGATGCGAGGGGGAGTGGAATTTGATCTGGAACTTGAGTGTGCCTCCTAGAGTTAAGCTTCACTTGTGGAGGGCATGTAGAAACACTCTCCCAACTAAGGAGCAGCTTAACAAAAGACATGTGAACTATGGGTCTTTTTGTGCTAGGTGTTCTCAAGCAATGGAGAATACATGGCATGTCTTTGTGAGCTGTCCCTTGGCAAACCAGTGCTGGCGCAAGAGTGGCCTGCTGGACAAGGTAAGCAGCGCTACTAACTCATCTGAGAGTTTTAGAGAATGGTGCTTTAAGGTTTTGATGGTATTGAATAATGATGATAGAGCGATATTTGCTTCAGTTATTTGGAGTTTATGGCAATCAAGAAATGCTAATCTTTGGGAGGAGGAAAACCATAGTTCAACAACAGTGTGTTCCAAAGCATCGACTTTTCTGGATGATTGGAAGATGGCCAAGAGTTTAAACAGGGAGGAATCAATGTTGCCTATGCTGGTTGGTGACCATTGTTGGACTTCTCCTCCACATGGTTACCTTAAATGTAATGTTGATGTTTCTCTTAGCAAAAATGAAGGCTGTACAGGTTGGGGTTTGTGTTTGAGGAATGAGTTTGGCAACTTTGTGGCTGCTAAGACTCTTTGGAGCAAGCCTTGCTTGGAAGCTCATGAAGGTGAAGCACTTGGCATTCTGTTTGCAATCCAGTGGAGCAATAGTCTTGGTTTTAATAATGTCGTTGTTGAATCTGATTGTCTTAGAGCTGTTGGTAGCATTAATAAGCCTAGAGTAGATGTTTCTGAGTTTGGTTGTATTACAATAGAATGCTCTAGGTTATTATCTTTATTTCCAAACCTTTGTGTGAGGTTTATTAGGAGGCAAGCCAATGGAGTTGCTCATTGCTTAGCAAAGGTGGCTCCTACCATGCCTAGCCCCACCACTTTTCAGCATGTTCCACATTGTATTTCTTTGCTTCTTGCTAGTGAAATAAATTAACTTGGTTTTCCTCAAAAAAAAAAAAAAAAGTGATTTTTTGATTTTAAATTTTGATAGAATCGATTTTAAAGAATTGAGATTAAAAAATTGATTTGTGTTTGGTAACAATATTTTAAAAATAAGTTCAGAAAAATTGGCTTTGTTTGGATAATAAAGTAAAATCACTTTGGAAGTGCGAATATAAAGAATCTTTTGAATTTCACACCTATAATCAACTTTATTCAATAGAAAAGTTAAGAATTCTCGTTTTTCTTTAAAACCCCTGATTGATTTTATTGGACACAAAATCTAAAATAGATACTTTCAAAATCTCAAAATCACTTTCATCGGAAGCAATCATGATTTTGGGCCACCCAAATTCTAAATCAAACAAATACTAAGTGATGTGAGAAATCGAGTTACAGAGGTATGCTTGAATTATTACTTTTTTTTATTTAATTTCATTCCATTTTTAAATTTCTTTTATTTAAAGGAGAGAAAAATGATGATTGAAGTTCAATAAGACTTTTTCCTGAAAAAGGAATCACGAATTCAAATTTCAAACTTCTCTCCTTTCCATTGTAGGAATTTTCTGTGGAAATGTTTGGTTCGTTGAATGTATTTTAGGATCAAGCAACTCTATTATTAGATCACTAATGTTTGACATTTATCACTAATGTTTGACATTTTAGTTTTTGTTTGTTTTAGATTTTGAACCATCCAAATTGATTCTAGATGAAGTAAAAGTGATTTTGAAGATTTGAGAGTGTTTAAAGACTACCACATAAAGATTAAGCTCCTCTAAAATGAGAAAAAGTGTAAAAGGAGAAAGTAATAAGAGTATCTATTGAGCTAATCAGATCTCCATCAGATTCGGAGATCCCATGATTAGGCAAGATCATATCTGAGTGTAATGACAATTATTTGGCTAGCTGTAAAATATTGTAATTGATTCTAATTAGCATATGTGTAGGTCATTATTTTAGGCAATATCCCATAACTGTAGGTAGCTGTGTTGTATAAATATTCTTTGAGAATGAATAGCAAATCAATGATTGCTTTTCCAATCATTCTTTACATGGTACCAGAGCTAAACCTGGTATAAGAAATATAGTGTCTTGCTGTCATGGCCGCAGAAGGCAGTAAAACAGACAACAACATGGAATCCGCTGCGGACGTAGAAAAAGGCAAAAAGAAGGAAGCTATTAATGGAGTGATGGCAAGAAAGACTATCTCTCCATATGACATAACTCCAAATGACAACCCTGGAAGTTTGTTGACACAAGTCCAACTGAAAGGTGAAAACTATGATGACTGGGCTCAATCCCTCAGGACTACGTTGAGAGCCAGAAAGAAGTTTGGCTTTGTGGATGGAACAATCAAGCGACCAGATGAAGAATCACCAGATCTTGAAGATTGGTGGACTAACAATTCTTTGTTGGTCTCATGGATAATGAACACCATTGAGCCAGCACTGCGTTCCACCATATCACACATGGAAGTGGCACAGGATCTTTGGGAGGATATCAGAGAGCGTTTTTCAGTGATCAATGGTCCACGTATACAGCAACTGAAGGCAGAACTTGCGGAGTGTAAACAGAAAGGCTCAACTATTGTCACCTATTATGGGAGGTTGAAAAAGTTGTGGGAGGAACTATCAAACTATGAACAAATGCCGGCATGCAAGTGTGGGATGTGCACCTGCAACCTAGGAGCTTTGTTGGAAAAGAAACGTGAAGAAGAAAGAGTCCATCAGTTTCTTATGGGACTCAATGATACAGCCTATGGAACAGTGAGATCGAATATGCTCACCCAGTATCCATTGCCAACTTTGAATAGAGTCTACTCTGTCTTAGTGTAGGTGGAACGGGTGCGGACAACATCACGTGGGAAGCAAGAGCATGGTGAAATAATGAGTTTTGCAGTGCAAGCAGGAAACCGGGCTCGTGGCAAAAATGAAGGTAGAGGCAAGAACACTGTATGCAATCATTGCAACCATTCGAGACATGACATGGATAGTTGTTTTCAATTAGTTAGCTATCCCGATTGGTGGGGAGATCGTGGTTGTAGCAATGGACAAGGAACCAAGCGTGGGAAAGCAAGAATGAATGGTGGAGGCAAAGGACGTGGAGGGTCAGTTAAAGCTAATGCAACACAAGCAGCGAGTGGTAGTACCACAGATACTGATGGTGATGCCAATGTATTCAGTAATGAGAAGTTGCAAGCATTGTTGAATCTTTTGAACAATGTCAAAGCAGGGCTACTGAAAAACTCACTAGTAAGCAACATTCAATACATTGGATAATCGACACAGAAGCTACTCATCATATGACAGGACAACTGAACTACTTATCTAATGTACGAAATGTGATGGAATGTCCCGTGGGACTTCCAAACGGGAAGCACCTGATAGCTACAAAGGAGGGAACAGTGGAGCTGTGTGATTCATTGAGACTAACCAACATCCTTTTTGTGCCAAACTTGTATTGCAATTTAATTTATGTGTCTCAATTGCTTGATAATTCCTATTTTATTGTTCAGTTCACTGACAAATTGTGTGCTATATAGGACCGCACCTCGAGGATGTTGATTGGAGTGAGTGAACAAAGAGAAGGGCTCTACTACTTTCGAAGGGTGAATGTTACAGCAGTTATGCAAGCTGGAGGTGTGAGGGCTTTTGATTTATGGCACAAACGGTTGGGACATCCATCTTCTAAGGTTGTAGAGCTAGTCCCGAATGTTGGTTCTGGTAGAAATAATAGTTTGTGCATGGAAAAACAAGAGACTTCTTTCTTATCAATTAAGAGATAAAGTCATACTGCCCTCGAATAGTCATCGACAATAGTAAAAAATCTTGCACCACAATGAGTTGAGGTTCGATAAGGTCCCCACAAATCACAATGAATTAACTGAAAAATTTCTAGACTTTTATTATTGCTAGAAGGAAAACTTTTACATGCTTGGCCTCTTATTTTCGTGAACTTGGTATTCTCCATGAAACTTTCTTGCACAGGTACCCCCCAACAGAATGGATGTGTGGAACGCAAGCATAGACATATTCTTAATGTGGCACGAGCATTACGCTTCCAAGCTAATCTTCCCATTGAGTTCTGGGGGGAATGCATTCTAACAGCCGGATATTTAATTAATCGTACCCTATCACTTGTTTTGCATGGAAATTCACCATTTGAAATTTTTCATGGTAAACCACCTTTACTTGAACATCTACGTGTGTTTGGATATCTCTGTTACATGCACAATCAAAATCACAAAGGCGATACATTTGCTAGTCGGAGTAGAAAATGCATCTTTGTGGGATACCCGCATGGGAAGAAGGGATGGCGAGTGTATGATGTGGAGTTAGAGGTGTTTGTAGTATCTCGTGATGTTGTGTTCAACGAGGATGAGTCTCCATATCAAACTATTGGCTCGGAAATTCAAGCTTCTGTGCCACCTGTGCTTGAAATGGGTCATGTGATAGATTGGGATATTGGTGACCATAGTGCTACACATGATGAACCAACGTTTGTGCCCCTTGGAGATGTTCCCACCACTGCTCCTATGACTGATCTCACCTTGGTTAATCAAACGAATGAAGCTGCAGATGCCACGTCCACTATAGCAAGAGAAACTAAACCCATTGATGTGTCCACTAGTGCACCCGACGCTGCCAATATACACTCAAGGGGGGTTCCGATCATGACTCACATGATGAACCTTTGGGAAGGGGACAACATAAGAAGCTTCCATCCACTTTTCTTCGTGATTATGTGATAAATATTGTTTGTAAATTGAGCCCTTCTCCAAGTTCATCCACCCTCTCACATGCCTCAGGTACGTAATATCCAATAGCTAATTATGTGAACTGTGCAAATTTTTCTATAAAATATAGACATTTCTTGGCAGCTGTCACTCCAGGCATAGAAACACGCACCTTTGCTGAAGTCGTGAAAGATAAAAAGTGGCGTCAGGCAATGCAGCAGGAAATTGAGGCTTTAGAAAATAATGGTACTTGGACAGTTGAAACGCTCCCACCAGGCAAGAAAGCCATAGGTTGCAAATGGGTTTATAAGATCAAGCATCACTCTGATGGCTCCATTGAACGGTTCAAAGCCAGACTGGTGATTCTACAAAACAATCAGACAGAGGGCCTAGACTATAATGAAACCTTCGCACCGGTTGCAAAAATGGTCACTGTTTGGGTATGGACTAAAGCAAGCACCTCGGTATTGGTTTGCTAAACTTGCTGGTGCTCTTAAGCAATATGGTTTCAAGCAATCCTACTCTGATTACTCTTTGTTCACACTACATAGAGGCCTCACGCAGCTCAATGTCCTAATCTATGTGGATGATCTTATTATTTCAAGTAATAACAGTGCTGCAATCCAAAGTTTTAAACATTACTTGAGCACTTGTTTTTACATGAAAGATCTGGGGACACTTAAATACTTTGTGGGGATAGAAGTGGCCCGCAATCCTACAGGTACATTTTTATGCCAGCAGAAATATGCACTTGACATTATCTCCGAAGCAGGACTGTTGGGTGCCAAACCTGTTAACTTTCCTCTGGAACAAAATCATCGTCTTCCCTTGGCTGATGGACCACTCCTTTCGGAACCAAAGCGTTATCGCAGGTTGGTTGGTCGTCTCATCTATCTATCAGTCACAAGACCTGAACTCTCATATAGTGTCCACATGCTTGCCCAATTCATGCAGCATCCACGTCAAGAACATTGGGATGCTGCTGTTCGTGTTGTGCGTTATTTAAAAGGTAACCCGGGGCAAGGCATTTTCCTCAGTGTTGATTGTGACCTCCAGTTATCTGCTTGGTGTGACTCTGATTGGGCTAGTTGTCCATTGACTCGACGATCTCTCACTGGTTGGCTAGCTGTAAAATATTGTAACTGATTCTAATTAGCATATGTGTAGGTCATTATTTTAGGCAATATCCCATAACTGTAGGTAGCTGTGTTGTATAAATATTCTTTAAGAATGAATAGCAAATCAGTGATTGCTTTTCCAATCATTCTTTACAGTATCCACCATTCATGATTAGTTAAAGTACATTGAGATATCAAATCACTTTAGCAAATCAATGGTGGATACATTTTTATTTCCTCATTTTTGCACTTTTGTTCACGTTAAAGAAGTTTTATCCCCACGGAAATGACCTTCCATCCTAGGTAAAAAACTAATACCATATTCATTGTTAATAATTAATGTGAAGGATTAACATATTTCTATTAAAAAAAAATTGGAATTTAGTTTTAATATAAATAAAATGTTACAATAAATATAAAAATGTAAAAAATATTAATACTTTATTTTATTTACATTAATCATATTAACTTTTAAAATATTTTTCTTCTCTTTTAATCTAATTTTCATGTAAATTATTATTTATACTATATATGATGAATAAATTTTAAAACTTGCTATATTTTCATATCTATATCGTATTATGTTTGTGGTCTAGTATAGTATCGGTTACATATCTTGGCTCGAAGGATGGCTATATAATGGGATGGAAAAAGAAGGCAAGGAAAAAGGAATGTAATTTCTAAAATTTACAATGAGCAATTTTGTTTATAAAATTATGAAACTGCTTTTCTTTTCTCCTCTTCCGCTTTAATTCGTGAGAGGCTTTGAAATGTTTGCTTCTTGGGGAAACAAGGTAGAAATCAGCTGTTTTATTTTTCTAAAGCCCATTTAAACACTTAGAAATTATTAGAAGTTCCTTTTTAAATTAAAAACACACTTTTCTGCTGAAAAAAAAACCTATATCCAAACGAATTCTTAATAATATCTTCAAAGGACCTTTTGTTTTTTGGGTACAATATCCTCAAAAGGACTCAAAATAAGCTTAGAGTTTAGACTACTATCTAATTATTCATTTCCATATTCCTTTTTATATGATTATTGTGCTTGTGAAGTTTTATTCTAGTATCAATGGCACAAACATGTTCAAGGTCGTCTGACTTAACAGACATATACCTAACCTCGAAGATTATAAAAGATTTTAGAGCGGATCAGATTCAAAATCTAATAATGATCGAAAAAATCTAACAACTATTAGTCACAATGTATTAAAAATATTTATGATTGATTAATTCTATAATATAAATATTTTACCTATGATATATGGAAAAATATGAACAGTAAAATAAAATAATTACTAGTAACAACAGTAAGAAACACCACATTCCAGTAAAAGAAAAAAGAAACACCACAAAACCAATACAAATTAACATATATCTATAATCAGTAATTATCTAATTTATATAAAATAAATATTCAATATGATATTCAATATGATAATGTTGTATATATATCAGCTGTCACATGCAATCTGATCAGTGCACAAACCAGTAATAACTAATCCGAATTGAAAGGATTCTGTTGCATGTTGGAGTAGCATCTCTAAAGTGTCAACGACTTTTAAATTGATTTTCAATGAAGACTTTTTTGTTCCTATTCAATCAAACATATGGACTCTTAACCGACATGTGGTTGGCCCAAGTGGTAACGAGTTTGGGCTCCTTAAACAACTTGTCAGGGATTCGATCCCAAGCTCTTACATATGGAGAAAACCTGGTTGGAAGAGATCAACCCTTAATATCGTCCTATACCTCGAGGAATTAGTCTCTGAAGTTGTGTGCGGAGGATACCCTAAAAAAAAAAAAAAACACATACGGACACTTAAAATTAATCAAGTATCTTTTAGAAGAAGTCATTTATGTTAGACTAATGATGTTTTGACATCAAATTTGGGACAACATACGGTGACAATGTATGTATTAGTGGCATTTTCATAATTACATTATGGTTAATGACTCGTAAATGCTTGGTTAATTCAGTTCATTGTGTGGTTAATGAGTTATCTTGATGTTTTGATTATTTTTCACTGCCCATTAAAATCGTGGTTAATGACTTGCAAATGCTTGGTTAATTTAGTTCATTGTATGGTTTAAGGGTTAGCCTGAAAAATCATTTTCACAACCCACAACAAACATGGTTAATGACTTGCAAATGCTTGGTTAATTCAGTTCATTGTGTGGTTAATGAGTTATTCTCATACTTCAATCATTTTTCATTGCCAAGTAAAATCGTGGTTAATGACTTGCAAATGCTTAGTTAATTTAATTCATTATGTGATTAATGGAGTTCATTTTGTGGTTTGTCTCCAAATTTGGTTTCAGGAACGAAATAAAGGAGGGAAATATTTTTAGTAAAATTTACGAAAATGTCACTAATACATGCGGTGTCACCGTATGTTATCCCAAATTGATGTCAAAATATCATTTCTCTTAATATATACAGAAACAATATTTGTACAACCAAAATGGGACAACTTTGGGACAAAATTTTGATGACGGTTAATGATGTTCAAAATTGTGGTTAATGATGAGTTAAACTTGGTCATTGGATACACATGTAGTAGATGGGTAACTTGTGACACACAGACCCCGCATAATTTAAATTTAACATAAACAGTCATATAAAATAAAATAACAATAATCATAAGGTAGCAGGTAACACATGATCCAAAACGTAATCAATCATAGATAACGACTGTGGAAAAAGAAACATAAATCAAAACATAAAACATAACCCAAAACCCTGATGTCACATATCAAAACTGACAACCAATCCAAATATTACATCGAAAAAACAACTAGCTGGTTTTTTAGCTGGGTTTTGAACCCCATTTTCTTCAGTTTTCCTTTAGTACTGAACTAGTCACCTTGTTACCAAAGCATGCTCTAATCACTTTTATTGTCTTGCGTAATGATCAGCTTTAATTTTGTGGCCGCCGCTTGCTTCGCCAGCTCTGTCGTCGACTCGTCGTGTAGAAGTGGTTGCCCCATTCTTATACATATTTATATTATTGTTGGATGATAATTATAATTAAGCTGCATCAATTTAAATGTTTTGATTTCAACCTCACATTTTTACTTAAAAAAAAAATCTTTTTGATTATTTAGTTCAAACCATTTTTTTGGTTACAGTTAAAACTACCTTGTGACAATCACAGATAGACACTTGTACTTGATTATTTTATGAATCCTTAATCGCAGATAGAGCACCTGTATCTAAACTGGTTACGATTGTGACATAATATACCCTTTATTATTTTATGAATCCTTCTAAAGTATTCAGAAGATATAATTAACTACATAAAACGAACCTAAAGAATATTGTTTAATTAACTAAATGACGGAAGAGTTCACTCCCTTCCAGTTTATTTTGGGCAATCAATTGCAACCCTTGGAGTTAAAAATATGATATGAAAACCTTTTTTAGTGTCATTCCTGATCTTATCTCTTTAGTTACTACATCCAAATTAAGATAAACTTGAGAAGTTCTATATTAAGTATTAACTAACAAATAGATATTAGTTTGTAGCTTGCTCTTGGCAGCATATAACGGATCACTTTAAGGTCAAATATCTGGTTATTAGAGTTTGGTGGGTCTTAATCTCAATGTTATGACCCATTACTAACTACGTACTAATTAATTAATGAATGTTATCTTAATATTGTGCGTATTACGTATAGACAAAAACAGGAACATGAATGATTAATTATTAGACACAAACAAGTAAATAAATAGTAAATACATAGTCAACGTTTGCACCAATATCGATTAAAGAAAGTGACATTTTCCCTTGGAAAGAAACTCGTTTGGGGTCGAATCAGAGTTTTTCAGTCTCAAAAGATCAAGTTGTCTCTCGTATGGTCAGATCGCTTATATATGAGATGTGATAGATGACACAAAGTTTTGACACAAATACGGTTTACACCGTATGTGACCCGCACAGGACATCACGGCACTGTACAGTGCCGCACTGTAACTGCACTGTGCGGCACTGTAGCAGGTCTTTTTTTTTTTTTTTTTTAATTTTAGTTTTTTTTATAAAAAATAAAATTTTATTTATAAAAAAACCCATTCACTAGATAATGAACTGAAGTCACCAGATATTTGTACATGATTCACCACTTAACGAAAAATTTTATTTTTAAAAAAAAAAAACCATTCACCAGATAATGAATTGAATTCACCAGATATTTGTACATGATTCACCAGATATTTGCACGTACTTAACTAAAAAATTTATTTCTCAAAAAAACCAATTCACTAGATAATGAACTGAATTCACCATATATTTGTACATGATTCACCACTTAACGAAAAATTTTATTTCTAAAAAAAAACCCATTCACCAGATAATGAACTGAAGTCACCAGATATTTGTACATGATTCACCACTTAACGAAAAATTTTATTTCTCAAAAAAAACCATTCACCAGATAATGAATTGAATTCACCAGATATTTGTACATGATTCACCAGATATTTGTACATGATTCACCAGATATTTGCACGTACTTAACTAAAAAATTTATTTCTAAAAAAAAACCATTCACCAGATAATGAACTGAATTCACCATTTAACGAAAAATTTTATTTATCAAAAAATAACATTTAAAAAAAAATCAAAACTTAAAAAAAAAAAAAAAAAAAAAAAGCGCTACAGTGCCGCACAGTGCAGTTACAGTGCCGCACTGTGCGGCACTATACGGTGTAAGTGTAGAGATTTGTGTCAAGGAAACATTTTCTCCTCTCCTTACTTGGCATCCATCCTCACACGCCTTCGGACATTTAAATACCAGATTCAGAAACTATGTTCCAGCATTTAATTACCGAGAAATTCTTAAAATTTGAAAAAATGTATTTCCGACAATTAGATACCGGAAACATAGTTTCTGAATCCAGCATTTAAATGCCGGAAAGCGTGTGGGGGTGAATGAAGTTTCTAAATCCAGCAGCGTGTGGGGGTGAATGAAGTTTCTAAATCCAGCATTTAAATGCCGGAATGAGTGTGGAGGTGGATATCAAATATAGGGAGTGTAGGTAACAAAGCCCATAAGTCAACCTAGGCCCATACCGGACCCAACAATTCAACTATGACAATTACACCCAATAACATAACAATAACTGCCCGGCCCCATCAGTATATAATGAGTATTGGGTGCAGCCCGTGATGTGCCGACATATTTTCGGGTTAGGTCGGGTCAAATTAAATATTACTCCCTTCGATCACTATTATAAACAAAAATTTAATGGAACATATATATTAAGATAGTTAGTTAATCTTATTTAAAAGAGTTATTGTGAATGAAAAATTAAGTTTGTTACCTAAATTGTCATTCCTCTTGTTTATTAAGCTTGTGTTGCTGAGAATAAAAGAAGTCATTGGAAAACATAATTTGTATTAAATGAAGGGTATTTTGAGAATAACTTTATTAAATAGGATGGAAGTAGTTGAAATTTGCTTATATTTTAGACAAAAAAATTTGAAAATTTTTGCTTATATTGTTGACCAGACGGAGTAGTCAATAAGTTTTTAGTCCAACCCAACCGTCTACAGGCCGACCAATGAACTCATATTTTTATAGAATTTTTTCTTAACCATAAAAACAATATAATGATATGGTGAAATAATTAGTTTTTTGATTTTTCATTTCTAAACAATATATATAAATAAAATATTTGATTTAGCTACGTTGAAGATTAAAATAAATTATAGGAGCTCATAATAATTACTTGATATACTACCATCATAATATAATGAAGTCCATCACAAAAAGTGTATGAGCTCATAATAACAAAAGTAAATTTAGAAGTTCATTACAAAATAATATAGGACGTCATCATATCACAAAAAGTATAGGATTTCATAAAAAAAATAAAAAATTGATCGGGCCAACGAGTTGGCCAAGCCCACCACGGGCTAGCCTCTGTCAGGCTAACAAATTTTCGGGCCGATTGGATCGGGCTAAAAAATATTTCAGACTTAAATTTTGTTAATCTAAATCACATTTTTACATCAGGTCGACCCATCAAGCTTCATCCATTTTGACACCCCTAATAATCCACCTTAGCCTCTCATGTAATGTTTGAGTTGGGAATTACCACAAAAGATATATTTTATGGCCCGGGAGTTGGAGTGTATTTATTTGTAAATAAATACTGATAGATTTAGAAATCTTGGTTAGTAGGGACCAAAAATTCTCTATAAATATTTTTACTAAAAAATATTATAAATATACATAAGCAATAAAAAATATATAAAATATACAAGATATAACATCAGAAATGAGAATCAATTCATTAATAAAAGATGAGAAATAATAAAAATAATTTTCGTTTCTCACTAAACAATTGGGGAAGATTTGGTTGGAAGGAAAAACGTCTAAATTTTTATGATGACAAAATAAAAATTACGAGATATATTAATTTTAAAAAAATTTACTAGATGCAGTTACCACTCACACTCGTTGAAGTGCAACTGTCTCTGCAGGAAAACCTTCCGTCCATTCCGTGGTTGAGGTAAGCCACTGGTAAGAGGAGCTGAGGTCTCTGAACTAACTAGCTAGTTAGTTACCGTGCTTCCTTACTCCTGTTAAAAAACTATTTTGATAAAACATTGAAAACGGTCGAAAAATAGTTTGTCCCTAATAATATTGAATTACGAGAGCCAAGAGGTCTATTATTATTATTATTATTATTGTTGTTGTTGTTTTTCAGTGCATATGCCGACACCAACTTGAACTTTCAGGAAGAATCAAGTAATATTACTTATAATAAATCTGCTATCAAGCTATATATGATTGCTTCACAGTACCAGAGTTAAATGCATTTGATCCATTTGGATTTTCCAATGCCTCAATCCCCACCATTTGACGTATATGCTAAAGAACCGTAATATCATTGACCGTACTCTCTTCGATCACTATTATAAACAAAAATTAAATAAAATACACATATTAAGATAGTTAGTTAATTTTATTTAAAAGAATAATTGGGAATAAAAAATTAAGTTTGTTACCTAAATTATCCTTCCTTTTATTTATTAAGCTTGTGTTGTTGAGAATAAAAGGAGCCATTAAAAAACAAAATTTGTATTAAATGAAAGGTATTTTGAGAATAACTTCATTAAATAAGATGAAAGTAGTTAAACTTTACTTATATTTTGGATAAAAATATTTGAAAATTTTTGCTTATATTATTAACCGGAGGGAGTACTTAAGAAAGGACATGTGAACATCAATGTGGGGTTTGAATACATGATAATAGGAACGAATATAATCAATGTGGGGTTTGAATACATGATAATAGGAAGGAATATAGAAAAATGATAGTGGAAAATTACAAGAAAATAATGCATCTATTCCACTTACATCCATCAAGAGACTATAGTGAATTGCAGATATGTAAAACTAATTAGATTAAAATTCTGTAGATTGGCATCGAGTGTTTGGAAAAGCTGGAAAAAAAAATTACGCTGATAATCGATTTTTGTATTATCGATTATTGTGATAATCAATTATAATCAGAATCCATTTTTATTTGGGTCTGTTTGCTGAAAAGTGATTTTAACATAATCTATTTTCTTTGGACGATACAAAAAAATCATTTTTACATAGTAAATTACGAAAAAGGGTACGAAGTTATTTGTTTATATTAATAATATTTATGATTTTTTTAATATTAAAACTTGTTAAAATATTTAATTTTTTTAACAAAAAATAATATAAATAAATAATGAATATTAATTAAATAAATAATTAAATAGTCAATTTAGTATGTTGCATTGCACCAACACGAGTACCTGATGGCGTTATTAAAATGCAAAACGTAGAATTGCTGGGTGTGGGGGCAAGACCGGGAAGTAAGTGTAGGTGGGGAAATAATCATAATCTAGTAAAAACAACAGTCCTTCAAATGTGATGTATGAAAACTGTTGTTTTTTCATTAAAAAAAAATGATGTTTTAAAAATATAAGCTAAATGCCAAACACAATGGATTAACCATGAAACAACTTTTAAGGTGAAAAACATCTCAAATGGAAATAATCCATCTTTCCCAAACAGACATAGTGGGAGCTCTTGCTTGCTTAGATTGATTACATTTATGCTGGGCATAAGATCAATTTAAAACAATTAACTTGAATGTAACACATTGCTCTTCTTACAACTTGTTGAATTAGTAGTCACACATATCCATATAGCAAGAATGGAACCAGGAATTTCTTACGAGGAGTCAAGATTAAATATACATAACATAAATAACAAACAAAATTAACAAATATGTGATACAATGCTGCAAATTGGGATGATTGCTCCTTTCGAGTTAAGGGAGAGAATTAAAATGATAAAAAACTGAATTGGAACAATTTTCTTCTTCTTTGTTATTCATTACCCTCCTCTTGCAATTCAACCTTGTCCTCAAGGTTGTGTGTAGGATAAGCCTGTACAAAATCACCCTCATTTTCCCATGTAGCTTCAAGTTCAGGAAGACTTTCCCACTGAATCAGAAGTTGGCGGCAAGTACCCTGGGCAGATCTGAGAATTTGTGACCCCAAAATGTGATGAGGAAGAAGATGCATCCAAGTGCCTGTCACGGTTGCCGGAATAGAAGGCAACTGAGAGGGAGGACAACCATGAAAAGGACGGAGCTTTGAAATGTGAAAGACCGGATGGATACGTGCTTCTGCCTGCATATCCCGTTTGTAGGCGACGGGTCTGTTGTGCACAAGATTTGAAATGGGCCAACATACCGCTTGGCTAGGTCAGGGGTTCCTCGGCCCCGTACTGATAGCTGTCGATAGGGTTGTAACCGGAGCAAAACCAAATCGCCCACCTTGAAGCTTTGACCAGTTCAATGCGCGTTGGCTTGCAAAAGCATCTGCATCTGAGCTCAAGATAGATTGTCACGGAGTAACTGAAGCATTTGGCGGCGATGAGTAAGGGTGTCATAAAGTCCGACGACATTGGTGGAGCCGCTGATGTAGGTCTTGATGCTGGGAGGTTACCGGCCGTAAAGGGCTTCAAAAGGAGTCATCTGGATGGAGGACTGATAAGCGGAGTTGTACCAAAACTCAGCTAAATGGAAGTATTGAAGCCACATCTTGGGCGAATCACATGCAAAGCATCGCAAGTAAGTTTCAAGGATCCTGTTCGTCACCTCGGTTTCGTCACCTCAGTTTGACCATAGGATTCGGGGTGATGCGAGCTGCTAAAAGCCAAACTAGTACCACTTAACTTGAACATTTCTCTCCAAAACTTGCTGACAAAAAAATGATCTCTATCACTCACGATGGTTTTTGGCATCCCATGTAATGTGTAGATTTCAGTGAGAAAAAATTGGAGCAATGGACGTGGCAGAGAAGTGTGAGGGAAGTGGAATGAAGTGAGTGGATTTGGAGAGGCGACCAACCACAACCCATATTACAGATTTGCCAACAACTGAAGGTAAGTGAGTTATGAAATCCATTGAAATGCCTTCCCAAATCTGATTAGGGATGAGGAGAGATTGTAAAA
The DNA here is from genome assembly GCA_035048595.1 of Echinosophora koreensis. Taxonomy (NCBI): domain Eukaryota; kingdom Viridiplantae; phylum Streptophyta; class Magnoliopsida; order Fabales; family Fabaceae; genus Echinosophora; species Echinosophora koreensis. The sequence continues at coordinate 195,627 of JAPCYP010000158.1, read as the reverse complement.
GTCCGGCTAGTTTTTGAGTGACATATTTATTCTCTTGGCAGGTGATACATTGTTGAACAAAGGACTTAACATCTTTAGAGATTTGAGGCCAGGACAATATAGCAGCAATTCGAGACAGGGTACCTTTAATGCCCGAGTGGCCACCCAAAGGAGAACTATGGAACTCAGTGAGATGAGTCCGCCTCAGATTGGATTCCAAGGGTACAAAAATGCATCGTTTGCAATAGAGCATGCCCTGTTGGATGTTGAAAGATGGGTTAGCAATATCCCCAGGTTGCAACGTTGCAATTAGAGCTTGTCCCACTGAGTGATGAGCATAGAAGTCACGGAGCTGTTCCAACAGTAAGGGCTGGCAGGAGGAAATGGCAGTAAAAATAGCTTCCGAAGGTGTAGAATGGCGAGATAGAGCATCTGTAACAACATTGTCTTTGTCAGGGGTGTACAAGATCTCAAAATCATATCCTAATAATTTGGTAAGCCATTTCTGTTTGTGCTGGTGTTTGGATTGTTTGAGACATTAACTTTTTCAAGCTCTTTTGATCTATAAACACCCTAAAATGGTGACCGAATAAGTATTGCCGCCATTTCTTAATGGCCTCTATGATGGCGAACATCTCGCGGTCATAAGCCGAAGCATTCTGCATCCGTCTGCATCCGGAGGCACAGTTTCTTGCTGAAATAGGCCAAATGATGTGCTTCTTGTGAGAGCACTGCACCCACCGCCGTGCTTGAGGCGTCGGTGAAGTTGACACAGGCAAACACAAGAAGGGGGGTTGAATTGTGTTTGTTAATAATTTTCGAAAACAACCGTTTAAAATAGTTTTCTCACACAAGGATTAAGAGACAGAAGCAAGCACACAGAAAATCAAAATTTTAAAGAACTTAACAAAAACAGTTCAAATCCCCACAATTAGTAAAATCAAATAAAACTGAAGAGATAAGGGATAAGAAGATTCACGCAAATCGTTTTATCCTGGTTCACTCCCTTCCAACCAAGATCTATGTCCAGTCCCTTCTACTTGAAGGATTTTCTCCACTATTCTCCAAATAGATTACAGCAAGTATTCAACACCTCTCCAGGCTACAAGTATTTCTTTCTAACCAAGCCTCTTCAGGCTCTACCTCTAACAAAGAGTTTTGGTTTCTTTGATCTTCTAACTCACTATGTGTGAGGATATGAAAGTTTAAGATCACTTGAATATTATAGCAATATTCAAACTAAGATATTACAGACTTTTGCTTTCTGAAAGAATAAAAGAATTTTGGCTCGCAAGCGTTTTCTTGTGAATTCTGCATATGTGCAAAAGTTGTTTCTTCAAAAGTCTAGGTCTTCTATTTATAGTGACCTTATCCTTCTCTTCAAGTTCTTCAACGGTTCAATTTGAATTTTCCCGTTTAGGGATAGAATCAAGAGTGTAATATCCGTTATGGCTCAGCATGCTCGTGGCCATTGTACTATATGTCAAAATTCTTGCATGAAATGGGCACACCCCTGAGCAAATGCAACTTGAAAAACTGTCTTGCCTTCCTTGTACAAATTCCAGCTATTCCAGCATTAAAGGTGACAGGGTACAAGTCGTTTTGTATTGTACTATTTTGCTTTTTGTAATTCCTCATTTGTACTATGTCTTTCTCAAAGAAACAAGACAATAAAACCATTACTAACAAATAAGAAGGACCAACATATGATTGAAATAAATATCAATAATTTGAAATAAATATTTCTATGTGGTCAAGATAGTTATTCTAATTATATCAAGCATTTATAGCAAAGAAGAGCTCGTCTACTTAGTGTAGTGCGTCTATACGCTCATATCTAAAATTCTATTTTAGCTCGTCCAGTGACGTGGCAAATTGTGCTCGTCCATTATCAAGTCTTTGGACTTGCTACATATCTGTGAATAGCTTCGATCTGCGTCTGCTGACGTAGCACATTCACTCGTCTATTCATTTTAGTTAAGGGCTCATCTTATTCATATTAGAGTACAGCTCGTTTATTGGTACTGTTCTATATTCCGTCTACTTAAGCATATTCTCATAATTAAAATATACCATTGGTTTTGAAAGGCTCGTCTACTCGGTTGGACGCGGATAGAACTCTTTAGATATTTCCTTAACTTGTAAAATTTCGAATATCCTGTAAGACTAGATAAAACTTGTTAGAACTTAACTAACACTTTGCCATACAAATTTAATCCTTTTTGTTAACATCAAAACACAGAGATTATTTAATCCAAAATACTCTGGTTCCAACAATCTCCCCCTCACTACAAGAAAGCAGCGAATTACCGACGGCACGAATTCCGTCGGAAACTCTATCAGTTACCGACGGAAAATGCCGTCGGAAAGCCGGATTTTGAAAAGTCACAGACATTTCCGACGGAAAGACCGTCGGAAACGTTACCGACAGGCATTCCATCGGTATGTCCGTCGAAAAATTGGTGCGAAAAATGGCAGGAACAATTACCGACGGAAATTTCCGTCGGTAACTCGTTGGTAAAAATATTTTTTATTTACCGACAGAATTTTCGTCAGAAATTTGAATCCGTCTATAGTTACCGACGGCCTAGTCCGTCGGTAACTTTGTAATATGTCTGAAATCGTTTCCCCCCCCTCACTTCTGCAAACCCTCTTCCTCTCTCATCTCTCCCAACACTCCTCCCTCTCCTCACTGGCGACACGAGTCGCGGCCCTACCGCTCCCCTCCAGCAACCCGAAACCCCTCCGGCCCCTTTCCCCATCCTCTTCTTCTTCCTTTCTCCCTCTCTCCCCTTTCTCTTTTCCCTTCTTCTCCACCGGACCCGTGCCACTGTCGTGCCACTGTCGCCACCGCACCGCGCACGCCACCACTGCCACCACTGCCACCACCTTCCTCCCCCACTGCCAGAACGGACAGCCACCACCACCACCACCACTTCCTCCCCCACTATTTGCTAGGTATTTAGTTTTAAATTTTATTTTATTTTTAATTAAATTTTTAATGTTTGTTAATTAAGTGTTTAATTAGTTTTGATGTTTTTTGTTTGTTACAGAGTTGTTGTGACCATCATCACCACTGCAGCAGAGGAGCCACCACTGTCTACACTGCCAGGTTTGTATTTTTTTGATTTTGTTAAATTGGTTTGAAATTGTTTATTTTGTTAAATGTGTAATAATATATAATTTGTATAATTATCATATGTTTTTTTTTTTGGACTGGTTGTACAATTATATTTGTTGATTTGGAAGTTTAGGATTTTGTGAGATGTTATGTTTTTGATTTATAATTATTGTAGGATTTAATTCTTATTGTTGCTAATATTTAGCTAACATTTAAATTGATGCAACTAAATTTGAATTAATAAAACTAATTAATTGAAATATTGATTTACTTAAATAACTTTGGAATAATGAAGCATCCAGCTAATTAAGTAATAATTTGTAGCAATAAATTAAATGATCGAGAAAGGTTTCCATCCAAAGTATGACAATGACGGTACAATTGATGCGCCACTACTTCGTAGTGCGGAATGAAACTGATGCCTAGGTGTTAGTTAGCGGGAGAGTACATGAAACATAATATTAATTATTTGAAATAAATTTTGTGATAATTAATATAAATTACGTGTAAAGGTAATTAAATAAATATTAATCAAAGGTGAGACGATTAGCTAATCATTGTGCATCGGAGAGCGTGGACGAGGTGGCGGTCGTGATTAAAACATATAGTGTAAATAAAGTTGCATACGTACATAACAATAAATTTAAAATTAATTAAGATTATAATTGTAAATAATTATATAACTACATAACAATAAATTAGATGGAGCATTAAATAAAATGTCACTTCCTCGCCTCATCCACCCACCGCACCTACCCCCTTCCCCGCCTCATCCACCCCAGTGGCATCTACAGGAGGCTCCCCCACCCATTCTACACCCTCACTGACCCATATGACACCATCCCCTACCCATACTGTACCACCCTCCATCTATGTCCCTTTGTCCAGTCGCTTTGCGCCAGGACACGCAGCAGCCGGCTACTCGCCGCCCCCTACTGGACCCAGACCACACCCACACCCAGCCCCACCACCATCATCGACTGCACCGGCCATACATTCACCAGGATTGGCATTTATTCCGACTCTTGGGAGGCTGCCACAGCCAGATACTAGCATTCCATCCGCATCATCCGCGGCCGCTCACGATCCATCCTCATCGACTGCATAGTAGTCAGTCGCGGCAGAGGAGACTCCTGAGTGGGCCAGGACTCCCGCACCTGAGGATCGACCATGGATCCGGCCAGTTTCTCACACGAAAGTTTCATTTAATTTAGTGTTTTTTAACTTTGACTATTTTAGTTACTATTCATTAAGTGTATATTTGTTGGTTGCCATATTATTGTATTAATAAATTTATAATTTTTTCAGGTGGATCCCATCGAAAGTGGGATCCAAGCAGGTTACTTGGGCCATCAAGAAGCATTATCGTCGCTTCTGGCCATCATGGGGGGTGATCCCCGATCCCGACAGGGATCGTATCTTCCGACGATTCGGGGTAAGTTGTTGTTTATTATTTCCTATAATTGTTCCTTAATTTTTTCACGTATTATATATATATATATATATTTGTATAATGTTATTAATGATTTTTTCTTTGTCCACAGGAGCTTGTGAGTTGGTTACCGGAGCATGACTCAGAGATACGCGCTATCTTTAACGAGCGCGCACCGCACCGACTGAGGGACATGCTCCGAGAGTGTAGGGAGGATCGGATAAGTCGGGATTACATCGGGTCCAACATCTGGGCCCAGCTATGTGCCTACTGGGACACTCCAGCTTATAAGCTGAAGTCTCTGCAGGCGAAGAGGAATCGGGCTACAAAGAGGGGTGGGAGCATGCACACCGGTGGCTCGATTAGCCACATGCAGCATGCTATTAACATGGTATGCATATATAAATAATTTAATATATAAACTGTACATTTTTGTTAACAATTTAAAAAATAATTAATTGATTTTATTCCTGTGTTGATTGCAGGCAGGAGAGCTTGCCCGGACCGTCGATGTCCCTACCGTCTTTCAGTAGACGCATATTCGCTCGGACACCAGCCAGTATGTTGATGAGAGGTCGAGGCAGACCATGGTGAGCTATATAAAGTGCTATCACATTTAAAGTATATGTTAGTGTTATAGTTTAATAACATAATTTTTGTAATATATTCATCACAGGAGGAGTACAATGCCAGGTTCAGTTAGGTTGCATCTGAGGTTGCCTCCTGCTCTGGTGCCTCGGATCCTTCTCAGCTAGACCCCGCTAAGGTTGAGCGGATACAGACCCAGGTCTGGATGGATGTCACGGGCGGGAAGAAGAAAGGGCGGATCTACGGTACCGCGTCTCTAGCTCGTACCATCCGTCGGGGGTCGTCGTCGAGCTTGACCATTCGGGAGACTGCACCCTCCGGCTCACAGGACACGGAGGAGGTGATGCAGCTGAGGCAGGAGGTGGAGGAGCAGAGGCGGAATGCAGAGCGCATGCAGCAGCAGATGGAGTCATGGTCGCAAGTGATGACCTTTCTGATCGATTTGCTTCCACCTGAGAGGCGCAGCACTATGCAGGGGGTACTCCATACTGGCGAGACCTCCACTACTCGTACCGATCCACCGCCGCAGCCGCATGATGGCGATGCGCCTTCTGGGCCACAGGATGATGGTCACCTGACACCGGCGACATCCCCCCGACAGGATGACGACGTTATCCATTATTATGATGACTATTAGGATAGTTATATAGATGTAGCGGAGTTTAGTATATTGATGGATATTTATGTATTTGTTTTTATTTTAATGTAACTGCATTTTTTAATTTAATTTGTAATTTCAGTTTTGAATTTAAATTATTATATTTAATTAATTATAATAAAATCAAATAAAAATTAACATTAAAAAAAAAAAACAAAATAATAATCACTATTTAAAATAAAAAATAAAAAATATTTAAAATAAAAAATTTATTTAATAATTATAAATAAAATAACATTAACAAATTAATTAATATTTAAAAACAAAATAGTATTAAAATATAGAAAAAATAATTCAGAAACAATTTTCGACGGATATTTCCGTCGGAAAACATGTCTCACAATTTCCGACGGAAATTTCCGTCGGAAAACAAGGCTCACAATTTCCCACGGACTTTTCCGTCGGAAAACCCGTCTTTAATTTCCGACGGTGTAATCCATCGGTAACTTTACCGACGGAAGGGCGTTCCGTCGGAAATGCTTTCCTACGCGATGGATTCCGACGGATGCAGGTCCGTCGGAAATTCCGTCGAAAACGCTGTTTTCCGACGGCTTGTTTGACTTTCCGACGTGTTTTGACCGTCGGTAAACACCTTTTTTTTTTGTAGTGCCTTTTTGATGATGATAAAAACTAATTAAATTTGAGTGAACAAAGTCTGAGAAAGCTTACAAAGCTCCCCCTAAGACAAAGCATTCAAACTTAACAGGAATATAAAACGGAATAAGATAAGAACAGATAAGTATATATCACATATTACTTATTATATCAGCAGAACTACTTATCAGACAAAAGCATTAGAGCATATAAAATAATAACTATGCAATCATGTAAGACAAGTAACATACATGCATATGCAGACAAAAGAGTGATATTCAAAAACTGACTTTCATAAATATAAAATTTAATTTCTCTCTCCATTCTCCCCTTTTTTTGTCATCAGACAAAAAGGTAGGAAAAGTGGACCATCATTGTCAGTAAAAAAAATCAAAAGAAAGGTTTAGGAAGACGGAGGTGGTGGAGGAGGTGGGTTTGGATTTGGATTTTGTGGAGGGGCAGGGACTTGGTTGGTAGATTCTGGCTTTGTTGAAAACTGAGCATAATGCTCATCATCTGATTCATCATGGCATTGGTGGGAGCCAGAGCTCCTGCAACTTGTTCTTTTACCTACTCTTTTACTTCAACTTTGACTCTTTCCTCTACAATTCTGCCAATGATTTCTTCAAAATTTCGAGGCAGTGAGAGTGTAGGTCAGCTTTCAGCACTCTCCTGAGCATGAGCTTGACTTGGCAGGGTGTCAGGAGCTCTTGAAGTCTGAGGTTTCTCTGGATGAATGACAGTGATAGCTAATGGTTGAGATGTAGACTTTCCAGAAGTGCTTGGTCTAGACTCAGATTCAGCAACTTCCTTATTAGCAATAACTGGTGCAACAGAGTCAATCTCCATGCCAGAGTCTTCAACAACAATTTCTTCTTCAGTGTGCTCAGAAGGTGGTGAAGGTGGAGGAGAGTCAGTAATTTGCAGAACGGGTGGAGGCAGCTCCTTAGCCCAGTGGACTTCTTCTTCTACATAGATTGGACTGATGGTAGGAACACCTAGAATGTCCTTGTAGATGAAGTATCTGAAGTTTGACAGTCCACATATCCCTCTGACCTTAGGGACGAACTTTTTTCTACTCAGAGGATAAGCCAGATGTAGATGCTTTTACTGTACATTTTACTATGTGTTTTCTCCAGATATCAACAGCTACATCTTCTCTAACATCCTTAATGGGTTGTGCCAGCCAGTAGTCAATGATGTTTTGAACTATGTCCTTAACATCACCAGGCTTGATCATGCAGGATTCTGGGAAGGGCATTTTTCCAGTGAACCTTTCCTTCTTCCTGTCCTTGTCCTTATTGAGATAAATCATATGCAATCTTGGACATATCATTCTAGGCTGGACTCCAATCTTGGTTTTAAAAGAATGATTTAACCAAGTTATGGGTACAAAATTGGCAGCCCTTACAACCCTGAAGAGCTCAAATTCAGTCTTCAGCATGACATACATGAAATAATCTTTGATGTCAGCTTCCTTGCCATATTCACTTGGATGGACGAAGGTCTTCCACTTTGTATTTTTATCCATGATGATAGGAACATGTCTGAAGGATCTAGACCTCTTGTATATTTCATCATGCAGGTCTTTCTTAGCAGGATCCTTAGACCAATCAGTGATTATATGCCTCTCTACACCATCAGTGAAGGGTTTGAAGGGATGGTATCTTACAAGATTTAGGTAGATTTTTCTGGGAGGGAATTTCTTTTGAGGTAGGTGAGTGATTAAGGGTCCAAGTCTGTTAAACATTTTGGATGGGGGAGTGCCTTTGGGAATGTCAGGATGGGGTCTGTACCAAGGTTGTACAATGGTTGCAGGTTTATACTCATATTCAGGCAGGGGATACCAGGGTTTGGTTGAAATTGGTTGTGGTTCATGAGTATGGTAAAGTATCCTCCAGTCCTTTTTAACTTTGGCCAGAGATTCAGACATGCCATTATAAAGTTCAGAGGGAGGAGTGTATGGAAATGGAATTCTTTTCATTTTGAGGAAAGGGGCACCAAGGATAATACCATCATCTGGTTGATGAAACCAGGGATCATCCTCAGAAATCAAAGGTGGAAATTGTGGTTGTTGTGGTGAGGCTATTTGTGGTGAGGGTACATAAACATCATCTAGGTTGTCAGTTTGGTTAATGGATACTTCTGGTGCATAGACAAAATCCATTCTATCCTCTAAACTAGAAACTAAGGCATCTACTGCTAATTGAACTGGATCATTAGCAGGGATAGTTACCTCAGTAGCCATGGCAGACTTCACTCTTCTTTGAGGTTGCTGTCTTCTAGTTGGAACAGCAGCACTAACAGCCTTTTGCTTCTTGAGGATAGCACAGATAGGAACTCTGTCCTCATCATCTTCATCATCATCCTCATTGTGAGAAAGGATTAAGTTTCTTGTCCTTTTCTGAGCTCTTGGAGGTTGAGGGACCTCTGCAGTGGGCTCCCTGATGACAATGCCAGCTGCAGGCCTTTTAGGAGCTCTTGTCCTCACAGCTACAGATTTCCTTCTGAATGTCCTCTTCATTCCTAGGACTTCAGCATTGTTTTGCTCAATCTGTTCCTCTTTAACCTTGAGCAATTCTTCCTGCTTAGCTAGGGAAATAGCTGTGTAGGTGCTCAGATTCATATTTGAAATGTTCATCTTGCCAAAGATAGCAATTGACATTCACTTCTGTGTCAGAATTCTTTCTTGCTCCTCAGTTGGCTTGGAAGAAATAAAATCATGCAGCTTCTGAGACTTGAAAATTGTTTATAACAAGTGGCAGTAAGGAATTCCTAAAATCTTCTTCCTTGTGACTACTGCATCTCTGAATCTTCTATACAGAATTCTTGGAAGGTTGATTTTAGTCTCTGTAATCAAATGGCAAAGGAAGAATTTGTGTAGGGCAGAAAGATTGTCCATTGACCCAGCTTTATGCAGAATCACCTAATTCAACATTTGATGAAGAGTACGAACATCATCCTTCATTTCTACAGATTTCCATGAGTGTTTTCTTACAGTGTCTTGTCTCATTAACAAGGCGGCTATAACTTCGGAACCACCAAGGTCCTTCTCCCACGATTCAGTAATAACTTCTCCTTCTTGAGGGCAGTTGATGGCTTCAGCTATGGTCTTTTCAGAAACCACGATTCTTCTCCCAACTACTGTAGCAAAAATTTCAGTGTCTGTCACTTGTGGGTTCCTCCAGAATGCCCTAATCAGGTCTAGATAAATGGAAACCCTTTCAACAAACATGCCGTCCTAGCCAGCGGCAGTGATGAACTTGCTAACATCTAGGTTGTAATCTTTCAGAATCCCAAAGTCAAAATGATGTTCAATAGCAAGATTCAATTTTTCAACATCGAAAGTTTCAGTTGAAGTGGCCATAGTTGAAGATAGAAGGTTAGGGTTTTGCAAGTCAGAAAACAGAGAGTTGCTTTGAGAGGTTGAAGACGAAGGTTAACATAAAGTTTCCTCAGAGGGAAGGGTTTCGTTTTTAAAGGTTTTGAATTTCAAAGGGTTTTCTTTTGGAAATAAATTAAATATAAAAAGAAATACTGACTCAGCAGAGAGAGAATATAAAATAGATTTGTCTTTTAGACAAAATAAATGCAGTTAATAAATAATGTGAGTGTAGACGGGCTCAAGCAACAAATAAGCATGGATGCGACATGTAATGGACGCGGTACAAAAACAATGGACGCGATATGCAATGAACGCGTGTTAAAAACATGTAACAGGCTTGTAATGCTTACATACATCAATAACAGAATTTCTCAAGCATGAATAACACAACTAATCCACAACTAACATGTTAAGATGTTTTCTAATAAAAATAAATCTGTCCTCAGCAAGAGGTTTAGTAAAGATATCTGCCCATTGATGGTCAGTATCTACAAATTGAATATCAAAAACACCTTTTTGCACATAATCTCTTATAAAATGATGTTTGATCTCTATGTGCTTAGTTCTAGAATGCAGTATTGGATTCTTAGATAGATTAATTGCAGCAGTATTATCACACATAAGTGGAATACTACTTACAAACACATTGAAGTCCTCCAATTGGTGTTTGATCCATAGAAGTTGTGAGCAGCAACTTGCAGCTGAAATATACTCAGCTTCAGCAGTTGATAATGCAAAGGTACTTTGTCTATTGCTTGACCATGAGACAAGATTAGCTCCAATGAAGTGACATCTTCCACTGGTACTCTTTCTTTCAATTCTGTCTCCAGCATAGTCAACATCACAAAAGCCAACTAATCTGTAATCTTCATTTCTCTTAAAGCACAAACCCAGATTAGTAGTACCTTTTAAATATCTAAATATTCTTTTAACTGCTGTTAAGTGAGATTCTCTAGGATCAGATTGAAATCGAGCACATAAACAAACACTGAACATAATATCAGGTCTGGACGCAGTAAGATATAGAAGAGATCCTATCATACCTCTGTATACCTTTTGGTCTACCTTTTTCTCCTTATCATCTTTGTTCAGTATGGACATTGGGTGCATAGGGGTATTCATTGGTTTGCAATCATCTATCATGAACTTCTCTAGGAGTTCCTTTGTGTACTTGGTTTGATGGATGAACACCTCGTCCATAGTTTGTTTAACTTGAAGTCCAAGAAAGAACTTGAGTTCTCCCATCATGCTCATTTCAAATTCTTTCTACATTAACTTTGAGAATTCTTTGCACAGAGATTCATTAGTAGCACCAAATATAATATCATCAACATAAATTTGTACTACTATGAAATTGGATTTAATTGACTTTCTAAACAAGGTTGTATCAACCTTTCCTCTATTAAAGCCATTATCCATCAGAAATGAACTTAGCCTATCATACCAAGCTCTAGGGGCTTGTTTTAGGCCGTATAAAGCTTTCTTAAGCTTATATACATGTTCAGGTTGGGTTTCACTTTCAAAACCCAGAGGTTGCATTACATACACTTCTTCATTGATAAAGCCGTTAAGAAAAGCACTTTTTACATCCATTTGAAAAAGCATTATATTGTGATGTGCAACAAAAGAAAGTAAAATCCTAATTGCTTCTAATCTGGCAACAGGTACAAAGGTTTCAGTGTAATCTATACCTTCTTCTTGAGAGTAACCTTGTGCAACTAATCTTGCTTTATTTTTGACAACCTTACCATTCTCATTAAGCTTGTTTCTGTAAACCCATTTTGTTCCTATAATAGATTTATCTTTAGGTAGGGGTACTAGAGTCCAGACATCACTTCTCTCAAACTGATTTAGTTCTTCTTGCATTGCTAAAATCCAGCCATTGTCCAGTAGAGCCTCTTCTACTGTCTTTGGTTCCAATTCAGAGACTATTGCAGTATCTTCCTGCTCTCTGAAGGTTGATCTGATTCTAAGCTTATCATTGGGGTTTCCAATGATTTGATCTGGTGGATGATAATTCTTGAAATGCCAAGACTTTTGAACATTGTCTTGTTGAGAGGTGGATGTTTCTGGTTGTTAAGGAGGGTCGTCAACTTGATCATCAGCTTTAACTTCTGTTGTCTCTCTTGAGATGTTTAAATCAAGATCTGCAAAGGCTTCATCTAGCTCTAATAATCTCTTATCAGGCTGCTTGTCATCAAATTTAACATGTATACATTCTTCTACTACTAGAGTTCTAGAATTATATACTCTAAATCCTTTTGATGTTTCAGAAAAATCTAACAGAATTCCACTGTCTACTTTTGCATCAAACTTACCAAGTTGATCTTTAGTGTTAAGAACATAGCATTTACAACCGAAAGGATGAAAATATGATATGTTGGGTTTTCGTCCCTTCCACAATTCATAATGAGTTTTATTCAGAATTAGTCTAATGTATATTCTGTTCTGAATGTAATAGGCAATATTAATAGCTTCAGCCCAGAAGTGTCTAGGGACAGAGTTATCCTTGAGCAAAGTCCTAGCCATCTCTTGAAGAGATCTGTTCTTTCTCTCTACCACACCATTTTGCTATGGTGTTCTAGGTATTGAGAAATTGTGAAGAATACCACTATCTTCACAGAACTTTTAATATAGCTCATTTTCAAACTCTCCCCCATGGTCACTTCTGATTGAAGTGATACACATGCCTTTTTCATTCTGTACACGTTTGCAGAATATAGAAAAGACCTTGAAGGACTCATTCTTGTGAGCTAGGAACATAACCCATGTCCATCTTGTGTAGGCATCTACTATGACTAGACCATATTTCTTACCACTGACAGAAGCAGTCCTTGTTGGACCAAAAAGATCAAGGTGTAGCAGTTCTAGTGGTCTCTTGGTACTAACAATATTCTTAGATTCAAAAGAACCTTTGACTTGTTTTCCCTTCTGACATGCATCACAAAGAGCATCAGATTTGAACTTAAGGTTTGGTAATCCTCTCACCAGGTTATGCTTGTTTAGCTTTGAGATTAATCTCAAGCTTGCATGACCTAGCTTTTTATGCCAAATCCATCGCTCATCCTCAATGGACACCAAACTTGAAAACACTATGATTTGATAGGTCCTCCAAGTCAATTTTGTACAAATTGTTTTGCCTCTTAGCAGTGAATAAGATTGATCCATCATTTTTCTTGACATTACACATATTCTTATTAAAAGAAACATCATATCCACTATTACATAATTGACTTATGCTCAGCAGATTATGTTTCAAACCATTTACTAAAAGAACATTATTAATGGAGGGAAAGTTTACCAATTTTACCTATACCAGTAATCTTTCCTTTCTGATTTCCTCCAAATGTCACCCAGCCACCATCCTTAGGTTTTAGGTCTTGGAACATATACCTTTCTCCTGTCATGTGACATGAGCACCCACTGTCCAAGTACCAGGATGTCTGTTTCTTTCTTGTTGTTAAGCAAATCTGCAATAGGTATTATCTTGTCCTTAGGTACCCAAAATAATTTAGGTCCTTTCTTGTTAGTTTTCATTGGACGCGAATGCTTATTATGTCTATTATATATGCATCTGTATGTAGTATGCCCACCTTTTCCACACACTTTGCAAAAGGTGTTGGACGCGCCTTACTAGGCTTTAGCATACCTTGCTGGAGCTGTTGAAGCTTTTTGCTGCATAGGTGGTTTTGACTTATTGTGAGATGCTTCATGCTTCTCATTGTCATAACCAAGGCCAGATTTATCATAAGGTGACCTAGAATATCTTAGAATGAGACTTAACTTATCTGAGCCTCCTACAAATTTTGACAGAGTGTCTGTCAAGTATGATACATCTTGTTTCAGTTTTGCAACTTCACAAGAATTATCAGGCACACATTTAAGTTTGTCAGTTAGACTGACATTCTCTGATCTTAACTTATCATTTTCTTGAGCAAAACTTTGTTTTTCAATGCAAACTCTATCATACTCTTTAGTTAATTTTGCAAACTTCTTTTTAAGATTTTTGTTCATGTGACAGAATAGATGAGTCATGCAGTACTTTATTAAAAGCAGTTTTAAGAGTGGACGGGTCTGAATCCATTACCTCATCATCATCATCAGTGTAATCATTCTCTGATGATGTGTCAGCCATGAGGCATATCTTTGCCTCTTCCTCAATTTCATCTTCCTCAACTGACGAGGATAAGTCCAAGTCCTCCCATGTAGCCATTAAGCCCTTCTTTTTCTTGAAGAACTTCTTCTTCTCTTTTAAGTCAGGCCAGTCAGCTTTGAAATGGCCTGGCTTCTTGCATTCAAAGCACAGGGGTGGACTTTTTCTTTGGAGTCTGATTTCTCCTTAGAAAACTTCTTGTTGAACTGCTTTCTCTTGAAGTTACCTTTCTTTCTCCACATATGTTGTATCTTTCTGGAGATAAAAGATAATACATCTTCATCTGATCCTTCATCACTGTCTGAAGGTTCAGCATTATCTGAAGACTCAGCAGCTTTAAGGACTTTTGAAGAGCTGGCTTTCTTTGCCTTTAAGGCAATGGACTTTCCCTTTCTGGAATTGTCTTCTTCATTTAGTTCAAGCTCATGAACCTTTAAGGACCCTGGAAGCTCTTCCAGAGAGAGAGTATTCAGATTCTTAGCTTCTTGAATAGCAGTAACCTTTGGTCTCCACTGCTTGGAGAGACTTCTCAGAATTTTTCTGACATGATCTCTATTCTCATAAATTTTTCCAAGAGATCTGAGACTATTGGTTATTGTTTGAAATCTTCTAAACATATGATCTATAGTCTCATGATCAGCCATCTTAAAGAGTTCATACTGGTGAACCAGCATGCTTATCTTTGACTCCTTTACTTGTGATGAACCTTCATGAGCAAGAGCCAGTGTATCCCTGATTTATTTTGCTGTATTACAGCTGTGAACCTTATCATGTTCTGATCAGGTGATGGCACACATTAAGTAATGTTTGGCCTTGAGATTTAGTTGATGTTTAGCCTTTTGATCTGCACTCCAATATGCTCTAGCCAAGGCTGCTCCATTTTCACCTCTTGGCTCAGAATAGCCATTCTCAATCAGTTCCCAGATGTCTAAGTTATGTGCATCCAAGAAGGCCATCATTCTCTTCTTCCAATAATCATTATCTGTTCCATCAAAGAGTGGAGGTCTGTTGATGGCTTGTCCTTCTGCATCCATGGTCATTGGATCGTACTTCCTCAGCACATGTTAGATGCTCAACCCTTTCGAGGTTGAGCTGTGATACCAACTGAAGTTGACACAGGCAAACACAAGAACCGTTAGGGGTGGACATCCACCCAAAACCTGACCCGAAACCGACTCAACCGAGTCTAAAAGTGGCATGGCGGGCGGGTGGCGGCGGATGATCGGATTGTCGGTATGAAAAATAAAGTTAGAGGCGGTTGATGGTGGTCGAGATCTATTCGAGAATTTTGAAACCATCGGTGTCCGAATCCGGCCGAAGGCGAGAATAACTGAAAGGAGAAATGAGTAGGGGATGAAGATATAAGGAAGAAGATAATGCAGAAAATACAAATGACAAATTTGAGGCGTTGCCACTCCTTGCTGCTTGCGGTCTGGCGGCATTTGTGGTGGTGGATCTCGTATGCAGTGGTGGTGGTGGTGGTGGTGCTGTGATGGAGTGGAGGCTTCGATCATCGAAGGCGGCGGCGACGCTGTAAAGCTGATGTGGGAAAAGGAGGGTTGCGGCTGAAAAAGAAGGTGAGAAAGAAAGGATTAGGGTTGGCCCAAAATAAAAAAAATACAAACCTTTTTTTTAAAAAATATTTAAAATAAAAACAAATGGCCCAAAACTAGTTGTGGCCCAAAACAAGTAGTTGTTGCCTCTTGCGTTCTTTTAGTCATTAAATGGCCCAAAAAAGCTTACGGCCCACTCATTTCATTTATGCCTTACCTACAAACCCTAGTTTTTTCTTTCTCCGCCTCTGCTAATTTTACGACGCCTCTGCTCCAGTGCTCCTTCATCTTCTTTCTCAGTCTCCCTTGTTTTCTTTCTCAAAGCGTCACAACCTTTTTCTCTTTGCGGTCGAATACTCTGGTGCTGTGTTATTTCTATGTTTCATCTTTTCCATAATTTTTTTTTTGCTGAAAGATATTTTTCCCCCTAAACCGTTCTACCCGCCCGCCACTCGTCAACCGACCAAACCGACTACTCAAACGGACGAAAATGGGTCCTGTATTATCCTCTTCAGTTTGGTTTGGATTATGTCGTTTGGGCCCGAATCCGACCGAACTCGACCGTTGTCCAACCCAATTATTTATTTTTTGCATTAATTTTTTTTTATTCATGCTTTATACTCCTTCTATTCATCTTCTCCCCTTATCAAGCCAGCAGCAGCCATAAAGCCACCCATAGTGGTGGTTTGTTGCCAATGCATTCAGGGTAAACAGTGAGGCCATACTACCAATCATAAGAGAATGATTAACTAGCATATTTATGCAATCCCAATCTCCAAGATCTAACCACTACACTTCCTCCTTTTTATCAATTCATAAAAAGCTGTCTACCAAGAAATAAAATACGAAAAAAAAATTGAATAATCTCACAGAGAAACAACAACAACAACAATAATAATAATAATAATAATAATAATAATAATAATAATAATAATAATAATAATAATAATAATATTATTATTATTATTATTAAATAAAAAAGAACCTTCTTAGTAAATATTCATAACCAAGCTTATTTGTGGCTCAAATTAGATCCAAATTAATCAATCTTGTTTGGAGCAGGATTTAAGGTATCAGAAGTTTTTTTAAAAGAAAATATTAAGCAAAATTTGTATCAAGCGTTGTTTGAGAATAGGACCTCAACCCCATATTCAACTCAGGATGATATTCGAATTTATTTCAACAGCTGAGACAAAGAAATTGAAGTTGTTGATAGAGATAAGTGATGCACAGTGAAAGATGAAGCATAGTACAAGAAGAAAGCCGTGAAGGTTTATTTAATTTTTAATTGAAAAAATAATAATCGGGTGACCGGTTGTAGTAAATGATAAAGGCTGGAGGATCACCCCTTAACAAACCCGTTGGAGGATGGAAGACTTGTCCGTTCATCAATTTGTGTTCCCTTTCTTGGTTTTCTTTGTAGAATGGTCACAACACACAAGTTTGGAATTCTATAGTGGTTTTAGTTTTTGAAGTGGATTGAAATGGAACCTTGGATAGTTGGCTAAGTTTTTGAATGATTTAATTATTGAGTTGATCCCTAAACTATTTGAAATTTTTAAGTAGGTCCCAGAACTATTATTTTTTTAATTAGATCCACGAACTTATATAAAATTTTCAATTGGGTCCTTGAACTAAAATGTTTCTAATTGGATCCTTGAACTTAAATAAAATTTTCAATTAAGTCCCTAAAATATAAAGGTTCATATACAATAATAAAATAATTAAATGATGGATGATGAAATTAAGAAAAATAATATTGTTTGACATAATAATAAAATGACAAAAGATAAATATAAGAGAAAAACTCACTAATAATAATAATAATAATAATAATAATATAACTTAGTGAGAAAAGTTATTGTTTAGCATAATAATTAAATAAAAATAGATAAATTTGAGAGACAAAATTTAGTTCTTGAAATGATAATAACAAAATAATGAAATATGAAATTGTGGTAGAAAATTCAATTTTTTTTAACAAAATATTAATATATTAAACCGAGTCAAATATTGAATATTTAAAATAACATTAAAATAATAATAATAGACATAGCAAGGAAAAATATGATTTAAAAAATATTAAATAATTTAAGATAAACCTCAATTAAAATAAAAAACAATATAATAAATAGTAAAATAAATTAAATAACCCAAAATAAAATGACAATCAAAATAAGATTTGATATTTACTTAACTAGATTCTTTATTTTATTTATTATTTTAAACAATAACTTTGTTGTTAAATTTTATTTTTATTTTCTTTTTTTTTTAAATATTGAATTTTTTTACTCAGTTTCATCTTTTGTTATAATATTAGAAATAAAATTATTTCAAATAATGACATTCTCTGCTAATTTATCTATTTTTATTTAATTATTATGCTAAAAAATAGCTTTTTTCACTAAGTTTTATTTTTTATTATATTATTATTTTAAATAGTGAGTTTTTTTCTCTCATATTCATCTTTTGTTGTTTTATTATTATGTCAAACGATATTTTTTTTTCTAAATTTCATTGGCTATCATTTTATTATTATTTTTTTATATTGTCACCTTTCTACTTTAGGGCTCAAATTAAAAATTTTATATAAGTTAGGGATTTTATATGAGTTAGGGACCAAATTAGAAACTTTTTAGTTCAGGAACCCAATTGAAAATTTTATATAAGTTCAAGGACCTAATTAGAAAATTTTTTAGTCTAGAAACCTACTCGAAAATTCCCAAATAGTTTAGGGACTAACTCCAAAATTAAACCTTTTTTTAATTAGGGGGAAAAATCTATAAGTATATATAACTTTTTTTGAAAAGTTGCGGGTGGCCAGGCCACCACCTCCCTCCGCCTCTGGACCATACATAAAAGTTGCATTGCTGGGGCCTTTCAAACTAAGCCCAAGCCCCCAAAATTATTTTTATATTTTAACAAGTTTGACTTAGTATTAATTTAGATTAGGTTTATTGTGATTACTTTTTATTCAGTCTTTTATGTTTTTTGAGTTATTTTAAAAATTAGGCAAAATTGCACTTTTGGTCCCTTAAGTTATTTGTTTTGTCCAAATTGGTCCCTTAAGCTTATTTTGTGTCAAATAGGTCTCATAAGTTATGTTCGGGTTTCAAATTGGTCCCTTAAGTTTTTTTGTGACAAACTAGACCCTTAAGGTATGATCGGGTGACAAATTGGTCCTTTAAGACAATAAAAATAATACATTAAGGGTCTAATTTATTGGTTCCTTTGACAAATTAAGGGACCAATTCGTCACCCGAACATAACTTAAGGGTCTAGTTTGTCACAAAAAAACTTAAGGGAGCAATTTGTCACCCGAACCTAACTTAAGGGTCTAGTTTGTCACAAAAAAAACTTAAGGGACCAATTTGAACAAAATAAATAACTTAAGGGACCAAAAGTGCAATTTTGCCTAAAAATTATTATTGTCTACATGATAATTGTCATCAATGCCTAAATTTATATTGAAATTGTTATATTATTGCTATTAATGATATCAATTAATAATTGTGTTATCTATTTTTTTTTTAAAACTAATTATTCTAAAACTTTGTTAGCTATCTAATGTTTTAATTATTTTTTTCTCTCATTCTCTTGTCTCTCCTTATGCTTCTACAACTCTAGCTCTTTCTTTTATTTTTTAGATAAAGGTTAAGGCATGCTAAGACATCACAATAAAGAAAGAGATCCTAACTAGATTGGCACCTCAAACCCTACCTATCATCTGAAGCACACCTAAAATTTATTGAAAAAGAAATTAAAGAATACGAAAATATGGGGTACTAAAGCCAAAACCAATAAAAAAAAAATGATCAAGAATCATTGAAATCTAAAATTAGGAAGTCGTAATCTATTACGAAAAAAATCCCCCTGATAAAATTGGGATTTAAGTCCCACCAAGTAAAACTACGACTAGCAATTCCAAAAGAAACTAATTTGTCTGCACAATGATTCCCTTCCCTGTATATGTGAGAGATTCGAAATTGAATTTGTTGGCAAAGATACATGCAGTTTTCCATCTTGTTCTGAGAGACCAAGGAACTATAAGATGATAGTGAAAAGCAACAACCACTAATTAACTTGGAGTCACATTCCAGCCAAAGTAAATGCCAATCTTTCTCAAAAGCAATCTCAACAGAGGTCATGGCAGCCATCAATTCTGCATTAAGAGCATAGGTAATACCAAAATAATTGGAATAAGAACCCAAAGCAGCACCACTAGAGTCTCTAAAGAGACCACCACCTGCATCATGAACAACCTCTAGCTGCTCCATTCGTGTTACATTTAATCCAACCACAAAGAGGTGGAATCCAATCGACTTGCTTGATTACTGGAGCTTTGAAAAAGTTACCTTTCACCAAGAAAGACTTTAGAGTAACAAATTCATTGGTTGAAGATGATATGAAACCTTTAGAAAAGTTTCTAGGCATAGAGGTTGCTGCAATGATTGGATTAATGATGGAGCCTGAGCTGATCAACTTGTTCTTGAACCTGATTTGATTTATGAAAAACCAAATTCCCCAGATGCAATTGGTAATCGAGGCTAGAACAAGATCATGAACTTGACTGCTCCACCAACAGAAAAAAGTAGCCATTGAGGTGGTATCAGTCAGGCAATGCAACATACCACTGGGCTAAGACCAAATTCTCATGGCAAAGTCGCACTGAAAGAAATGGTGATCTTCAATTTCCTCAAATTTACCGCAAAGAGAGCAGACAGAAACTGTTATACATCCTATAGCCCTTAGATTGTCATCAGTTGGCATTTTATGATGAAACAGCCACCACACCAGAAAAGATTTGGAAGGAGGGATACAACTAGACCAATGATCCTTACACCAGTTAATAGGATTACCAGCAAGCTTCAAGAAAAAGTAAGCTTCTATGAAGGACGAATTTCTTGAGTCTGAAGCACTCCAAATAATCTAATCAGGGTCATCAAAGTGAGGGATAACTGTAACATCCATGACTGCTCTATGGATTGATTATTGTCCCCACAAACCAACACGGGTCTATTCAGGGTGCTTTGTCCTCACTTACACACTTCATAGGAAAACTTCCTAGGAGGTCTCCCATCCCATGATTGCTCCAAGTCAAGTACGCTAAATTGTGGAGTTCTTAAGTGATGGGCTACCGAAAAGAAGATGCATATTTTTTGTATAGATAATACCAATCAATTCATATAAGTCATCCTCAACTGTATAGTCCCATACCTACGCAGTCTCAGGATCCCTCTCATTCCGGTTTGTAATCGGTTCGTTCATAAGTTCTTCCGCCTAGAAGCTTGCTAGGAGCCGCTCCTTGTACGTGCCCTCTTGCACTGGCGACCACTCCCCGTCCTCATCAGCCTTGGGAATCACAAGCCCAGCTTCCGCTTGGTTCGTCCCCGAACCACACCGTACTGGGAGAGGTGCTGCTCTGATACCATTTTGTAACATCCTTGACTGCTCTATGGATTGACGACTGTCTCTGTTACACCCTTCTCGGGCGTTGTACTTTCTGTGACATTTTAAGGCCGAAAAGTAATTTAATTAATTTTCATGTAACAAAATAGGGTAATATTTTTCTTTTTCACAAGGCATAAATATAAATACTTGCAATCAAGTGAATGTACAGTAAAATATTTCATAATCATAATTAAGGTTATAAGTTCGAAAATTATTTACATCAAACTCAATCCGACTTATAAACTGAAAACATAAAGATACACAGACCAAACATAATGCTATGGAGACACAGGTCCTAAAATATAAGATACTTGGACATCATGAGAAGAACAAACCCAACTGACGAGATCTAGTGGAAACTCAATTTGAGTCCACTACCGACGTCGTCACAAAAGACTTTACTGGAGCCATTACAAAAATAGCTCTCTGACTAAGCCCTTTCTCTTACCAAGGAGAAATTCATAGATTATATACCAATGACAATCATGCCTGTCTCAAGACAAGAAAAGTTAGGCATGACAAAGCACAAACACCATCGCCTTGAACCATCTAAAGGCTGGAAGACGCCCCCTAGAAACTTCAACATAACGTCAGCATGTTCGAACCTCAACCTCTACGATGAATCAACTGAGCGACTCCTTGACGTCTCAGTCTTCTCAAAAGAAGGCACATAGCCAGCTGACATAGGCAATATAAAATAAGGAGGTGAGATTCCCAAACATCACAACATATGGCAGATATGAAAATAGCACGACGCCACATAGCATACATTCATATCCATGTAGATATATACATCTCAGTCAGACAATTCAGTATATATTCAAGTAACAATCACACACACATGTAACCAAATGTGTACAATATCATCATAAACATCATCTCATTAAAGCATGTCTGACACTGTTAGTTCACAGCGACACGAGAACAAAGATATATAACTGATTGAAACTGCATAGTCCCATACCTACACAGCCTCAAGGAAGATTTGACCTTAGCTCCGGAGCTAAGAGAACATTCGGAAGGAGTGATTAGAGCACATGTTTCACAACTGTCAATATTAGGCATCTTGTGAGTTCAATTAGTGGCACTATAATTGATTGTGAAACACTCTCGATAACCTTGACCGGCTAGCATCTAGTCGTTGATGTCAGTGTATTGCATGGAACGCCACGACCAAGAATAATCACCAACTGGCCATTTGTGACCCTCCTACCCTGACCACCCCCAAGACCATTTAAGATCGTCACTAGCACGTCCTCATGCGCACATGCATGTCTGCTCAACTTCCTAGGCACAAAGGCCTTACGGAACATAGTATCAACTATGCGTTTAGGCAAATAATGCCGTTAATGGCGTGTGTGTTCATATTTATCCACCGGATAAATTTCGGGGTTCCTTACGGAAACCGAAAGCCATTCTAGAGGCAAAGCAGATAGTACCAACCTATTGGGAATCACCCCTCGTTGGACTATCCATGTTTCAACGCTTTAGTAGATTATGAAGGTTGGTCATTCATCACCAACTCAATTATGCCTCTTTAAGTCCATTCCCTAACAGGATTACTTGTCAAGCAAGTAACCTTAAAATACTCTTTGTAATTAAGTATTATGGAGCTAAGGATAAGTGAGTCGTCCTTACTTTATGACATATGGTCTTGCTCCACCACGAGTCATAATCATTAAGTCTTTGTTTTCACTAAGCCATCCTCGACTTAGGTTTTCCATTTAACATGAAATACTAGTCTTGAAAACCAAAACCACTTTTATCCATAATCAAAACCCTTTGTCTAAAACCAATTCGTTTTGGAAGTAATATTGTCTCATAGGTATGATGATACCAAATACTTCAAAACAGTAATTCAAATCCTATAAAATTATTGAAAGACGATTTTTCCCTTTTTACTTGATTTAGGGCCGAAACCCCCTAAACTTTCAAGATAAGCTTCCTTTACTCAAAAATCAATCATCTAGGTTCTAATAGTCCTTTTAAGGTATTAAAATACAAAATTAAGGTCTTGAATAACATTTCACTCAAAAGTCCTAAAACATGACCGAAAGCTTCTAAGTTTGAAAATTGGGAAATTCCTTTCCATAAACTCTTTGATTCTAAAGGTTGATAATTCACTTTGGAATCTTAGGACACTTAGTTAAGTGTCAAAAATAGTTTCCAACTCCCAAAAATAGTGTTGGTCGAATTATTTACTTTTGATCCATTTGACCATTTTGAACTCTTTAAAAACTCAAATGCATTGCCCCTTAAAACATGATTTATTTCCTTATGACCTAAACAACTATTGTAACATCTGTTATTTCATATTGTTTTTATGTATGAGGATTAGGTTTAGGGCTAGGATTATATAGTTGAGATGTGGTTTGAGGCATAGAGACCTTTGCATGAAAAGTACGCAATCTTTTGGAGTAAGTTTGAAGTAAGAACAAATAAGGGTTTTTCCCAGTTATGGCCTTTAGGGCTATGAGTGTGAACCAAGAGTTTTGGAGTTAGGGTTGAGATTAGGCCTTTTTGATGGTTTGAGGTTGTTTATTAGGTCTTGATGAGCCTATATCTCAAATTTGAGCTCAATCGGACGACGAACGGACCCGAAAAGCAACAAGTTGACTTCTGGTCAGAAGTCAATGCTCAAGCGTGGGTACATCAGCGCTCAAGCGCCCTAGTCAACCAGACAAGGTCATGCATTGACTTGACACGTGTCATCAAGGGCTGACATGGCATCTTGTGATTGGTTGCGTGGCACGATGGTCCACCAACCCTCCAACGCTCGAGCGTGGGGAAGCCAACGCTCAAACGTTGGAGCGCTCAAGTGCTAGGGTACCAGTGCTTGAGCGTTGGGATGCTGACTTACAAAAATAAAAAGGGTGCAAGTGAACTTAAGTTGACTTCACACCCTGAAATAGAAAACAGAGAGTGACAAAAGAATAGAGAAGGCAGAGAACAAAAAGGGGGGAGTTTTAGAGAGAGAAGGAGAGATCTTAGAGAGAGAGAGGGCTTCCGGTGTCGATTACGACTCACTCGATCATTCCGACACCATTCCGGATACATCGTTGTGTTCGTGGCAACGTCTTCTACATCATTCTCTTCTTCTTTTCTTCGATAGAGAAGGTAAATCTCACTCTCTCTAAGTCGAAATGTTGTTCGTTACGATACTTGAAGTATCTCTAGTTTCGGTTAATGGATTTCGATTCCGTCTTCAAATTTGAACTTGTGGTAACATACGCTTCGTAATTTAATGCCTAGGTGAAATTTTGGAAGCTTGGAGGAATTAGATTGGCGTAGGGAAGAATTGAGAGGATTTGAGGAGGTCCTTACATTCGAGTCGTCGTACGACCTTTCTAGGTAGGGGAAAGAAGCCATCTAACGTCGGAAACGACAAAGTGGCGTTTATTTTGATAATGGCGTAGGGCTACCTAAACCCTACTAGGGAGCGAGTAACGGACAATATCAATATCACATTGGGGACTACTTGGTGGTACTAATGATGATATTGAAATTGTACGTTTATTGTCGTAAAGTATAAAATATATTATTTTATTATCGGTGTTGACTGCTTTGGCTGTTATTGGTATTGGTTGATTTTATTATTAATTGTGCCATTAGAATATATATATATATATATATATATATTATTATTATTTTTTTATATTTGGAAATGATTATAATGATTGTAATGATGACATGATGCTATGATGGTAATGATTGCGCTTAGAAATTGAATAGTGATCCGATATGATGAGTCACTGGTAGTTCTATTTTTTTTATATTGTCTCTTAAAATGAATTTTGTCTCTTAAAAAGAATAATAATTTTTAAAAATGTTACTGGGCCATGGGCCAGCCCGTTTGGCCCGCAGCCCGCATATAGCTGGGCTGGGCTAGCGATTTAGTGTCCCGATTTAATTTTGGCCCAACCCGGCCCGGCCCGAAAAGATATTTGGCCCTATTGGGCTGGCTCGATTGGACACGACTGGCTCGAATTGACAGCTCTAATTATATGTCATATTGATGTGGGCTAATGATTTGTTTTAACAGGATCATGGCTCGAGGTAGAGGATGAGGACATTGTAGACGTGGTGGTGGTAGAGCTATAGAGGGTATTGAGGATGATCATCAGCCAGAGACAGGAGTTGGAGGTGGAGGGGAGTCATCCGATACTCTCCAGACTATCCGTGAGTTAGCATCCATTCAGTTGCAGCAGGCGCATCAAAATGCTTAGAGGATGCAGAGAGAGGCAGAGTTACAAGAGCAGCAGGATAGGAGGAGAGCTGTCGAGGCTGAGAATGCGGGATTGGTTACCTTTCTGAAAGGTAAGCCACCACAGTTCTGAGGAGAGTATGACCCAGAGCGAGCTAAGTGGTGGATACAGGAGTTGGAGAAGATTTTGACACCATGAGATGCAGAGATGACAAGAAGGTGACCTACGTCGCTTTCATGCTGACAGGAGGAGCCGAGTCATGGTGGAGAGGCAAGAGGAGGTTGTTTGAGGCAGATGGAAGGTTCATTTGTTGGGATTTGTTCAGAGACTGTTTCTTTGAGAAGTACTTCCCGTGGTTGGTCAAACGCGAGAAGGAGCAAGAGTTCATTAGTCTCCGACAGGGGGACATGTTTGTGGGTGATTATGTAGCAAGATTCGAGGCTTTGATTCAGTTTTCCGAGTTCTATCAAAGGTTTCCAGACGAGGATTGGATGTGCCGGAGGTTTGAGGAGGGTTTACGGCATGAGCTGAGGAGGGCTATAGTGCCCTTCGATATCCTGAGTTTCCCAGAGTTGGTGGAGAGGTGTGGTGCTATCGAGAGTATGGACCAGAGACAGGCCGTAGAGTTGAGGCAAGTGCGGGTCCTACCAGAGCAGGTCATTATAGGAGAGGGGATAGAGGTTCTCAGTGGAGGAGAGGACCATACACTAGACCAGGGTAGAGTACTCAGACATCTGTACCAGTTCCATCAGCAGCACCCGTTAGCAGAGAGGGCCAGCAGCAGAGAGGCCCAGTTTGTTTCAGATGCGGAGGTCCGCACTATATCAGGGATTGTACAGATAGATCTGGTTGCTACATCTGTGGCAAACCAGGTCATTTTTCTAGGGACTACCGACAAAGAGCAGGACAGCAGCCGCCAGCTGCCGGCAGACGAGCCAGTAGTTCTAGAGGCGGAGCTGGGAGAGGAGTTCCAACGGTAGGATGACAGACGGCCAGACCTCAGGTCACGGGGAGGGTGTTTAATTTGAGAGGATCTGAATCCTCTCAGTCTACAGATCTTATTCAAGGTATGTGTTTGCGATCTGGCAGCCTCTCGCGTGTGTTGTTTGACTTAGGGGCTACACATTCGTTTGTTTCACATGAGTGTGTAGATCATTTACATTTACCTGTTTCCCAGTTACCATATACTCTTACAGTATCTACCCTGACCAATGATCCTTTGATCATTATGTCTGTTTGCCTACAATGTCCTATAGTTGTTGAAAATTGGACATTCTTCGTGGATCTCTTCTGTTTGCCTATGCAACAGATTGATGTTATTCTTGGCATGGATTGGCTATCGGCTAACCATGTAGTGTTAGATTGTGCCCAAAAGACCCTATCTTTTCTTGAGCCTTCTAGCATAGTATCTGCCAATGAGGGAATAACTATGAGGAGTGACGATTCTCAGCAGTATGTGATACTTTTCTCTTTGGAAGCCAAGGAGACTCCTAATATAGATTCTTTGCCTATTGTGAGAGAGTTTATTGAGGTTTTTCCTCCTGATGTTCCAGGTTTTCCACCCGAGAGGGAGGTTGAATTCACTATAGATCTCATACCAGGGATAGGACCTATATCAGTAGCGCCTTATCGGATGTCACCTGTAGAGTTGGCAGAGTTAAAGAAACAAATGGATGATATGATGAAGAAAGAATTCATTAGACCGAGTGTTTCAACTTGGGGAGCACCAGTCTTGTTTGTGAAGAAGAAGGATGGAAGTTCTAGGTTGTGTACGGATTACCGACAATTAAACAAGGTTACAATCAAGAATAAGTATCTGTTGCCTAGGATAGATGATCTGATGGATCAGTTGAAGGGAGCTGCAGTGTTTTCTAAGATTGATTTAAGATCCGGATACCACCAGATTAGAGTGAAGAAGGAGGACATACCTAAGACAGCTTTCAGGACGAGCTATGGACCCTATGAGTGCCTAGTTATGCCTTTTGGTGTAACCAATGCTCCAGCAGTGTTCATGGATTACATGAACATGGTCTTTAGACCGTTCCTCGACAAGTTTGTAGTGGTGTTTATAGATGATATTCTTATTTATTCCCATTCTCGGGAAGAACATGAGGAACGCCTGAGAATTATGTTGCAAGTGCTGAAAGATAGGCAGTTGTACACTAAGCTATCCAAGTATGAATTTTGGTTAGAGGAAGTACAGTTCTTCGGTCATATAATCAACAAGGAAGGGATAGTTGTGGATCCAGTTAAGGTAGAGGCTGTGATTAAGTGGGAGAGGCCTAAGTCAGTGAGTGAGGTGAGGAGTTTCTTAGGTTTGGCGGGGTAATACAGGAGGTTTATTGAAGGTTTCTCGAAAATTGCGTTGCCTATGACGCAGTTAACAAGGAAAGGTACGACGTTTGTTTGGACGGAAAGGTGTGAAGAGAGTTTTCAGAAGCTAAAGGAGAAGTTGATTATATCTCCCGTGCTGACATTACCATATCCATTAGGACAGTTTGACGTGTATTATGATGCTACATATCAATGATTGGGTAGTGTTTTGATGCAAGAGGGAAGAGTTGTGGCTTATGCTTCCCGACAATTGAGGGTTCATGAAAGGAATTACCCGATCCATGATCTGGAGCTAGCAGCTATAGTGTTCGTATTAAAGATATGGCGACACTATCTTTATGGAGCTAAGTTTAATGTGTTTAGCGATCACAAGAGTTTAAAGTATTTGATTGATCAGAAGGAGCTGAACATAAGGCAGCATAGATGGATGGAATTCATTAAGGATTATGAGTTTGATCTTCAATACCATCCTGGAAAAGTGAATGTTGTGGCGGATGCACTAAGTAGGAAATCTTTACATGTGTCCGCAATGATGGTCAAAGAGATGGAGTTGCTTTAGAGACATGAACCTAGGCATGGATTTGACAGATGATAGAATGTGCTTAGGTATGATCACCATCAGTAGTGAGTTTTTTAGAGACCTTAGGATTAACCAGGGTTAGGATGAATATTTGCTAGAGGTGAGTCGAGGCATAGATGAGGGTAAGGTTTCAGTGTTTAGGAGGGGATCCGATGGTGTAATGAGGTTTAGAGATCGGATATGTGTGCCAGAAGATTTAGAGCTTAGGAAGATGATATTAGAGGAGTCACATAAGAGTAAGCTGAGTTTTCACCCCGGAGCCACCAAGATGTATCAAGACTTGAAAAATATGTTTTGGTGGCCAAAGATGAAGAAAGAAGTGGCGGAGTATGTTCTATCCTGTCTGGTTTGTCAGAAAGCCAAGATAGAGCATCAGAAGCCTGCAGGTTTGTTGTAATCTTTGGATATCCCAGAATGGAAATGGAATATTATAGTTATGGACTTTGTGGTTGGATTACCCCGAACTCTGAAGAGGTTTGATGCGATTTGGGTTATCATTGATAGGTTAACGAAGTGTGCTCACTTCTTACCTATTGGTGAGAGTCACAGTCTTGAGAAGTTGACCCAGATCTACATCAAGGAAGTTGTGAGGTTGCACAGTGTGCCATCGAGTATTGTCTCCGACCGAGATCCTAGATTTACACCTAGATTTTGGAGACAGTTACACAATGCTTTGGGAACCAAGTTGAGGATGAGTTCAGCTTATCATCCTCAGACGAATGGACAGTCAGAGAGAACAATCCAATCATTGGAGGATCTTCTAAGAGCTTGTGTGTTGGAACATGTCGGTAGTTGGGATGGATTCCTACTTTTGATTGAGTTCACTTACAATTACAATTTCCATAGCAGTATCGGGATGGCAATGTATGAGGCTTTGTATGGGAGGAAGTGTAGGACTCTGTTGTGTTGGTATGAGACTGGTGAGAGCCAAGTGTTGGGTCCTGATATGGTACAACATACCACAGAACAAGTCAGGAAAATGAGAGAGAAAATGAAGGAAGTACAGGATAAGCAGAGGAGCTACAACAACAAGAGGAGGAGACCCTTAGGGTTCTAGGAAGGTGATCATGTGTTTTTGGGAGTCACTCCGAAGACTGGAATTGACAAAGCTATAAAGTCTAGAAAGCTTACTCCCCGATTCATTGGATCATTTCAGATTCTTCGACGAATTGGTCCAGTAGCTTACCAGATAGTCTTACCCCCAAACCTTTCCAACCTTCACGATGTCTTTCATGTTTCCCAATTGAGAAAATACTATCCAGATCCTTCTCATGTCTTTGAGCCTGAGTCCATACAACTCTGAGATAATCTAGAATATGAGATTTTACCGTCTAAGATTGTAGATAGAAGGATTAAAGAACTCCATGGTAAACAGATTTCCCTGGTCAAGGTCATCTGGGATAGTGTTACCGGAGATGCTACGTGATTGCGTGAGGCCGACATGCAGCAACAGTACCCCCACTTGTTTTCAGGTATGCAAATTCCAAGGACGGAATTTCTTTTAAGGGGGGTAAAAATGTAACATTTGTTATTTCATGTTGTGTTTACGTATGAGGATTAGGTTTAGGGCTTGGATTATATAGTTGAGATGTGGTTTGAGGCATAGAGACCTTTGCATGGAAAGTACACAATCTTTTAGAGTGAGTTTGAACGTAAGAACAAATTAGGGTTTTTCCCGGTTATCACCTTTAAGGCTATGAGTGTGAACCAAGATTTTTGGAGTTAGGGTTGTGATTAGACCTTTTTGATGGTTTGAGGTTGTTTATTAGGTCTTGATGAGCCTAAATCTCAAATTTGAGCTCAATCGGACATCGAACGGACCCGAAAAGCAACAAGTTGACTTCTGGTCAGAAGTCAATGCTCAAGCGTGGGTACACCAGCGCTCAAGCCCCCTTGTCAACCAGACAAAGTCATGCGTTGACTTGAAATGTGTCATCAAGGGCTGACGTGGCATCCTGTGATTGGTTGCATGGTGCGGTGGTCCACCAACCTCAAACGCTCGAGCGTGGGGAAGCCAACGCTCAAGCGTTAGAGCGCTCAAGTGCTAGGGTACCAGCGCTTGAGCATTGGGACACTGACTTGCAAAAATAAAAAGGGTGCAAGTGAACTTAAGTTCACTTCACACCCTGAAACAGAAAGTAGAGTGTGAGAAAAGAATAGAGAAGGCAGAGAACAACAAGGGGGGGGGGAGTTTTAGAGAGAGAATGAGAGATACATCGTTGTGTTCGTGGCAATGTTTTCTACATCGTTCTCTTCTTCTTTTCTTCGATAGAGAAGGTAAATCTCACTCTCTCTAAGTCGAAATGTAGTTCGTTACGATACTTGAAGCATCTCTAGTTTCGGTTAACGGATTTCGATTCCGTCTTTGAATTTGAACTTGTGGTAACATACGCTTCGTAATGTGATACCTAGGTGAAATTTTGGAAGCTTGGAGGACTTAGATTGGCGCAGGAAATAATCGAGAGGAGTTGAGGAGGTCGTTATGTTCGAGTCGTATGACCTTTCCAGGTGGAGGAAGAAGCCATCTAACGTCTGAAACGATAAAGTGGCATTTATTTCGATAATGACGTAGGGCTAACTAAACCCTACTAGGGAGCCAGTAACGGACAATATCAATATCACATTGGGGTCTACTTTGTGGGACTAATGATAATATTGAAATTGTACGTTTATCGTTGTAAAGTATAAAATATATTATTTTATTATCGGTGTTGACTGCTTTGGCTGTTATTGGTATTGGTTGATTTTATTATTAATTGTGCCCTTAGAATATATATATATTTATATTATTATTTTATTTTATTTGGAAATGATTATAATGATTGTTATGATGACATGATGCTATGATGGTAAGGATTGCGCTTAGAAATTGAAAAGTGATCCGATATGATGAGTCGTGGTGATGTATGTGGGGGATTCATATTACATGTGATAGTGGTGCCTAACCGAGATGATTAATGTGGTGTGGTAATGAGACTGATGAGATGAGATTATTGTTGAGGTGATCTATGAGATAGTGATGAGCGGTTAGGACACTAGGGGGTGCCCTGAAACATGGTCTGTGATATTTTTCATATGGATGACCTGAAACATGGTCTGTGGGGTCTATTTCTCGGAGGGAGAATTCCCGAGTTTTAGACTATTAGCAGGACCATCCCAGACATTATTTCATTATTGTCGTAGCTATAGTTCATGCTTTGTATGAGCACCCTGGCCGTGGTTCAGTGGTGTGCACCATTGTGTATGTGCAACTATAGTGTCATTGCTTTGCATGGGCATCCTCCCTCCATGGAAGAGGATGTGCGCCGGGGCCTCTGGATAGGTGTCGTAGGATATTCGTATATGTGACCAAACCTGAGTATACATACAGCATTGCATTGCATTATGACGGTGGGTAGAGGAAAAATCATAGACGTTGTCGAGGATGGTTGTGTTTATATATATATTTGGAGATGGATGTTTTGAGTGTTTATGTTATTATAGTTATAAACGTTGCTAAACCCTTTCCATGTTTGACGTTAAATCGGTTCTTATCCCCTCTATGTTTGCTGTGGTGTTTTGTTTTATTTTATTTTGGTACCCTAGACCCGGAGCAGACAGATGGCGCATTGGGATCATCCTTGGATGACCCTGGATGCAGGGTTCCCTCTCATGGGGACCTTTAAGTTCGAGTTCATCGATCCCAATGGGTAGCTCGTGGACCCCGTCACCCACTTCATAGTTTACACGGGTCCACTTTCAGAGCCGGCCTAACCCTTCCCTTTCCCATTGGAGTTCCGGACGGATAGTTGCCGCCGATGCCGGGCATGGCACCAGTTCCCTTCATGGTACCCTTTGAGGTACTTGTTCCAGGACCAGGACCTACACCAGCACCCGCTCCCACACCAGAGCCAGTACTTTTACTAGTACCTGAGGAGGACCCAGTTGCACCAGTTCCTGACTCAATGCCTATTCCAGAGGCACCCGCACCTCTTGAGGTCAGAGCTACTGGTTCAGAGTCTTCACGAGTGTCCTCCAGACTACCATCCAGAGATAGCAGGATGTACAGACGAATGTTCCAACAACCATCAGACAGGAGTTCCTCCAGTGGCAGCGGTGGAGTAGCTAGACCTTCGGGACCCCAAGATGCTAGTGAGGGTGGTAGTTTATGATAGATCAGGCCAGTGCTATCTGCTTAGGCGTGTGTGAGGTTTTTCATGTATTTTGAGAGGGGATTAGGTGTCAAGAGTCGGTGAGGCATCTTTCTTTCAGTGTTTTGATGTATTTTTGCTATCTTACCAGTTTGTACCTATTGGCATCCTACTGATGGGATTCCCTTTACAGTACTGTACCCGTATGTATGTATATAGTGATGCATGTATGTTTATATATGTGGTTTTATATTTCAAGTTTTAATTTCTCCCCTATTTTTAATTAATCGCATAACGCTAATAACATGATTAGGTTTTAATAATTTGGGTTTTTTTTTTTTCTGTAATGGGACGTCGGGGCGTCTCAACTATCAAAGTCATTTTGGAAATCAATTGAACTCTTTAAGATGGTTTTAAACACTGTAAAAACAATTTTGGAAAACAACACTTCCTTCTTGTTTTCATTGATCCTTAAAACACTTATTTCTTTAATTTCTAAGGCATCATTTGAGAAATTCAAAATATAACATATGATTAAAATATTTCTCAAGTCCTTTCTAAAACCTTAATCAAAAATCAAAGTTTCGAAATAATTGTTCAAAACTAATTCTTTTTTCCTTTTATGGATTTAACATTCATTTTCTCACTTAAGGATTTTAAAGTCTCTTAAGTTTCAAGGATTGGAGTTAAACACCCAAGTCCATTCACATTTGGCCAACAGCCAATCACAACCAAAGTGAAGGTTACACTTCACCAAACAATCTCACAATTATGCATAATCAACAATATATCATGTTATATCAAATAATAATCAATTTATTTGTAATACCCAAGTATTAAAATCCTCACTTTGATCCACTGATCAAAGTGATGGTTTTCAACATGCCATAAATTATTTCTCTAACCAAACAACATGTTAATGAGCATCAATTCAAGCCACAAACCAATTTCTCAGCACACAACCACATCTAGCAATCAATCAAGCCATAAACAAATATTACAACCAATTAACATAAATCAAAGTACGATTAACCACTACAATAATGTCCTCATAAGGGACTAATTAAACAAAGTGGATAATCCTTGATTTAGGATTTTCCGTCAACCAGATAAATAAAGCTATTTTCACATCCACCAATATGGTGTGATGTGGTTCACTCCCCCTACCTCTTGTAGACAAGGGAAGATCATTTCCTTTATGCTCCAACAGTAGTTTCCTTCAGAGCGAAGCTGCACAAAGCTAAGCTCTAACTCGATGTTCCAGTTTCCTCTAAACACCTTGCAACATGTTCTAGTTTCCTCTAGACAGCTCCGGTCAACTCCCGAAAAATGTAAAACCTGCTTCCCCAAGCAAACACAACAACTTTAACATCGCAGAGAGGGAGTCCAAGCATTTTTAACAACGAGACAATTCAAACAGTCAATCATTTATCATCAAACACTCACTCTAAGTTGATTTAAACACTTAATTTCACAAACAGGGTCACTTTCTACAGAAATCAGATTTGGGCAAAAATCATGATTCACCATCAAAATTGGGGAAAATGACCTTTGATCATAGGAACATAAAATTAACCTTAGAAATCATTAATTAACAGTCCCAATTGCATAAAGACAAAGTTAATTTCACAAAAACATAATCAATTTCCAGTAAAATCAGATTGGGGCTTTAGGGTTCATAGGGCAATTTGGGGGAAAAACCAATCTACTCAACGAATAATGAAATTAGTTTAGGGAACCACTAATTCATAGTCCCAATAGAATAAAACAATGCTCAATTTCAAAATTATAATCTGAAATTAAAGGGTTAGGGTTAGGGTTTGCAAACTGATTTGGGGCTTTTTTAAACTAGAAGAAATTTTAGTTAAACACTTACCCAAGGTGAAGGAAGAGGAACGTGGTGGCTGTTTTGGAGGTCCGGCACGGTGGAGTTATGGCGGAGACGGCCGTAGCAACTTTCCGCTGTGGTGGATGGCGTCGAACGGCGGAATGAAGGGCCTGAACACGTGGGACGATGAGTGGTGGTGCGAGGTCGTCCTTTCCCATACCAGACGCAGCGGAACAGCGACCGGACGGTACACCTCCAACGGCGGCACGAGACTAGGCGCAGTGGTTGCCCCCTCCGCGTCGAGCTGCGATCGAAGCTGCAACTAGGGGTGGCGCTCACGACTAGTGTTCCAAGGTGGCGGCACGCGCTGCTGCACTAGGGAAGAGGAGGAGAAGATTTTCAAAGTTTAGAGATGGAGGAAACTTCCCAGGAGGTCAGCCATCCTAGAATTGCTCCAAGTCAAGCACACTTAACTGTAGAATTCTTAAGTGATGGGCTACCGAAAAGAAGATGCATCTTGTTTGTATAGATAGTATCAATCAATTCATATAAGTCATCCTCAACTATATACTCACATACTTACACAATCTTAGGATCCCTCTCATTCTGGCGTGTAATCAGTTCATTCATGGGTCATTCCGTCTAGAAGACTGCTAGGAGCCACTCTGTGACACCCTTCTACCCCGCATGTTAAAAGCCATTTAATATAAAAACAATTAAAAAGAAAACATGCATTTTACTGAAATGAATAAAGTATTTGTCCATGGGTAGAAAAGTCCCACATGAACCAGTTACAGCGCGGAAAATGAAATAAGTTTAAAAACAGTAGAAACATAACAAACCAATAAATATATCCAACCCCGATGTCACCTACAGAGCTGGTATAACCGTTCCGGAATAAACATCCACGGAATTACAACTGGAAACTAACAAAACATAAATATAAGCCCTAACTATGAGTGGCGGCTCCTCAGAGTCACTCCTCTCTGGGCTGCTCGTCATCCTCTGCAAGGTGCCAATCAGGCCAAACACAAACAAACATGGGAAGTAAGAATCATGTAACATAATAGCAAGGAGATAGGTAGTAAAGTAAAACAGTAAACATAGCAACATTACATCAAACATCAACATCATCATTATGCTATGTAGTGCAATGCAGTCCTACTCCGCTAAACCATCAATGCATGTGGATCCACTAAACTCAGGATGAACGAATTCGGAGTTAAATATCCACATTGAGAATCTACTCAATGCCGGAGAATCTACTCCTTGGATAACCAACGCATCAAACCAACGAATGCCTCATCACGGGGGCGCTAGGAGAATCTACTCTAATCGTGGATGGCCAGATTGTTGTACTCTAGGACGACCTCCCCTATGTCGAACATCCCTAAACAACAACTCCGATGCAATGCGTATGCAACACAACAACAACGACAACACAACCTCCATAACTCCAACAGAATCGACCGAAGATAACAGCGGAATCAACCGCAACACTCTCGGCCACCAAGGTACACAACAACAACAACACCTTAGACCCAAACCGCGGGATCAAGGCCTCCTTGGCCAAAAAGCACCAAGGCACAGCTCATCAGCTTGCAGCATCCAAAAGGGCATCGACTTATCAGCTTAACACCTCACCATCTCATCATCTTTAATTATCTTTAGTAACATCAACCAAATTGTCTAATCAATTAATCATCACTAGGGAATGGGGTTTAAAACCCCTTAGAGTCCTTTAATTCTGTTCTGTCCAAGAGGGTTGAGCACGATCGTGCTCGTTGTCCTGCACGGCCGTGCTGAACAGCGCGGCCATTTATCCAGAATTCAACTAGGAGCACGGTCGTGCTCCCTATTCAGCACGGTCGTGCTCATCACGCGACAGTGCTGTTCTGGGCAGGAACAGAGGCTGAAACTTAATCAATCTTGTTAGGGTTTTAATCCCTTTAATCCTAAATCCATTAACACGAATTTTAAAGGGTAAACTCAGCAACATTATCGACATCAATGTAACAGTGGCATCAACCAACAACATCATCATGATCATAGCCATTCCAACAACATAAACTCAAACCAACCATTATGAACATAGGCATACATATAATATCATCACTAGCATGTTATCAGGATAACCAACAAGTCATGCATACATAAACAGATAATCATACAAACTAAACCGGGGCCATGGGGACCCCTTTAATCTACTCTAACCCCGTGCCTATGATCACACTACCCTTCTCCCCATACCTGGATTGAAGGTAGCTCTAACGGCGGTTCTAATGGCAACAGTTCCTCCTTTTTAGGCGGTTCACACACGAACAAGCCTTGATCAACCAGAACATAATCAACCATTAGTTTTCTAACCAGAACACCAAAAGGAATTGAAAAGGGAAAGAAGACCGTTACCTCTAACCCAAACTTGATGCACAGGGTTCCTCTACGGTTCCAGAAACTCCAAGAACCGGCTGAGTTAAGTGAAAACAAGGAAGAGCACTACGTCAGCCGTAACAAGATTAGCAGCCACCAAAAGTAGGGTTAAAATGTAAACCCTCGACTTTGCTTTCTTTTATATAAATCTCAGACCTGAGCACGGTCGTGCTCAACTTAACGTTACTAGACGTGGTCAACGCATTGAGCACGGGCGTGCTCACTGTTGAGCACGGTCGTGCTCAACTTAAAATCAGAAACAAGCTCCGGACTTTAAGTACGGGCGTGCTGATTAATGAGCATGGGCGTGCTCATGCACCAGAAAGGGACTTTTAACCAAAAATCTCACTAAGCCCTCGAACGATAAATCCAACTTAATAAAACCAGCTTAATAAAATAATTCCAAAAAACAGGGTGTTACAATTCCACCCCCCTTATAAAAATTTCGTCCTCAAAATTTACACGTACCTCAAGGGAAAAGATACGGGTACGCCTCCATCATTTTGCTCTCCAGCTCCCAGGTAGCACTTTCCTCAGTTGCCCCACTCCAAACCACTTTGACCAAGGGAATCTCCTTGCCTCTTAGCTGCTTCACCCTCCTATCCTCGACTCGAAGGGGTAACACCTCAAATGTCAGGTTCTCTTTCAACTGTATAGTGTCGGGTACTATCACGTGACTAGGGTCATGAATGTACTTCCTGAGTTGAGACACATGAAAAACATTGTGGAGATTTGACAAGAACGGGGGTAAGGCTATTTGGTAGGCGTCTTCGCCGACTCTTTTGAGGATTTGGTAAGGACCAATGAACCTCGAAGTAAGTTTCCTCGCCTTCATCACTCTACCAACCCCAGTTGTCAGGGTAACTCTCAAGAATACATGATCGCCTTCCTGGAATTCGATCGCCTTCCTCCTTTTATCATGGTAGCTTTTCTGCCTACTCTGTGCAACTCTCATCTTTTCCTGAACCAACTTAATCTTTTCTGTTGTTTCCTGGACTATCTCTGGCCCTAGCACCACACTATCACTAGGTTCACTCCAACACAAGGGTGTCCTACATCTCCTCCCATAAGGAGCCTCATAAGGTGCCATCCCAATGCTGGAATGGAAACTGTTGTTGTAGGTGAACTCTATTAGGGGCAAAAACTTGTCCCAACTTCCAGACTGTTCTAACACACAAGCCCTCAACAAGTCCTCTAAGGACTGGATGGTCCGCTCAGACTGCCCATCAGTCTGTGGGTGGTAAGCTGAACTAAGCCTAAGCTTTGTCCCTAAAGCCTCTTGCAAACTATTCCAAAACCTAGAGGTAAACCTCGGGTCTCTATCTGAAACTATGCTAGAGGGTACACCATGAAGCCTAACTATCTCTTTGATGTACAGCTTAGCTAACTTCTCCAATGGATACTCCATGTTCATCGGAATGAAATGGGCAGACTTAGTCAGTTTATCCACAACAACCCATATCGCCTCAAAACCAGCTGGAGTCCTAAGGAGTCCAGACACAAAATCCATGGAGATGCTATCCCATTTCCATTCTAGGATATTCAAAGGTTGCAACTTACCCGAAGGCCTTTGATGTTCGATCTTAGCCTTCTGATAAACTAGGCACGCATATACAAACTCAGCTACATCCTTTTTCATCCTAGGCTACCAAAACATTCTCTTAAGGTCCTGATACATCTTAGTGGCACCTGGATGCACACTCAATCCACTCCTATGTCCTTCTTCAAGGATCAACTTCCTAAGCTCAGGAACATCAGGTATGCATACTCTATCCTTGAACCTTAAGATACCTTCACTGCCATCCTCAAAACTTAGGTCTCTACCCTGAGCGAGCAACTCTCACTGGTCTAAGAGATACTTATCTAACTTCTGACCCTCTCTAATCTGATCCATCAGACTGTTGGTAATCTTCAAGGTACCAAGCCTAATACTCTTAGGGGTAAACTCACAAGCTAGACTAAGGTCTCCAAATTCCTCAATCAGATCCATCTCCCTAACCATCAAAGCGGAGACATGCAGGGTTTTCCTACTCAAGGCATCGGCCACCACATTGGCCTTTCCTGGGTGATAGGTCAGCTCGAAGTCATAATCCTTTAAAAACTCCATCCACCTACGCTGCCTCATATTCAACTCTTTTTGATCAAAGAGGTACCTCAAACTCTTATGATCACTAAAAACTTCAAACCTCGCTCCATACAGGTAATGCCTCCAGATCTTTAAGGCAAATACCACAGCTCCTAACTCTAGGTCGTGGGTAGGGTAGTTCTTCTCAAGGGTTTTCAACTGCCTAGACGCGTAAGCAACTACCTTACCATTCTGCATCAATACACCACCTAACCCTTGCTTAGAAGCATCACAGTAAACTACGAAGGGTTCACTAGGATCCGGCAAAACTAACACTGGTGCTGATGTTAACCTATTCTTAAGGGTTTGGAAACTCTCTTCACACTTAGAGTCCCACACAAACAACTGTCCCTTCTTGGTGAGGCTGGTTAAGGGTAAAGCTATCTTAGAGAAACCTTCTATAAACCGCCTATAGTACCCTGCTAACCCCAAGAAACTCCTAATCTCGGTTACAGACTTTGGCGCTTCCCACTGGAGCACCGTCTCTACCTTAGCTGAGTCCACTGCTATGCTACCCTTGGAGATGACATGTCCTAAGAAGCTCACTTCCTCTAGCCAGAACTCACACTTTGACAACTTAGCGTACAACTACTTCTCCTTAAGGGTCTGCAAGACAACCCTCAGGTGTTCCTCATGTTCCTCCTTACCCTTGGAGTACACTAAGATGTCATCTATGAACACGACCACAAACTTATCCAAGTAAGGGTGAAAGGTCTTGTTCATGTAACCCATGAAGATCGCAGGAGTATTGGTCACATCGAAAGGCGTAACCAAGTACTCATAGTGACCATATCGCGTCCTAAACGCTATCTTCGGGATGTCCTCAGACTTAACCCTAATCTGATGGTACCCTGACCTCAAATCTAACTTTGAAAAGACGCAGGCGCCCATCAACTGGTCCATAAGATCATCAATCCTAGGGAGGGGATACCGATTCTTTATAGTCACCTTGTTGAGTTGCCGAAAGTCGACACACAACCTCATACTACCATCCTTCTTCTTCACCAACAACACAGGTGCTCCCCACGGAGACACACTCGGCCTAATGAACTGCTTCTTCATCAGGTCCTCCAACTGTTCCTTCAACTTAGCTAGCTCTAGAAGAGACATTCTATAGGGTGCTATGGATATTGGCCCGGTGCCGGGCACTAAATCTATGGTAAACTCGACATCTCTCTCTAGGGGTAAGTTATAAACATCCCCCGGAAACACTTCAGGAAAATCCCGCACTACAGGCACGCTAGCGACATCAGGAGGGCTGCTCTCTACATCCAAGGAAGCTAACATCATGTATACTTGGGCTTCATCTCTCATCGAAGCTTGTACTTGGCTGGCAGAGAGAAGGTCCGGATTCTTAGACTCCTTTGGAGTTCCAAAAATCAAGGTTTTATCAAAACAGTTCAGGAGGACATGGTTAGAAGATAACCAGTCCATACCCAGAATAATGTCCAGGTCTTTCAAAGGTAAGCATACAAGATCGGCAACAAAAGTTTTATCATTTATGACTATATGACAGTTCTTGCATGCATAAGAAGTGGAAACAGGTTTATTTGTGGGTGTGGAAACCAACAAATAAAACTCAAGGAATGTAACAGGTAACTCAAGACTCTTGACCCTATCATGCGATATAAACGAGTGTGTAGCACCCGAATCATACTATACAGTTAATCGAGTCCCATCAATGAAACACGTACCTTGGATCAAGTCGTCAGACTCGGAGGCTTCAGCTCCACTAAGAGTAAAGACTCTCCCAGTGGTCTTCAGTGTGTTGGCCTGAGACTTCTGATTCTTGCTAGTGCTGGGAGGCTCGGCCTTGGCTCCATCACACTCGCGGCTGATGTGTCATGGCTTGCCACATTTGAAGCAGATAACTTATGTTTCCTTGCACTGGGACGAATAGTGGTCCTATGCTCAACACTTCCTGCACCTCATAGCTCTAGGGGCATCAGAAAACCCACCCCTGAAGCTATTCTGCTGAAATTGGGACTTCATGCCTCTCTGCTTGAAGTCCTTGCCCGTAGGGGCATATCGCTGCTTGCCCTTATCCCTCTGATCAGTCCTCGTGCCACTCTGATTGTCTGATCCTCTGGAACTGGCAGCTCTGAACTGACTAGCATCCTCGTAAATCCGACACTTCTTGACTAGAATCGGAAAAACTAGGATCTCCTGATAATTGATGGCCTGTTTGATCTCAGGCCGGAGTCCCGCTTCAAACGTCACACACTTGGAGCGGTCAACTGTCTCATGCTGGTAAGGAGTGTAGTACCTAGCCAGCTCCTCAAACTTAGCCGCATAGTCACCGCTGACAGTGACCCCTGCATCAAGGACAAGAACTCCATCTCTTTCTTATCCCTGATATCTGCTGGAAAGTACTTTTCCAGGAACCTCTGACTGAACACAGCCCAAGTAATCACTGTGCCCTCAGCCTGCATCCTCTGTCTGTAGTTATCCCACCAGTGCTCCGCCTCTTCAGTTAACATGAAGGTGGCGAAGATGAGCTTCTGCTGATCATTGCAGTCCATCGCATGGAACATCTTCTCCGTCTCCCTCAGCCACAACAATGCTCCCTTTGGGTCATACGCTCCCTTGAACGATGGAGGGTTGTTCCTCTGGAACTTATCCAGTCCCTGGAACTCACTTGGCCCACCGTTGTTAGGGTTGACCTTCCCGATAGCATTGGCTAGAAGTGCCAATGCGTCAGCGATCGCCTGATCATTATGCCCTCTACCGGCCATTAGATCCTGTACATGCCTAAAAACAACTTTTAGTACAGAACCTAAGCGGTTAAAAGTGATAGGCAACTAACTTAAACATCATTATCTATAACAAGTATAGATAATCCAAACAAGAGTCACACAACAGACTCAGGACAGACTCATACCACGTCCGGACAGGGTCGAACTGCTCTGATACCACTAAATGTGACACCCTTCTACCCAGCATGTTAAAAGCCATTTAATATAAAAACAATTAAAAAGAAAACATGCATTTTACTGAAATGAATAGAGTATTTGTCCATGGGTAGAAAAGTCCCACATGAACCAGTTACAGCGCGGAAAATGAAATAAGTTTAAAAACAGTAGAAACATAACAAACCAATAAATATATCCAAACCCCGATGTCACCTACAGAGCTGGTATAACCGTTCCGAAATAAACATCCACGGAATTACAACTGGAACTAACAAAACATAAACATAAGCCCTAACTATGAGTGGCGGCTCCTCAGAGTCACTCCTCTCCGGGCTGCTCGTCATCCTCTGCAAGGTGCCAATCAGGCCAAACACAAACAAACATGAGGAGTAAGAATCATGTAACATAATAGCAAGGAGATAGGTAGTAAAGTAAACAGTAAACATAGCAACATTACATCAAACATCAACATCATCATTATGCTATGCAGTGCAATGCAGTCCTACTCCGCTAAACCAGCAATGCATGTGGATCCACTAAACTCGGGATGAACGACTTCGGAGTTAGAAATCCACATTGAGAATCTACTCAACGCCGGAGAATCTACTCCTTGGATAGCCAACGCATCAAACCAACGAATGCCTCATCACGGGGGCGCTAGGAGAATCTACTCCAACCGTGGATGGCCAGATCGCCGTACTCTAGGACGACCTCCCCTATGTCGAACATCCCTAAACAACAACTCCGATGCAATGCGTATGCAACACGACAACAACGGCAACACCACCTCCATAACTCCAACGGAATCGACCGAAGATAACAGCGAAATCAACCACAACAACTTGCCTCGCGGAATCTACCTGAGGACTTAAGCAGAATCAACAGCAGTGCCTGGGGCACACTCTCGGCCACCAAGGTACACAACAACAATAACACCTTAGACCCAAACCGCGGGTCAAGGCCTCCTTGGCCAAAAAGCACCAAGGCACAGCTCATCAGCTTGCGGCATCCAAAAGGGCATCGACTTATCAGCTTAACACGTCACCATCTCATCATCTTTAATTATTTTTAGTAACATCAACCAAATTATCTAATCAATTAATCATCATTGGGGAATGGGGTTTAAAACCCCTTAGAGTCCTTTAATTCTGTTCTGTCCAAGAGGGTTGAGCACGGTCGTGCTCGTAACCCAGCACGGTCGTGCTTAAACACGTGAGGGCGTGCTCCCCTTTAAGTGAAGCACGGTCGTGCTTCTTATTGAGCACGGTCGTGCTCGTTGTCCTGCACGGCCGTGCTGAACAGCGCGGCCATTTACCCAGAATTCAACTGGGAGCGCGTTCGTGCTCCCTGTTCAGCACGGTCGTGCTCATCACGCGATAGTGCTGTTTTGGGCAGGAACAGAGGCTGAAACTTAACCAATATTTTTAGGGTTTTAATCCCTTTAATCCTAAATCCATTAACTCGAATTTTAAAGGGTAAACTCAGCAACATTATCGACATCAACGTAACAGTGGCATCAACCAACAACATCATCGTGATCATAGCCATTCCAACAACATAAACTCAAACCAACCATTATGAACATAGGCATACATATTATCATCACTAGCATGTTATCAGGATAACCAACAAGTCATGCATACATAAACAGATAATCATACAAACAAAACCGGGGCCATGGGGACACCTTTACTCTAATCTAACCCCGAGCCTATGATCACACTATCCTTCTCCCCATACCTGGTTTGAAGGTAGCTCTAACGGCGGTCCTAACGGCAACAGTTCCTCCCCTTTAGGCGGTTCACACACGAACAAGCCTTGATCAACCAGAACATAATCAACCATTAGTTTTCCAACCAGAACACCAAAAAGAATTTAAAAGGGAAAGAAGACCGTTACCTCTAACCCAAACTTGATGCACAGGGTTCCTCTACGGTTCTAGAAACTCCAAGAACCGGCTAAGTTAAGTGAAAACAAGGAAGAGCACTACGTCAGCCGTAACAGGATTAGCAGCCACCAAAAGTAGGGTTAAAATGTAAACCCTCGACTCTGCTTTCGTTTATATAAATCTCAGACCTGAGCATTGTCGTGCTCAACTTAACGTTACTAGACGTGGTCAACGCATTGAGCAAGGGCGTGCTCACTGTTGAGCACGGTCGTGCTCAACTTAAAATCAGAAACACGCTCCTGACTTTAAGTACGGGCGAGCTGATTAATGAGCACGGGCGTGCTCATGTATCAGAAAGGGACTTTTAACCAAAAATCCCACTAAGCCCTCGAACGATAAATCCAACTTAATAAAACCAGCTTAATAAAATAATTCCCGAAAACAGGGTGTTACACGCTCCTTGTTCGTGCCTTCTTGCACCGACGATCACTTCCCGCCCTCATCAGCCCCGGGTGTCACAATAACCACCTTGCTAACAACAACAGTTAAAGCTGGATAATTGGAGCAGAGAGCAGCAGGGAGATTCCAACCCTTATTGCAAATGAAATCACTCATAGAGGATGAAAGATTTTGCTGCATTGAATCAGGAGTTCCAATCAAGTCGACAAGAGGATCATCAAGCCAGTTATCCTTCCAAAAGTTTATACAAACACCCTCTCCAACAAGCCCAGCAAAAGTTGTAGCAACCATGAGGTAGAACCTTTTGATACCATTCCAAATAGAGGATCTAATATGATAGGAAACTTGATTCATATGTTTTAGAACTCTTGCTCTGAGGAGGCAGGCCAAGGATCATTAGAGGATTTGAAGTCCCAACATAATTTCAGCATGACAGCCTCATAAGTTGATCTAAGACTTCTAATGAAACACCCCGGTTTTTACTGTTCTTCAATAACAGTAAATATATGTACATATATATATATATATATATATATATATATATATATATATATATATATATATATATATATGT
Source organism: Echinosophora koreensis (assembly GCA_035048595.1). Lineage (NCBI taxonomy): Eukaryota > Viridiplantae > Streptophyta > Magnoliopsida > Fabales > Fabaceae > Echinosophora > Echinosophora koreensis. The sequence goes on along the minus strand of JAPCYP010000158.1, from coordinate 151,248 downwards.
TTATGTTATTTTATTTGGATTAATTAATTATCTGGGTATTTATTTTAATTTACTTTTAAGAGGTTTGATTTAAGTAATTTTAATTACTAATTTAAAATTATTTTATTGAGTGCGTTAGCACTGTCTTGTTTTAGTGTATACACGCTTATTAGACAATATTATTATGTTATTACACTAATATAATTTATTTAGAAAAGTATTTGTAATAATATAATTGAAAGGAATTTATTTTCATATTTTACTCTATTTAGTTTTAGATTTGAAACTAAAATAGTTTAGCCTTAATTGGAGATTAATTTTGGATCATTGATTATCTTGGTAGATCAATTCAGCTATCAATCTTTACTCTAATTTGGATTTTGAAACTATATATTTGTCATTCATTGTTTTTAGATCTAATGATTAATATTATTTCCTTTTTTCTAAAATAAATTTCAATCACACATCTTACCTAATACTAATATAAAGAAAACACAAAAACAAAAACTTCCTCTCCTCTCTTCCCCATATACGACCCCCCCTTTCTTCTTCCTCTTTAATTTTCTCTTCTCCTTTCAACAGAGCACCCACACATCCCATTTCTCTTTCAAAACCTCAAACCAATTTTACTCTCCTCCTCTCATCATCCAGCTACATCGCCACCCCTAGGAAGCTCCGGTCGCCACCGCTCAACACAAGGAAAGCAGATCGCGCTGCCCTATCCAGTTGCGCCGCCACCCACCGCCGTTCAACACCGTTCCCAGTCGCGGTAAGTCCAACCCGCCTCCTTCTTTTATGCTCTCTTTCATCTCTGTTATCCCTGTCTGCTGTAGAACAACCGCTACCGCCGCCACATCGCCGCCAGCCGCCGTACCGGACCTTCAACAGCCACCATGTCTCTCTTCTTCTTCATTTGGGTGAGTGAAATCTCACCTATTGTGTTCATATTCAAAAATCTCCAAATTGATTTTGAAACCCTAACCCTAGAATTTGATTTTTTTGGTTTTAGATTTTGAAATTAAAACTTGTTTGTATGCAATTGGGACTGTAAATTAGTGTTTTATTAAGTTAATTTTATTATCCTTTGATCAAATGAATTTTTCCCAAATTAGGTTATGAACCCTAAAGTCCCAATCTGATTTTATTGAAATTGAATCTATTTTGTGAAATTAAGTGTTTAAATCAACTTAGAGTAACTGTGTGATGATGAATGGTTGATTGTTAGATTTGTCTGATTGTTGAAAATGTTTTGACTCCCTCTCCGAGATGTTGTCGGGGTTGTGTTTGCTTGGGGGAACAGGTTTTGTATTTTTGGGAGTTGACATGAGCTATTTAGAGGAAACTGGAACGTCAAATTGGGGTTTAATCTTGAGCAGTTTCGTGGTGAGGGAAGCAAATTTGTTGAATGCATCAATAAGAGGATCTTTTCTGGTCTACAAAGGTAAAGGGAGTTTGCCTGAGGAGTTCCAGTTAGCCACATACATATTGTGTGTTTGAATGTATGTTGAGTTCAATTCTAGTAATGATGTTCTGATTTAATGATTAGAGTTTTGAGGGAATGTTTGAGTTTTAATGTTATTGCTATTGATCATATTGGATGTGATTTATTATATTGCTTGACTATGATTGGCTGATGGCATGACACTGATCATTGCTTGTTAATAAAGACTAAAACATTAAAATACCTTAACTCTGGAGATTGAAAAAGTGGTGTTTTGTTTCTTTGGAAGTGAGAAGAAAATTCTAATGATGGAAGTGTGAAGATAGAATAAAGTTTATGAAAAGAAATGAAAATGGAAAACATCAAAATTCATGAAAATGTTTGAAAAGAATTTTGAAAGGAAAAGTCTTTTGAAAACAAGGGTTTTCTTTTCGGTTTTACAAAAGCTATTTAAAAATGGAAAGATCAAGAGAAAATGCTCTCTTTTGTTAAATCTATTTACAAGAATTTCGTATTTGGTTCCAAGTTGAGGAAAAGATTTTAGCGGTTTTTCTAAGTTTTAGAAAATGGATTTCTAAAAGAAAAAGTTTAAGTAAAAGTGTATTTCCAAGAATGAAAAAGTATTGAGGATACAAAGTGAGAAACTCTTGTATTTTAATTTTGATTTAGTTTTTACCGAACGAAAACCAAGTGGAAAAGATGAAAGTAGATAGTGTTGGAACCAAAGTAATTTGGATTAAATAATCTCTAATTTTTGATGTTAACAAAAAGGATTAAATTTGTATGGCAAAGTGTCACACTACAAGAAAACATCGATTTACCGACGGACAGTTACCGACGGCCGGATTTCCGATGGAAATTTTGGCATTACCGACGGAAAAACCCGTCGGAAATCTGGATAACAAACAAACACAGATTTTTCCGACGGAAATGCCGACAGCCATTCCATCGGTAATTCCGTCGGAAAAGCGGCGGGAAATTTGCGCCGGATTTATTACCGACGGAAATTTCTGTTGGAAAGTGGGACGGGAATTCGGTTACCGACGGAAAAATCCGTCTGTAAATTACCGACGAAAATTTTCGTCGGAAATTTAGGGCAGGAAATCGGTTACAGACGAAAATATCCGTCGGTAATTTACCGATGGATTTTTCAGTCGGTAAGTTGGGCGTGAAAATCGGGGAGGGGGTACCGACGTAAATTTCCATCGGTAACAGATCGGCTCGAAAATCGGGGGAGGGGGTACCTACGGAAATTTCTGTCGGTAACGAATGGGCGGAAAAATCCGGGTACGGTTACCGACGGAAATTTCCGTCGGTACCGTTACCGACGGCAGGTCCGTCGGAAATGCGGATCCTGCCGTCTGTTATTTGAATCCGCCCCCTCATTACTGACGGCCCGGTCCGTCGGTAATGTCCCTTCCTCATTAAAAACCGCCGGTTTCTTCCCCTCCCCCATTTCCATGTTTCATTTTCTCCCTACTACTCTCTTCTCCCTCTCCTCACCGCCGACCTTCGTCCCCTCTCCGGTGAGCGCCCCTTTCTTCCTCCTTCCTCTTCTTCTTCCTTTCTCCCTCTCGTTCCTTTCTCTTTTCCTTCTTTCTTCTCCACAACCAACAGAACCCAAATGTCGCTAACCCAACCCCGCGTGCCGCCGTCGTCGCCGCAGCCAACGCAGTCCGCCTACGACGTTGCCTTTGCCGTCGCCTGCGCTGCCGCCTGCACCTCCTCCTTCACCGCCGCAACCACCACGTTAAGGTAAGTAACCACCTTCTCCTCCAACTCTCTTCTCTGTTTGTGCATTATACTTACTCAATGTTTGTCTTCTCTAGAGAACAACCACCAGTTTGGAGCACCAGCCACCGTGCTTGAGGAATTCCGGCCACCAGTTTGGTTGTTTCAGGTGAGTTTCCAATTTTATTTGTTAATATTTTTTGTATATTAATTAAATGTTGTATGGATAGTTGTTAGTTAGGATGTTGTAAATTGTTAGGACAATGATAAAATGTGTTGGACTGTTATGTTGGATTTTTTTTTTTAAGTGTGTTAGACTGTTTTGTTGGAGTGTAATTAGGTGGACTGTTATGTTGGATTATTTTTTTTAAGTGTGTTGGACAGTTTTGTTGGAGTGTAATAAGGTGTACTGTACTGTTATGTTGTAAATTGTTAAATGTGTTGGACTGTTATGTTGGATCAATTTGGTGTGTTGTACGATTATGTTGTAATTAGTGGTGTTGTACAGTAATAATTTATGTTTTTTATCATTTGGTATGCTTTATTGCTTTTTAATTAACAAAAAATAACAATATAAATTTATTTTGATTTTGATGTAGGGAAATGCAAAAAACACCTGAAATTCATTCCTTATCTAATCTCTTAATTAAGCTAGATTTTGAGATGTCAAAGCCAAACGATAGTTGTAAATAAATTATATTCTGTATCTTGGATTTGTTTTTTATTTAAATATGTATCTTATTTATTTTTACTTTTATTCTTAACATAATATTATTAATGCAATGATTAAGTGTATAATGTGTGTTTACATTAATAGGTTACATTGTAAAGTTGAAGAAATTTACACAATAAAGACGCGTAAAAGCATTAGAAATGTGGCCAGACAGGTTGCCGCTAGTACTAATAATAGAATTTAAAATAAATTTTAGATTTTAAAATTCAAGTATACAAATTAACATAATTACTTTACTAAATCAATAAAATGTTTTATTAAATAAATTAAATTGAAAAATAAATGATTTAATAAAACGTAAGACAAATGATTATGGGCTGATATATGTTTATGCTGGTTGCTTAATTATGTGTTATATAGTTTGTTGTTGTTATCAAACTTTACACAACTTATCTGTGTTACTTAAAGTTTCATTTTATCGTAAAGTATATATATTTAGTACGTAATTGAGAAAAACCGTAGCTTCCCGTTCAAGGTTCAATATTATTGAGCATGTGTACTCGTGGTCATGGTATCCCTCATTTTATTGAATCTTGAATTGTCCAATTGGGACAGTTTGGGAAAAAAACTTTTTCTCCATTGATATACTAATTACTCGTTGATTCTCATCTGTTATATAGTTGATGAAATTTTGGGTCGAAGCATTTCCTTTTGTTCTCCGGGTCCATGCTTGATTGCGGTATCTTACCACGGTCAAGTCATGTACTTGGAGACCAATAGGAAATGCTGCCAAAAATTCGTCAGCTATAAGACATGAGAAGCGATGAGTAACTAGTATAATACAGTGGTGAAAAAGTTTTTCCTCGAATGGGATAGGGCAACACCTTTGAAGGAAAGGGAGCGATTCGAGGTTATAGTATCATGTTTAAAAATACGTCAATTTATCTGGATATGCAGACAGATGGAATATTATCTCCTGAGCCGTGGTTGGGTATATGATAGGAACGAGTCTGGGAGACGGCTTCTAAAACAATCCTTTGTAGTTGGAGTTGAGGAGTTTATATCGAAAGCCAAACAACGTTGTGATTATGCAGAAAGGGGGATTCGATGTCCGTGCATAAAGTGCAATTGTATGAAAGTTTTGAGTGATGACGACGAGAAGTTACACCTATATCGATGTGGGTTCAAGCCTAATTATTGGATATGGACTGATCATGGTCAGGAGTTGTCGGATATTAATCTGAATGATGTCGGTGATGATGATCTTCACATGGGTGCATCTGGCAGTGGCTTATATGACGACTATGTCGAACAACTCCAGTCAATGCATATGATGGTGGACGATTGTCTTGGGCAACATGGGAACTTCGAGGCAGATGTGTCTGATGACATGGAAGAGCCTCCTAATGAATCAGCGCAGAGATTTTACAATCTATTGTTAGAGACAAATAAGCCGTTGTTTGAAGGGCCATCGGATTCAAAATTATCAATTTGTGTTAGGCTTCTAGCTTGAAAGTCCAATTGGAATGTGCCCGAGCAGTGTTTGGAGTTTTTTTGTAAAATGCTTCAAGATGTAACACCCTTCAAAGACTTGTTACCAAAAAGTTATTATGATGTGAAGCGATTGGTGTCAAAACTAGGGTTGGGGAATAAAAAAATAGACTGTTGTCCGAACGGGTGCATGCTATATTATGACAGTGCTTCGGGTACAAATGACAGCATGTTGGAAGGATGTAAATTTTGCCAGACACCCAGGTACCGTGTTCAAAGCAGTGACCGTAGTAAGAACAAACTAGTTCCTGTGAAGTCAATGTTCTATTTGCCAATAATTCCAAGGTTTTACCCCGTACATTCAGGCGTCAGCCTCGCCATATTCATGTTGGCCAGTGATTGTTACACCGTACAATCTTCCTCCTGAGATGTGCATGTCAAAACCGTACATGTTTCTGACTTGTCTCATTCCAGGACCATCTAATCCGAAGGCTGGGATAGATGTATATTTGCAGCCTCTAATCGATGATCTGAAGAAGTTGTGGGATGATGTGTTGACATATAACGTCTCAAAGAAGTGAAACTTTATGATGAGGGCGTCATTGATGTGGACTATCAATGATTTTCCTGCATATGGCATGCTCTCTGGTTGGGGGACACATGGTAAATTGGCGTGCCCGTATTGCATGGAACATGGAAAGGCTTTTACCCTAAGATAGGGTGGCAAAAGCTCCTGGTTTGATTCTCATCGTCGGTTCTTAGATCCTGACCATCCCTTCCGAAGGAATACCCGAGCATTCAAAAAGAATCAGACAGAAGAGGAAGGTCCACCGCCTTTGTTGACTCCTGAACAAATATAAGGTCGGGTTAAGGATCTTCCTAAAGTCACTCTTGCTGGTGTGTCAAAAATACCGGGGTATGGAGAATGGCATAACTAGACAAAACAAAGAATCTTTTGGGAACTACCGTATTGGAAGGATAATCTATTAAGACATAACCTTGATGTGATGCATATTGAGAAGAATTTCTTTGACAATATCTTTAACACGGTTATGAATGTGTCTGGCAAGACGAAAGACAATGAGAAGGCAAGGATGGACATAGCTTTGTACTGTAGATGAAAGGATCTGGAGCTGAAGCCGCAACCTAATGGAAAAATGGTCAAACCAAAAGCTTGTTACACTCTAACCACTGATGAAGCAAAGTCAATTTGTCGATGGTTAAAAGACCTTAGGATGCCTGATGGTTATTCCTCTAATTTGGCACGATGTGCTGATGTAAGAACGGGGAGGCTTCATGGGATGAAAAGTCATGATTGTCATGTATTCATGGAGTGTTTGCTTCCTATTGCTCGGTCATTTCGAACTCGCTTACAGAAATCAGTCATTTCTTCAAAGATTTATGCTCTGCAACTTTAAGTGCGGATGGTCTGAAGAAGATGGAAGAAAAGATTCCAATAATTCTTTGCAAGATGGAGAGGGTATTCCCCCCAGGATTTTTTGACTCAATGGAACATCTCCCTGTGCATCTTGCATACGAAGCGAGGCTTAGTGGACCAGTACAATATAGGTGGATGTATCCGTTTGAAAGGTAATATTTTTATATTTTCACATTGTAACAATTAACGTCCCTTGAATAATGACTTGTGACTAATAGTTTTTATTTCTTAGATTCATGGGCCACTCTAAACGATCAGTGAAAAACAAGGCTAGGGTGGAAGGATCAATCTGTGCGTCCTACTTACACTGTGAGACAACCTATTTTTCTTCCCACTATTTCAACAACTTCATGTTGGCACCACGAAATATTAGGAACGAGGTTGATGCTGATGGTGGGGGGTATCCATATATGCTATCCGTATTTAATCTTCCTAGCCGTCATGCTGGCAAAGAGCTTATATACTGGTTAAGTGATGAGGAGTATGAGTCAGCTCATGTTCACGTGTTGATAAATTGCACAGAGGTGAAACCATAGCATGAGTAAGTTTGAAAGACTCATTTTTTAAATAATGTATCATACGGTATATCATATTCTATTTTAACACATTGTACGGATTTTATTAATTTGTCAGTGTGTTCATGCAAATTAATCAAATTAGTGACCAAGATGCTTCTGCTCGTACACATGCAGAGTTTCCTGAATGGTTCAAACAACAAGTAAGTGTCGTATAACTTAGCAAACAATATATTAAGCTTAATTGCTAATTGAAAATGAAAATTATTTAATATGACTTATAAATTCATAGGTGTATCAGCAACCATTAAGTGTGCTAAATCAACACTTGAGAGATTTGGCGTACGAGCCCTATAGCAATGTTAGATCATGGCATACATACTTCGTTAATGGGTATAAATTCCACACAGATGAACGGAACGTTGGCAAAAAGACCATTAATAGCGGGGTTGTTGTACAGGGTGAAGGTACTGGTGATTTTTATGGAGTCCTAAAACACATATACGAGTTACAATACAATACTACTACTTATCCTAAAAAAGTAGTATTATTTTATTGTAACTAGTTTGATCCATCGAAGACAGGCACAAAGGTGGATCCCAAGTATGGCACTGTGGACATTCGCATGGATAGAAGATATCAACAATTTGATCAGTTTATCATTGCTCACAATGCCAAACAAGTTTACTACGTCCCTTATCCAGCAATGCGAGCGGACAAACGAGGTTGGTGTGTTGCTGTCACTACCAAACCTAGGGGTCGCATAGAAATCGATAATGCAGAGGATGATATACCCTTCCAGGCAGATGAATCGTCACATGTCAATGAAGTAATTGAGGTCGAGTGTATTACTAGCATGTTGGGATCTGCTGATGATGGGGAAGAAGTGGCCATTGCTAATCCATCGGTATCGATTAATGCATCATCAGAGGAAGAAATCCAAAGTGATGACTCAATAGATGAAGAAGAAGAGTCAGACTTACAATCAGATGATGATACCGAGTCTGAATAGGAATTTTACTGCTAAGTTACAGTATCATGTATTTTGTATATTTGTTTATGCATTTAAATGTAAGACTTTTGTAATTTAGTTGTATTTTAAAAATTTGCTTATTAGATTATGCTGTTAAATGTCGATTGATTTATTGTTTTTACATTGACTTATAATTGTGATAAAAAAAATAGATATGTCAGCATCAGGAGGAGAGCCGCCCCGCCCCCCATCGCCTAGCGGTGATAAGGGGAAGGGGAAGGCTAAGCGAGGCCGATACACCATTAAGTCCCAGGTGCTTGCCCGCCTCGGTGTAGGTTCCTCTGCACCCACCGCACCCACTCCAGCTACAGGAGCCTCCCCCGACCGTTCTACACCCTCCCCCACTCATTCTACACCCTCTCCGACCCATAGTACACCATCCCCTATCCATACCACACCATCCCCGACGCACCCTACACCATCCTTTCCACCCACTCGATTTGGCCCACGAGGCTCACTAGCCGGCTACTCGCCGCCCCTACTAGACTTGCACCACACCCACACCCAGCACCACCATCATCAGCTGCATATGCCACACAGGCAGCAGGATTATCATTTATGCCGACTTCTGGTATGCCGGCACAGTCTGACCCGACCATTCCACCCTTATCATCCGGGGCTGCATACCCTCACGGCACGGACATTCCATTCCCATCGTCCGGCCAGCACTCGGTCGCACCTGAGAACTTGCCTGAGTGGGCCAGGATTCCCAGACCTGAGGATCGACCATGGGTCACGCCTGTTTCTAGATCGTAAGAAATTTTTAAACTTTGACTATTTTATATTTATCCGATAAGTATATATTTGTTGATATGCATATTGTTGAATTAATAAAATTTTAAATTTTTCAAATTCATCCCATCGAAAGTGGGATCGAAGAACGTTACCTACGCCCTCAAGGCGCAATATCGTCGCTTCTGGCCATCGTGGGGGAGGATACCGAAGGAAGACCGGGATCGTACCTTCACACGATTCGGGGTAACTTGTTTCATTTTTTTCCTATATTTTATATATTTATTTTTCACGCAGTTTATATCTTTTTAATTTTTTGTATAAAATTGATATTTCTTTTTTGTTAACAGGCCCTTGTACGCTGGTTACCGGAGCATGCTGCACAGATACGCGTCATATTTGACGACAGAGCGTCTAATCAACTGAGGGACATGCTCGCGAAGGCTAGGGAAACTCGGGTGCGCCCAGATTACATAGGCCCCAGAATTTGGCCCCAGCTTTGTGCGTACTGGGACACTCCAGAGTACAAGGCGAAGTGTGAGCAGGCAAAGAGAAATCGGGCTTCCGAGAAGGGTGGGAGCATGCACACTGGTGGCTCGATTAGCCATATGCAGCATGCCATTAACATGGTATGCACATATAAATAATAGTATATTTTTATTTTTTTATATGATTTATTTTATAATTAATTGATTATATTTCTTTGTCGGTTGGAGGTAGGACAGTTTGCCCACTCGGTTAATGTCCCTACTGTGTTTGAGCAGACACATATTCGCGCAGACACTGGCGAGTTTGTTGATGAGAGGTCGAGTAAGACAGTGGTGAGCTAATTAAAGTATCTTTTTACATTTAATTTATTTTTCATTATTATAGTCTAATAATATAATTTTTGTAACGCAGGCAGACTACAATGCCGGGTTCAGTCAAGTAGCGTCTGAGGTTGCCTCTTGCTCTGGTGCCTCGGATCCTTCCTAGCTGGACCCCGCCGAGGTTGACCGACTACAGACCCAGGTTTGGATGGAAGTAGCAGGTGGGAAGAAGAAGGGTCGCATTTACGGTACCGCGACTATGGCTCGTTCCATCACTCGGGCCTCGATGCCGAGCTTGACCATTCGGGAGCCTACATCCTCCGGCTCACGGGACACGGAGGAGATACGGCGGCTGAGGCAGGAGGTGTAGGAGCAGAGGCAGACTGCAGAGCGCATGCAGCATCAGATGGAGACTTCGTCTACGATGATGACCTCTCTGCTCGATCTGCTTCCACCAGAGAGGCGCAGCGCTCTAGAGGGGGTCATCCATGCCAGCCAGCCATCCACTGCTTCTACCGTGGCACCACCGCAGCCGTATGATGCCGGTGTGACTTCTACGCCGCAGCATGATGGTCTGCTGACGCCGGTAAACTCCCCCCTACATAATGACGATGATGAGTACTGTGATGATGATGATTATTATTATTAGGATAGTTTTATATTTACTTGTGTTTTCTAGACTGACGGATATTATATCTATGGAATATTAATGTTAATTTAAATTTAGTTGTCTTTTTAATTATTTGTGATTTCTTTTTTTGATCTATATAATAAATTATTTATCATAAAATAAAAAATATAATTTTTTTAAAAAAATTGAATTAATAATTTATATTTAAAATAAAAAATTAAAAAAATAATAATAATTAAAAAAAACGTTACCGACGGAAATTTTCGTCGGAAACCGGCTAAAATTACCGATGGAAATTTCCGTCGGTAACGTTTCCGACGAAAAAAGCCGTCGGTAATTTTAGCCGGTTACCGACGGAAATTTCCATCGGAAACGTTACCGATGGATCCGACTCGTTCGTTGGAAACCGTTTCCTACGAGCCAGATACCGACGCAATTTGGTCCGTCGGAAACGCGCGTTGCCGAGGATTCTTTGAGTTTCTGACGGTTTTTGGCCGTCGGTAATCGCGCCTTTTTTTGTAGTGTCAGTTAAAGATCTAACAAGTCTTATCTAAGTCTTACAGGGTATTTGAAATTCAATATGATAAGGAAATCTCTTAAGAGTCTATATCCGCGTCCAACCGGGTAGACGAGCCTTTCAAATTATATGGTATATTTAATTATAAGAATATGCTCTAGTAGACGGAATATTGAACAGTACCAATAGACGAACTCTACTCTATTTTGAATAGATGAGCTATAGAACAGTGCGTGTGGACGAGCTCTTAACTCATGTAAGTAGACGAGCGTTGTGCCACGTCAGCAGACTCAAATTTTAAGCTATTCACCGATATATAGCAAGTCCAAAGACTTAATAGTAGACGAGCAAAATTTGCCACGTCACTGGACAAGCTAAATAGAATTTTAGCTATAAGCGCATAGACGCACTTTTTAAGTAGACGAGCTCCTCACTTAAAAATGAATGCTTGATATTATCAGAAATAATATCTCGACCATATAAGAATTTTTATTTCAAATGATTATTATTTCAACTATATGATGCTCCTTCTTATTTGTTATTAACGGTTTTATTGTCTTGTTTCTATGAGAGAGACATAGTACATATGAGGAATTACAAAAAGTAAAATAGTACAATGCAAAACGACTTGTACCCTGTCACCTTTAAAGTTGGAATAGCTGAAAATTGTACAAGGAAGGTAAGACAGTTTTTCAAGTTGCATTTGCTCAGAGGTGTGCCCGTTTCATGCAAGAATATTGTGATATAGTACGATGGCTACAAGCAAGCTGAGTCACAACGGATATTATATTGTTGATTCTATCCCTAAATGGGAAAGTTCAAATACAACCGTTAATGAATTTGAAGAGAAGATCAAGGTCTCTACAAATAGAAGACCAAGCCCTTTGAATAAACGACTTTTGCATATATACAGAAATCTTAAGAAATCTCTTGCGAGCAAACATTCTTGTATTCTTTCAGAAAGCAAAAGTCTGTAATATCTTAGCTTGAATATTGCTATAATATTCATCTGATCTTAGACTTTCATATTCTCACACATAGTGAGTTAGAAGATCAAAGAAACTAAAAACTCTTTGTTAGAGGTAGAGCCTGAAGAGGCTTGGTAAGAAAGGAATACTTGTGAGCCTGAAGAGGTGTTGAATACTTGCTGTAATCTATTTGGAGAATAGTGGAGAAAACCTTCAAGTAGAAGGGACTAGACGTAGCTCTTGGTTGGAAGAGAGTGAACCAGGATAAAACAACTTACGTGAATCTTCTAATCCCTTATCTCTTTAGTTTTACGTGTTTATACTAACTGTGGGGATTTGAACTTGAATTTGTTATTCTTTCAAAAGTTTGTTTTTTTGTGTTTTTGCTTCTGCCTCTTTATCTTTGTGTGAGAAAATTGTTCTTGAAAAGGTTGTTTTCGAAAAATATTAACAAACACAATTCAACCCCCCTTCTCATGTTTGCCTGTGTCAACTTCAGTTGGTATCAGAGCTCAGCCTCGAAAAGGTTGAGCATCTAACAAGTGCCGAGGAAGTACGATCCTATAATCATGGATGCAGAAGGACAAGCTATCAACAGACCTCCACTCTTTGATGGAACTGATTATGATTATTGGAAGAAGAGAATGATGGCCTTCTTGGATGCACAGAACTTAGACATCTGGGAGCTGATTAAGAATGGCTATTCTGAGCCAAGAGGTGAAAATGGAGCAGTCTTGGCTAGAGCAGATTGGAGTGTAGACCAAAAAGCTAAACATCAACTAAATCTCGAGGCCAAACATTACTTGATGTGTGCCATCACCAGATCAGAACATGATAAGGTTCATAGCTGCAACACAGCTAAGGAAATCTGGGATACACTGGCTCTTGCTCATGAAGGTTCATCACAAGTGAAGGAGTCAAAGATAAGTATGCTGGTTCACCAGTATGAGCTCTTTAAAATGACTAATCATGAGACTATAGATCATATGTTTAGAAGATTTCAAACAATAACTAACAGTCTCAGATCTCTTGGAAAAATATATGAGAATATAGATCATATCAGAAAAATTCTGAGAAGTCTCTCCAAGTAGTGGAGACCAAAGGTCACTGCCATTCAAGAAGCTAAGAATCTGAAAACTCTCTCTCTGGAAGAGCTTCTAGGGTCATTAAAAGTTCATGAGCTTGAACTAAATGAAGAAGACAATTCCAGAAAGGGAAAGTCCATTGCCTTAAAGGCAAAGAAGGCCAGCTCTTCAAAAGTCCTTAAAGCTGCTGAGTCTTCAGATGATGCTGAACCTTCAGACAGCGATGAAGGATCAGATGAATATGAATTATCTTTTATCTCCAAAAAGATATAACATATGTGGAGAAAGAAAGGTAACTTCAAGAGAAAGCAGTTCAACAAGAAATTTTCTAAGGAGAAATCAGACTTCAAAGAAAAAGGTCCACCTCTGTGCTTTGAATGCAAAAAGCCAAGCCATTTCAAAGCTGACTGTCCTGACTTAAAAGAGAAGAAGAAGTTCTTCAAGAAAAGAAGGGCTTAATGGCTACATGGGAGGACTTGGACTTATCCTTATCAGATGAGGAAGATGAAGCTAAGGAGGAGGCAAACATTCGCCTCATGGCTGACACATCATCAGAGAATGAGTACACTGATGATGATGAGGTAACAGATTCTGAACCGTCTACTCTCAAATATGCCTTTGATGAATTACTGCATGACTCATCCATACTATCTCATGAATATAAAAGTCTTAAAAAGAAGTTTACAAAATTAACAAGAAAATATGATAGAGTCTGCATTGAAAAACAAAGTTTAGCTCAAGAAAATGATAAGCTAAAATCAGAAAATGTCAGTCTAACTGACAAATCTGAATGTGAGCCTGACAATTCTTGTGAAGTTGCAAAACTGAAACAAGATGTAACATACTTGACAGACACTCTGTCAAAATTTGTAGGAGGCTTAGATAAGTTTAGTCTTATCCTAAGGTATTCTAGGTCACCATTTGATAAATCTGGCCTTGGTTATGACAATGAGAAGCATGAGGCATCTCACAATAAGTTAAAACCACCTATGCAGCAAAGATCTTCAAAAGCTCCAATTAGGTATGCTAAAGCCAAGTCAGGCCTGTCCAACACCTTTTGCAAAGTGTGTGGAAAAAGTAGGCATTCTACATATAGATGCATACATAACAGGCATACTAAACATTCTCGTCCAATGAAAACTAACATGAAAGGACCCAATTCATTTTGGGTACCTAAGGACAAGATAATGCCTGTTGCAGATTTGCTTAACAACAGGAAAGAAACAGACGTCCTGGTACTTGGACAGTGGGTACTCACGTCACATGACGGGAGAAAAGTATATGTTCCAAGACCTTAGACATAAGGATGGTGGCTGGGTGACATTTAGAGGAAACCAGAAAGGAAAGATCACTAGTATAGGTAAAATTGGTAAACATCATTTTCCCTCCATTGGTAATGTTCTTTTAGTGAATGGTTTAAAACATAATCTGCTGAGCATAAGTCAATTATGTGATAGTGGATATGATGTTTCTTTTAATAAGAACATGTGTTATGTCAAGAAGAATGATGGATCAATCTTATTCACTGCTAAGAGGCAAAACAATTTGTACAAAATTGACTTGGAGGACCTCTCAAATCAGAGTGTCTCATGTTTAGTGTCCATTGAAGATGAGCGATGGATTTGGCATAAAAGCCTAGGTCATGCAAGCTTGAGATTAATCTCAAAGCTAAATAAACATAACCTCGTGAGAGGATTACCAAACCTTAAGTACAAATCTGATGCTCTCTGTGATGCATGTCAGAAGGAAAAACAAGTCAAAGGTTCTTTTGAATCTAAGAATATTGTTAGTACCAAGAGACCACTAGAACTGTTACACCTTGATCTTTTTGGTCCAACAAGGACTGCTTCTATCAATGGTAAGAAATATGGTCTAGTCATTGTAGATGACTACACAAGATGGATATGGGTTATGTTCCTAGCTCACAAGGATGAGTCCTTCAAGGTCTTTTCTGTATTCTGCAAACGTGTACAGAATGAAAAAGGCATGTGTATCACTTCAATCAGAAGTGACCATGGGGGAGAGTTTGAAAATGAGCTATTTCAAAGGTTCTGTGAAGATAGTGGTATTCTTCACAATTTCTCAATACCAAGAATACCACAGCAAAATGGTGTGGTAGAGAGAAAGAACAGATCTCTTCAAGAAATGGCTAGAACTATGCTCAATGACAACTCTGTCCCTAGACACTTATGGGCTGAAGCTGTTAATACTGCCTGTTACATTCAGAACAGAATATACATAAGACCAATCTTGAATAAGACTCCTTATGAATTATGGAAGGGACGAAAACCCACCATATCTTATTTTCATCCTTTCGGTTGTAAATGCTATATTCTTAACACTAAAGATCAACTTGGTAAGTTTGATGCAAAAGTAGACAATGGAATCCTGTTAGGTTTTTCTAAAACATCAAAAGGCTTTAGAGTATATAATTCTAGAACTCTAGTAGTAGAAGAATGTATACATGTTAAGTTTGATGACAAGCAGCCTGATAAGAAATTATCAGAGCTAGATGAAGCTTTTGCAGATCTTGACTTAAACATCTCAGGAGAGACAACAGAAGTTAAAGCTGATGATCAAGTTGAAGAACCTCCTCAACAACCAGAAACATCCACCTCTCAACAAGACAATGTTCAGAGATCTTGGCATTTCAAGAATTATCATCCACCAGATCAAATCATTGGAAATCCAAGTGATAAGCTAAGAACCAGATCAACTTTCAAAGAGCAAGAAGATTCTGCATTAGTCTATGAATTGGAACCAAAGACAGTAGACGAGGCTCTGCTGGACAATGGTTGGATTTTAGCAATGCAAGAAGATCTAAATCAGTTTGAAAGAAGTGATGTCTGGACTCTGGTAAATCTACCTAAAGATAAATCTGTTATAGGAACAAAATGGGTTTACAGAAACAAGCTTGATGAGAATGGTAAGCTTGTTAGAAATAAAGCAAGATTAGTTGCACAAGGTTACTCTCAAGAAGAAGGTATAGATTACACTAAAACCTTTGCACCTGTTGCTAGATTAGAAGCTATTAGAATTTTACTTTCATTTACTGCACATCATAATATTATGCTTTTTCAAATGGATGTAAAAAGTGCTTTTCTTAATGGCTTTATCAATGAAGAAGTTTATGTAATGTCAACCTCCTGGGTTTTGAGAATGAAACCCAACCTGAACATGTATATAAGCTTAAGAAAGCTTTATACGGCCTAAAACAAGCCCCAAGAGCTTGGTATGATAGGCTAAGTTCATTTCTGATGGATAATGGCTTTAATAGAGGAAAGGTTGATACAACCTTGTTTAGAAAGTCAATTAAATCCAATTTCATAGTAGTACAGATTTATGTTGATGATATTATATTTGGTGCTACTAATGAATCTCTGTGCAAAGAATTCTCAAAGTTAATGCAGAAAGGAATTTGAGAATGAGCATGATGGGAGAACTCAAGTTCTTTCTTGGACTACAAGTTAAACAAACTATGGACGAGGTGTACATCCATCAAACTAAGTACTACAAAGGAACTCTTAAGGAAGTTCAAGATGGATGATTGCAAACCAATGAATACTCCTATACATCCCACGTCCATACTGAACAAAGATGATAAAGAGAAAAAGGTATACCAAAAGGTATATAGAGGTATGATAGGATCTCTTATATATCTTACTGCGTCCAGACCTGATATTATGTTCAGTGTTTGTTTATGTGCTCGATTTCAATCTGATCCTAGAGAATCTCAGTTATCAGCAGTTAAAAGAATATTTAGATATATAAAAGGTACTACTAATCTGAGTTTGTGCTTTAAGAGAAATGAAGATTACAGATTAGTTGGCTTTTGTGATGCTGACTATGCTGGAGACAGAATTGAAAAAAAGAGTACCAGTGGAGGATGTCACTTCATGGAGCTAATCTTGTCTCATGGTCAAGCAAAAGACAAAGTACCATTGCATTATCAATTGCTGAGCTGAGTATATTTCAGCTGCAAGTTGCTGCTCACAACTTCTATGGATCAAACACCAATTGGAGGACTACAATGTGTTTGTAAGTAGTATTCCACTTATGTGTGATAATACTGCTGCAATTAATCTGTCTAAGAATCCAATACTGCATTCTAGGGCTAAGTACATAGAGATCAAACATAAGAGATTATGTTCAGAAATGTGTTTTTGATATTCAATTTGTAGATACTGACCATCAATGGTCAGATATCTTTACTAAACCTCCTGTTGAGGACAGATTTATTTTTATTAGAAAACATCTTAACATGTTCTTTGTGGATTAATTGTGTTATTCATGCTTGAGAAATTCTATCTTTGATGTATGTCTTACAAGCCTGTTACATGTTTTTAAATGCGCGTCCATTGCATACCGCGTCCATTGTTTTTGAACCGCATCCACTGCATGTCGCGTCCATACTGTTTTGTTGCTTGAACCCGTCCACTCTCACATTATTTATTAACAACATTTATTTTTTTCTTAAAGACAAATCTATTTTATATTCTCTCTCTGCTGAGTCAGTAATTCGTTTTAATTCTTTTTTAATTTATTTCCAAAAGAAAACCCTTTGGAATTCAAAACCTTTAAAGCTAAAACCCTTCCCTCTGAGGAAACTTTACGTTAACCTTCATCTTCAAACTTTCTTCAACTCTCTGTTTTCTGATTTGCAAACCCTAACCTTCTTTCCTCAACCATGGCCTCCTCATTTGAAACTTTCGATGTTGAAAAACTGAATCTTGCTATTGAACATCATTTCGACTTCGGGATTCTGAAAGATTACAACTTGGATGTAAGTAAGTTTGTTACTGCCGCTGGCTGGGACGGCATATTTATTGAAAGGGTCTCCATTTATCCAGACCTGATAAGGGCTTTCTGGAGGAACCCTCTGGTGTCAGACACTGAAATTTCTGCTACAATAGTTGGGAGAAGAATCGTGGTTTCTGAAAAAGACTATAGCTGAAGCCATCAACTGCTCTCAAGAAGGAGAAGTTATTTCTGAATCATGGGAGAAGGACCTTGGTGGTTCTGAGGTTATAGCCGCCTTGTTGATGAGACAAGACACTGTACGAAATCACTTATGGAAATCTGTAAAGATGAAGGATGAGGTTCGTATTCTTCATCAAATGCTAAATAAGGTGGTTCTGCATAAAGCTAGGTCAAAGGACAATCTCTCCGCCCTACACAAATTCTGCTTGTGTCATTTGATCACAGAGACTAAAATCAACCTTCCAAGGATTCTGTATGGAAGCAAAGATGCAATAGCTACAAGGAAGAAGATGTCAGGAATCCCTTACTACCACTTGCTATCAAAACTTTTCAAGTCTCAGAAGCTGGATGAGTTTATCTCTGCCAAACCTATTGAGAAGCAAGAAAGGATTCTGACACAAAAGTGCATGTGCAATGCAATTTTTGGCAAGATGAACATTGCTAATATGAATCTGAGCACGTACACAGCTATTGCCCTAGCTAAGCAGGAAGAATTGCTCAAGGTGAAAGAAGAACAGGTTGAGCAAAACAATGTTGAAGTCCTAGGAATGAAGAGGACTTACAGGAAGAAAATTGCAGCTATTAGGACAAGAGCTCCTAAAAGGCCTGCAGCTGGCATTGTCATCAAGGAACCCACTGCAGAGGTTCCTCAACCTGCAAGAGCTCAAAAAAGGACAACAAATTTGATCCTTTCTCACAATGAGGATGATGATGAGAACAGAGTTCCTATAAGTGCTATCCTCAAGAAGCAAAAGGATTCCAGTGCTGCTGTTCCTACTTGAAGACAGCAACCTCAGAGAAGAGCCAAGACTACTATGGCTACTGAGGTAACTATCCCTGCTAATGACCCTGTGCCGTTAGCAGTAGATGCTTTAGTGTCAAGCTTAGTGGATAGAATGGATTGTGTCTCTGCACCATTAGTATCTATAAATCAACCAATTAACACTGATAATGTATATATCCCCTCACCACCTCAACCACAAATAGCCTCTCCACAACAACCGCAATTTCCACCTTTGATCTCTGAGGATGATCCCTGGTTTCATCAACCAGATGATGGTATTGTCCTTGGTGCCCCTTTTCCAAAAATGAAAATAATTCCATTCCCTTACACTCCTCCCTCTGAACTTTATAATTTCATGTCTGAATCATTGGCCAAAGTTAAGAGGGACTGGAAGATTCTTTACCATACTCATGAACCACAACCAATTTCAACCAGACCCTGGTATCCATTGCCAGAATATGAGTATGAACCATATGTCACTATAAAACCTTGGTATTTACCTCACCCTGACATTCCCAAAGGCACCCCTCCATCCAAAATGTTTAACAGACATGGACCTTTAGTTACTCACCTACCTCTAAAGAAATTCCCTCCTAGAAAAATCTACCCAAACCTTGTCAGATATCCTCCATTCAAACCCTTTACTGATGGTGTTCAGAGACGCATCATATCTGACTGGTCTAAGGATCCTGCTAAGAAAGACCTGGAAAATGTTATATACAAAAGGTTTAGATCCTTTAGACAAGAATGCATCATCTTGGATAGAAATACAAAGTGGAAGACTTTTGTCCATCCAGATGAATATGGCAGGGCAGCTGACATCAAAGATTATCTGATGTATGTCATGCTGAAGACTGAATTTGAGCTCTTCAGGGTTGTGCAGGCTGCCAATTTTGTACCCATAACTTGGTTAAGACATTCTTACAAAACCAAGACTGGAGTCCAGCCTAGAATGATTTGTTCAAGACTACCCATGATTGATCTCAACAAGGACAAGGACAGGAAGAAGGAAAGGTTCACTGGAAAAATGCCCTTCCCTGAGTCCTGCATAATCAAGCCAGATGATGTTAAGAACACAGATCGCAACATCATTGACTACTGGCTGGCACAACCTGTTGAGGATGTTAGAGAAGATGTAGCTGTTGATATATGGAGAAAGCACATTGTGAAATGCACAGCAGAAGCATCTTCTTCTGGCTTATCCTCTGAGCAGAAGAAATTCATTCCCAAGATCAGAGGCAAATGTGGACTATCTAACTTCAGACACTTCATCTACAAGGACATTCTAGGTGTTCCTATCATCATCCTAATTTATGAAGAAGATGAAGTCCACTGGGCTAAAGAACTGCCTACACCAATACTGTAAATCACAGACTCTCCTCCACCATCACCACCCTCTGAGCACACAGAAGAAGAAATAATTATTGAAGACCCTGGCATGGAGATTGACACTATTGCACCAGTGACTGCTAATGAGGAAGTTGCTGAATCTGACGCCAGACCAAGCACTTTTGGGAAATCTTCATCTCAACCATTGGCTATTACTGTCATTCATCCAGAGAAACCCCAGACTTCAACAGCTCTTGACACTATCCCAAGTCAAACTCAGGCTCAAGAGAGTGCTGAAAGCTCAATACCACCACTATCACTGCCTCCAAATTTTGAAGAAATCATTGGCAGAATAGTAGAGGAAAGAGTCAAAATTGAAGTGAAAGAGCAGGTCAGAGAACAAGTTGCAGAAGCTTTGGCTCCTACCAATGTTATGATGAATCAAATGATGAGCATCATGCTCAGTTTTCAACAAAGTCAGAACCTGCCAACCCAAGTTCTTGCCCCTCCACAAAATCCAAATCCAAACCCACCTCCTCCTCCTCCTCCATCTTCTTAGACCTTTATTTTATTTTGTACTGACAACGATGATCCACTTTCCTACCTTTTTGTCTGATGACAAAAAAGGGGGAGAATGGAGAGAGATTAAATTTTATATATATGAAAGTCAGTCTTTTTGAATCTATTTTATGTTGTCTGCATATGCATTTGTGTTACTTATCCTATATGATTGCATAGTTATTATTTTATATGCTCTAATGCTTTTGTCTGATAAGTAGTTCTGCTGATATGATAAGTAATATGTGTTATATTCTTATCTATTGTTCATATCTTATTCCTTTTTATATTCCTGTTTTGTTTGAATGCTTTGTCTTAGGGAGCGCTTTGTAAGCTCTCTTGGACTTTTCACACTCAAATTTAATTAGTTTTTGTCATCATCAAAAAGAGAGAGATTGTTGGAACCAAAGTAATTTGGATTAAAAAATCTCTAAGTTTTGATGTTAACAAAAAGGATTAAATTTGTATGGAAAAGTTTCAGTTAAAGATCTAACAAGTCTTATCAAAGTCTTACAGGGTATTCGAAATTCAATATGATAAGGAAATCTCTTAAGAGTCTATATCCGCATCCAACCGGATAGACGAGCCTTTCAAATTATATGGTATATTTTTAATTATAAGAATATGCTCTAGTAGACGAAATATTAAACAGTACCAATAGACGAGCTCTACTTTATTTTGAATAGACGAGCTATAGAACAGTGCGTGTGGACGAGCTCTTAACTCATGTAATTAGACGAGCGTTGTGCCACGTCAGCAGATGCAAATATTAAGCTATTCACCGATATATAGCAAGTCCAAAGACTTGATAGTAGACGAGCAAAATTTGCCACGTCACTGGACGAGCTAAATAGAATTTTAGCTATGAGCGCATAGACGCACTTTTTAAGTAGACGAGCTCCTCACTTAAAAATGAATGCTTGATATTATCAGAAATAATATCTCGACCATATAAGAATTTTTATTTCAAATGATTATTATTTCAACTATATGATGGTCCTTCTTATTTGTTATTAACGGTTTGATTATCTTGTTTCTACGAGAGAGACATAGTACATATGAGGAATTACAAAAAGTAAAATAGTACAATGCAAAACGACTTGTACCCTGTCACCTTTTACGCTGGAATAGCTGGAAATTGTACAAGGATGGCAAGACAGTTTTTCAAGTTGCATTTGCTCAGAGGTGTGCCCGTTTCATGCATGAATATTGTCATATAGTATAATGGCCATGAGCAAGCTGAGTCACAACGGATATTATATTGTTGATTCTATCCCTAAACGGGAAAATTCAAATACAACCGTTGATGAATTTGAAGAGAAGAGAGAGGTCTCTATAAATAGAAGACCAAGACCTTTGAAGAAACGACTTTTGCACATATACAGAAATCTCAAGAAATCTCTTGCGAGCAAACATTCTTGTATTCTTTCAGAAAATAAAAGTCTGTAATATCTTAGCTTGAATATTGCTATAATATTCATCTGATCTTAAACTTTCATATTCTCACACATAGTGAGTTAGAAGATCAAAGAAACCAAAAACTCTTTGTTAGAGGTAGAGCCTGAAGAGGCTTGGTAAGAAAGGAACACTTGCGAGCCTGAAGAAGTGTTGAATACTTGCTGTAATCTATTTAGAGAATAGTGGAGAAAACCTTCAAGTAGAAGGGACTGGACGTAGCTCTTGGTTGGAAGAGAGTGAACCAGGATAAAACAACTTGCGTGAATCTTCTAATCCCTTATCTCTTTAGTTTTACGTGTTTATACTAACTGTGGGGATTTGAACTTAAATTTCTTATTCTTTCAAAAGTTTGTTTTTCTGTGTGTTTGCTTCTGCCTCTTTATCTTTGTGTGAGAAAATTGTTCTTGAAAAGGTTGTTTTCGAAAAATATTAACAAACACAAATCAACCCCCTTCTTGTGTTTGCCTGTGTTAACTTCAGAAAGGACCTAGATTACTGAAATGATGGGCTAGAGTTCTTGTTTTGAGTTTTGAGGAAAAGATAGGACCTAGATTATCGATGCTGAGATTCTGGCTGGATCTGGATTGCCGAGATATCGGGCTGGATTCAGATTTCCGAGAAGCCGGGCTAGTGTTCCGATTGAGTAGAACTTGGATTTCCGAGACGTCGGGCTAGTGTTCGATTGTGAAGGAGATTTTGAAACATGGATTTTGTTAAAAATCCTAAGTTGGTATTAAATGTTTATTTAATACTTGAACATAAGTAGTCGGGAGCTTTAAGCCTCGACGGGGAAAGAAAGAAACGAAAAAGAAAAAGCGAAACGAAGAGAGTAGTGGAAATCGGCTGCCCTGCTCGAAATGTACTCAATCAGGAACTATTCTGTTTCATTTAGGTGAGATGCGATACCCTAGAACAATTGGGGATCGGACCCAAGAGAGGCCGACCCAACGCGAAACAATTGTGTTATAGGCATATCACGATCCTATCACGCTCAACGAAGGGAAGTTAGGATCTCCGGAGAATTATGAAATAGATAATGAATATTGAAGTGACATGAAATGTTTTACAAAATGCATTTGGTTGTCGGGAATGAATTCCTGTGGCTATATTTGTGATGTTATGTTATATGTTATATTTTTCTGTTGTTGTCATATGTTGTTGTTTGTGAGTCGTGTATGTGGTTGCTATATAAAACTCATATATTGGTATCTCACCTTTGCGTTATTTCTGTTTGGTTTCTATTTGTGGTATTTTGGTTTGAGTGTACAGATGATGCAGAGGAGTTCTCTACCCCACTCGGAGGGATTGGTCCCAACTTTTGAAGAAAGTTGATTTATTGGAATAACACTACAAGAAAAGGGATAATTTCCGACGGACAATTACTGATAGACGTCAATTCCGTCGGTAATCAGGAAATTTCTTATGGAAAATGTCGTCGGTAATCATGAATATGAAAAGCCAACGATATTACCGACGGAATGACCGTCGGTAACCTTACCTACGGATATTCCGTCAGTAACTCCGTGGGAAATGGTGGTGCGAATCTGTAATATTTTGGAGCGTGAATGTACCCACGGCTTAGCCGTCGGCTGGTTTCGTCGAAAACTATTTTTTACATTACCGACGGACCTGCCCGACGGTAATCGGTTCATTATGTGCAACCGAAAACCTTTCTCCCTCACTTTCCCCTTTCTTCTTCTCTTTTCCTCTCCCTCGATCTCCCTCTCTCTAGTTCTCTGCCTCCGCGACCACCGCCTCCCTGCCACCGCGCATCGCCGCCTCCACCTTGCACCACCTCTCTTCTTCTCTCTTTGTCTCTGTTCTCTCCTTCTCCTCCCGCACGCCCCTCACCCCCTCCCCACTGTCTTCTTCTCCTCTGTGTGCCCCACCACCACGAGCCCCACCACCACCGCTGCCACAACATTGTCCCACCACTTGCTCCATCACTGAGCTACTACCACCACCACCTTCCCCCCACTACCAGCCACTACCACCACCACCTTGGTAGGTATTTAGTTTTTGAATTTTTATTTTCTTGAATTAAATGTTTAATGTTTAATTTGTTAATTAAGTGTTTACTGTTTAATTAGTGATGATGCTAATTTGTTTGTTACAGAGTTGCTATTATACCATCATCACCACCGCTGCAGAGGAGCCACCATTGTTTGCACTGCCAGGTGTCTATTTTATTGAATTTATATTTTTTTTGAATTTGTTTGAAATTGTTTATTTTGTCGAGTGTTTAATGATATAAAACAGTTGTTATGGTTTCTTTGGAGTGATTGTACAATTATATTTTGTTGATTTGGAAGTGTAGGAACTTGTGATCTTGATTTATAATTAATGTAGGATTTTAATTCTTATTGTAGTTAATATTCAGCTATCATATAAATTGGTTCAATTAAATTTCAAATAATAAAATTAATTAATTGAAATAATGAATTAATTAAATAACTTTGGAATACTGAAGCATCCATCAAATTAAGTAATGATTTGAAGCAATAAATTAAATGATCGAAGAAGTGTTTCCAATATCCAATGTGTTACCGTGGCGATAGAATTGATGGCTAGGTGTTAGTGAGCGAGAGCATTAAACACAATTATTTGAATTAATTTTTTTAATAATTAATATAAATTACATATTAAATAAATATTAATCAAAGGTGAGATGATTAGGTACTCATGGCGCATCGGAGAGCAGGGATGAGGCGGAGGTCGTGATTAAAACAGATAGTGTAAATAAAGTTGCATACATACATAACAATAAATTTAAAATTAATTAAGATTAAAATTGTAAATAATTATATAACTACGTAACAATAAATTAGATGGAGCATTAAATAAAAATTTAAAAACAATAATATTAAAAAAAGACACGCATCGGGGAACATTGACGAATTGACTGTCATTAAAATGAATTTGCGTAAAAAAATTGAATAACAAAATAGTTTAATATGTAATTATAAAATTAATAATAAAATTTAATATGTGTAAATAACTAATAACTAAATACTTTGCTTCAAAAAAAATAACTAAATACTTACATAACATTAAATATGAAAGTAAATAAATAATAAATAATTATTTAATAAATAAATTAACTTAAAAATAAATGATTTAATATAAAGTTAGACGGATAATTATGCAATTTATTTTTTAGACAAATACTTTGTGTATGATAGTTGCTTATGTGTTTTAATTTTTGTTGTTGTTGATATATAAGTGTCTTATAGAAAATGTCAAACTTTATATAAAATGTCTATATTACTAAAAGTTTTACTTTATATAAAATGTCCAACTTTATATAAAATGTCTATGTTACTAAAAGTTTTATTTTATTATATTTTAGAGTATAATTAATACGTACTAGAGAAAAACCTTAGTTTCCCATTCGAGATTCAATATTATTGAGCATGTGTACTCGTGGTCATGGTATCGCTCATTTTATTGAATCTTGAATTGTCCAATTAGGACAGTTTGGGAAGAAACTTTTTCTCCACTAATATACTAGTTACTCGCTGATTCTTATCTGTTAAATAGTTGATGAAATTTCGGGTCGAAGCATTTCCTTTTGTTCTCTGGGTCCATACTTGATTGTGGTATCTTACCGTGGTCAAGTTGTGTACTTGGAGACCAATGGGAAATGCTGCCGAAATTTCGTCAGCTGTAAGACATGAGAAGCAATGAGTAACTAGTATAATACAGTGGTGAAAAAGTTTTTCCTCGAATGGGATAGGGCCACACCTTTTAAGGAAAGGGAGCGGTTCGGGGTTATAGTATCATGTTTAAAAATATGTCAATTTATCTGGATATGCAGAAGGATGGCATATTATCCCCTGGCCGTAGTTGGGTGTATAATAGGAACGAGTCTGGGAGATGACTTCTGAAACAATCATTTGTAGATGGAGTCAAGGAGTTTATATCAAAAGCCAAGCAACATAGTGATTATGCCGAAGAGGGAGGGATTAGATGTCCGTGCATAAAGTGCAATTGTATGACGGTTTTGATTGATGACAACGTGAAGTTACACCTATACCGACGTGGGTTCAAGCCTAATTATTGGATATGGACTGATCATGGCGAGGAGTTGCCGGATATTGATCTGAATGAAGTCAGTGGTGACGATCTTGACATGGGTGCATCAGGCAGTTGCTTACACGATGACTATGTCGAACAACTCCAGTCAATGCATATGATGGTGGATCATTGTCTTAGGCAACATGGGAATTTTGAGGCGGATGAGTCTGATGACATGGAAGAGCCTCCTAATGAATCGGCGCAGAGATTCTACAACCTATTGTTAGAGACAAATAAGCCATTGTTTGAAGGGGCGTCAGATTCAAAATTATCAATTTGTGTTAGGCTTCTAGCTTGCAAGTCCATTTGGGATGTCCCCGAGCAGTGTTTGGAGTTTTTTTGTAAAATGCTTCAAGATGTGACACCCTTCAAAGAGTTGTTGCCAAAACGTTATTATGATGTGAGGCGGTTGGTGTCGAAACTGGGGTTGGGGGCTAAGAGGATTGATTGTTGTCTGCATGGGTGCATGCTATATTATGATAGTCAGTCTGGCACAAATGACAGTGCTTTGGAAGACACCCAGGTATCGCGTTCAAAGTAGTGATAGTAGGAAGAGCAAACCAGTTCCTGCGAAGGCAATGTTCTATCTGCCAATAATTCCAAGGTTGCAGAGACTGTTTGCATCAACGCAAACTGTGGGACAAATGAGGTGGCATTATGAAAATAGAAGAAATCCGGGCGTTATACGCCACCCTTCTGATGGTGAAGCTTGGAAGCACTTTGATCGGGTACATCCTGATTTTGCAGCAGATCCTCGCAATGTAAGACTTAGGCTGTGTTCAGATGGTTTTACCCTGTACATTCAGGTGTCAGCCTCGCCATATTCATGTTGGCCAGTGATTGTTACACCGTACAATCTTCCTCCCGAGATGTGCATGTCAAAACCATATATGTTTCTGACTTGTCTCACACCGGGACCATCTAATTCGAAGGCTGGGATAGATGTATATTTGCAGCCTCTAATCGATGATCTGAAGAAGTTGTGGGATGGTATGTTGACTTATTACGTTTCAAAGAAGCGAAACTTTATGATGAGGGCGTCACTGATGTGGACTATCAATGATTTTCCTGCATATGGCATGCTCTCTGGTTGGGGGACCCACGGTAAATTGGCGTGCCCGTATTGCAAGGAACATGGAAAGGCTTTTACCTTGAGATATGGTGGCAAAAGTTCCTGGTTTGATTCTCATCGTCGGTTCTTAGATCGTTGACATCCGTTCCGAAGGAATACCCGAGCATTCAAAAAGAATCAGACAGAAGAGGAAGGTCCACCGCCTTTGTTGACTCCTGAACAACTATGGGGTCGCGTTAGGGATCTTCCTAAAGTCATTTAAGCAGGTGCGTCAAAATTACAGGGGTATGGAGAATGGCATAACTAGACAAAACAAAGTATTTTTTGGGAACTACCGTACTGAAAGGATAATCTGTTAAGACATAGCCTTGATGTGATGCATATTGAGAAGAATTTCTTCAACAAAATTTTTAACACGGTTATGAATGTGTCTGGCAAGACAAAGGACAATGAGAAGGCAAGGATGGACATAGCTCTGTACTGTAGACGAAAGGATTTGGAGTTGAAGCCGCATCCTAATGGAAAAATGGTCAAACCAAAAGCTTGTTACACTCTAACCACCGATGAAGCGAAGTCAATTTGTCGTGGTTGAAAGACCTTAGGACCTCTGATGGTTATTCCTCTAATTTGGCATGATGTACTGATGTAAGAACGGGGAGGCTTCATGGGATGAAAAATCATGATTGTCATGTATTCATGGAGTGTTTGCTTCCTATTGCTTTCGGATCGCTGCCCCCTCATGTTTCGAACCCGCTTACAGAAATCAGTCATTTCTTCAAAGATCTATGCTCTGCAACTTTAAGAGCGGATGGTCTGACGAAGGAAGAAAACATTCCAATAATTCTGTGCAAGATGGAGAGGGTATTTCCCCCAGGATTTTTTGACTCAATGGAACATCTCCCTGTCCATCTTGCATATAAAGCGAGGCTTGGTGGACCAGTACAATATAGGTGGATGTATCCGTTTGAAAGGAAATTTTATTATATTTTGACATTTAAATAATTAGCGTCCCTTGAATAATGCCTTGTCACTAATATTTATTATTACTTAGATTCATGGGCGACTCTAAACGATCAGTTAAAAACAAGGCTAGGTGGAAGGATCAATCTGTGCGTCTTACTTACACCGTGAGACAACCCATTTCTGTTCCCACTATTTCAACAACTTCATGTTGGCCCCGAGAAACAAGGTAGATGCTGATAATAGAGGGTATCCTTATATGCTATCCGTATTTAATCTTCCCGGCCGTCATGCTGGCAAGGAGCTTACTTACTGGTTAAGCGATGAGGAGTATGCATCGGCCCATGTTCATGTCTTGATCAATTGCACAGAGGTGAAACCATACCATGAGTAAGTTTCAACAACCCATTTTTTATATAATGTAACTCATGTTATATCAATTTCTCTTTTAACACATCTTACACATTTTATTCGTCAGTGTGTTCTTGCAAATAAATCAATTAAGTCAACAAGATGCTTCTGCTCGTACACATGCAGATTTTCCTGAATGATTCAAGCAACAAGTAAGTGTCGTATACATTAGCAAACAATATATTAAGGTTAATTTGTATTCTAAAAGTAAGTAATTAATATGGCTTACCTATTCGTAGGTGTATCAACAACCATTAAGTGTTAAAAATCAACACTTGAGAGATTTAGCATACGAGCCCTATAGCAGTGTTAGATCATGGCATACATACTTTGTCAATGGGTACAAATTCCACATATCTGAATCGGATGTGGGCAAAAAGACAATTAATAGCGGGGTTGTTGTATAGGGTGAAGGTACTGGTGATTTTTATGGGGTCATAAAACACATTTTCAAGTTACAATACAATACTACTACTTATCCTAAAAAAATAGTCTTATTTTATTGTAACTGGTTTGATCCATCGAAGACAGGCACAAAGGTGGATCCCAAGTATGGAACTGTGGACATTCGCATGGATAGAAGATATCAACAGTTTGATCTGTTTATCGTTGCTCACAATGCAAAACAAGTTTACTATGTCCCTTATCCAGTAATGCGAACGGACAAACCAGGTTGGTGTGTTGCTGTCACTACCAAGCCTAGGGGTCGCATAGAAATCGATGATGCAGAGGATGATATGCCCTTCCAGGCGGATGAATTGTCACATGTCAATGAAGTAATCGAGGTCGAGCGTATTACTGGCATGTTGGGATCTGTAAATGATGGGGAAGAAGTGGTCATTGGCCATCATTCATCAATGCATGCATCATCAGAGGAAGAAATCCAAAGTGATGACTCAATGCAAGAAGAAGAAGAATCGGACTTACAATCAGATGACGATACCGAGTCTGAATAGGAATTTGACTGTTAAGTTATATTTATTGTATTTTAAATACTTATGCAATTAAATGTAAGACTTGACAGTTATTATTGTATTTTAAATATTGTCTTATTAGATTAGTCTTTTACATGTCGTTTGATTTAATGTTTTTACATTGACTTATAATTGTACAATAAAAATAAATATGTCAGCGTCAGGAGGAGAGCCGCCCCGCCCCCACCGCCTAGTGGTGATAAGGGGAAGGGGAAGGCTAAGCGGGGACGATACACCATAAAGTCCCAGGTGCTTGCCAGTTTTGCTACAGGTCCATCACCAACCATTCTACACCCTCCCCCACCCGTTCTACACCTTCACCGACCCATACTACACTATCCCCTACCCATACACCATCCCTGACCCACACTACCCCACCCTCCACCCATATTGCACCCACTCGCTTTGGGCCACGACGCCCACTAGCCGGCTACTCACCGCCCCTTACTGGACCCACACCACACCTACACTCAGCACCACCATCATCATCGGCTGTCCCGGCCATACAGCCAGCAGGTTTATCATTCATGCCGACTCCTAGGATGCCGCCACAGCCGGACATTCCATCCTCATCATCCGTGCCCGCATACAATGACGGCACGGACATTCCGGCCACATCGTCTGTGCAGCAGCCGGCCGCGCAGGAGATCTTGCCTGAGTGGGCCAGGATTCCTGCACCCGAGGATCGACCATGGGTCACGCCTGTTTCTGGATCGTAAGTCATTTTTAATTTAATGTTTTATAATTTTGACAATTTTAATTATTATTCATCAAGTATTTAATTTTTATTTATAATATTGCTGAATTAATAAAATTATAAAATTTTCAGCTTCATCCCATCGAAAGTGGGATCGAAGCACGTTATCTACGCCCTCAAGGCGCAGTTTCGTCGCTTCTGGCCATCATGGGAGTCGATCCCGAAGGAGGACCGGGATCGTATCTTCACACGATTCAGGGTAAGTCGTTTATTATTATTTTTTTCACGTATTTTATATATCTTTTTTTATTATGTTATTAATATTTCTTCTTTGTTAATAGGCCCTTGTGCGCTGGTTGCCGGAGCATACCGCTCAGATACGTGCCATTTTTTACGACAAAGCTTCTGCTCGATTGAGGGACATGCTCCGGGAGGCTAGGGATAGTCGGGAGCGTCCGGATTACATCGGCCCCAAGATTTGGGCCCGGCTGTGTGCGCACTGGGACACTCCAGAGTACAGGGCGAAGTGTGAGCAGGTGAAGAGGAATCGGGCCTCCGAGAAGGGTGGGAGCATGCATACTGGTGGCTCGATTAGCCACATGCAGCATGCCATGAACATGGTATGCACTTATAAATTTTATTTATAAAATATATCTTATTATTCAAAAATTTTATTATAATTAATTGCTTTTATTCTTGTGTCGGTTGCAGGCAGGAGAGCTTGCCCGGTCTGTTGATGTCCCCATGGTCTTTGAGCAGACGCATATTCGCTCGGACCCAGCCGAGTTTGTTGATGAGAGGTCGAGGCAGACAGTGGGGAGCTAAAGTATCTTTTTATATTTAATGTATCTTTTTATTATTATAGTTTAATAATATAGTTTTTGTAATGTATTGACGTAGGAGGATTACAATGCTAGGTTCAGTCAGGTAGCGTCTGAGGTTGCCTCTTGCTCTGGTGCCTCAGATCCATCCCAGCTAGACCCCGCCGAGGTTGAGCGATTACAGACTCAGGTCTGGATGGATGTGGCAGGCGGGAAGAAGAAGGAGCGGATTTACAGGACCGCGACTTTGGCTTGTTCCATCACTCAGGGGTCGATGCCGAGCTTGACTATTTGGGAGTCTACCTCCTCCGGTTCACAGGACACGGAGAAGGTGCGACAACTGAGGTAGGAGGTGCAGGAGCAGAAGCAGACTGCAGAGCGCATACAGCAGCGGCCAGATCTCATGCAGTAGCAGATGGAGACATGGTCTACGGTGATGACCTCTCTGCTCGATTTGCTTCCACCAGAGAGGCGCAGCACTATATAGGATGTCATCCATGCTGGCAGCCCTCCACTACTTCTACCGTGCCACCACCACAGCCGCATGATGCTGGTGTGTCTTCTAGTTCGCATCATGATGGTCAGCTGACGCCGGTGAACTCCCCCCGACAGGATGACGATGGCAGTTATTATGATGATTATTAGGTTAGTTTTAGATTTAGTTGTGTTTTGTAAATACACGGATATTTTATGTATGAAATATTTATGTTTTTATGTTAATTTAAATGCCTTTTTAAATTTATTTGTAATTTCAATTTTGGTGTCAAATTAATAATATAATATATTAATTATAATAAATCAAATAAAAATAAAAACTAAAAAAAATTATATTTAAAAAATAATAATAATTAATAATTTAAAAAAAAAATACCGTCGGAAAAGTTTCTGATGGAAACTACAGTCGGTAAGCACAGACAAATTTCCAACGGAAGTTGCCGTCGGTAAACACTCACCAGATTTATGACGGAAACTTTCGTTGGAAACAACCCAACATTTTCCGCCAGCTTTTTCTGTCAGACGGATTTTGCCCATCCATCGGAAACCGTTTCCTACGCTTCTCGTACCGACCGAATACCGTCCGTCCGAAATTCCGTCCGAAATGTTGTTTTCCGACTGCTTTTTGTCATTTCCGACGGCTCTTTTCCAGTAAGAGTCTCATAATACGACCAGCTTAGTCTATCGAGTCAAGTTTAGTTTTGGAGAAGTTTCATATTTATTTGCATTATGGCTCTGAGAGTCTTTTATTGGATTACTGTTATGTTTATGAATGTCTTTTAGAATGACTAGCTTAGGTTTTTAAGACGTTGTTGATTAATGATAGTATGTATGTTTATGACTCGGAGAGCCTTTATCTTGGATAGAATGTTTATGGCTCAGAGAGGCTTTCTTTTGGATGAAAATATAAATATATTAACAGGTGTTTTTGTTTGGGATGTTGAAATTACAGAGGAGACTGTCGAATTTTTTTGTAAAAATTATAGACCTGTATTCAAGTATGTTTCTAAAAAGAAAATAGACTTGCCAGGCTAGGATTGTAAGCTTGTGCACCGGTAACGGCTTAGGTTTTTGGGTCGTGACAAAATTTATATACATGACCAGAATCTATACAGTGATAGGTGAAAATGTGGTGTTATTATCTTATAAAATGTTAAAGTTCTTACCGCAACTGCAGAAAAATAAATTTTATATCCATTTTTTTTCTAACACTTAAGTACTTATATAATTTTTTTTTCCCAAAAACAAACCAACAACTTTCTTTTTTTTCATTTTCGAAAGGAGTTAGATATGTAACGCCCAAGGGGGGTGTTACATCTAAGGCCAAGTCCACCCTCTTTGAAAGATGAACAAACCTTGTGCCAAGCTACTGTAACCACCGTTTTAGTATGAATGTTTCTTGATCAAATGAAGTTTCTTACCCATCTATCAATAGATTTCAAGTGGGAGATAGGCCATGAATATATGTGGAAGCTATACATTTGCATTTCATGAATGATTGAGTTAACAAGCTGAATTATTCCCATGATAGAGAACCCTTCCAACTAGCTAGCTTAGCCTTAATTTTATCAGCAATTGGCTATAAATGCCTCGCTTTAGGTTTGACTTGGAACAAAGGGACACCAAGATAAGTAAAGGGAAGAGCACTGATGAGAAGCCAAGTAGTCCAGCAATATTAGAAATCCTTCTAGGAGAGATTGACCCTCTAGCTTCTTCTGATTTTCTATTTCCCAATCTTAATTCTATTAGCTTATTCTCCTCCTTCAGACTTTTGTCCAAACTCACGACTCCACAAGCCACTATTATTTGCTTGCTAGTAGCCACAAAGCATCTCCACCTGCTATTTGACTTGAAAGGCTGCAACCAAAAGTATAAGGCAACGAGTATTTCATATTGCTATTTCTCTCTTATATTTATGTATTCCTATTCATTTGAAGAGTTAAAGTGAACTTTTGAAGTGACCAAGTGGGTTACTGACGGTGTTGAGTTCTTGAAGGCGTAATTGGGTTAACGATTTTCAATAGATAATGTCAATATGCAATACTCATCATTTTCAGTTTCTCTGTTTCTATCATTTCGTCACTTTTTTCTTTTGATTTTAAAATTTTATTTCATTTATATTTTTTTTTCCATGTTACCTTTTTTTATTGCTTCATAGCGGTAGAAGATTTCAATACAAAGTATGAATCTGGTTATGAAAAAGAAGAGTTCAAAAACTAATTCAAACACAACATTCATATAAAGGATTCTGCAATAAGTTCAATTGATGGAAAAATGGTAGAAAATCATTTTTCAAATGCATGCATTGTTAATAGAATATTATTGATAATACCTCTAACTGTCGTCATCACCAAAAGAAGTTTTTCAAAATTAAATTTGCTCGATTCCTAATTGAGATAAAACATGCTATAAGAAAGATTGAATTGTCTAGTTATATTATAGAGAGTGAAATATTAGAATTAAATGATGATAAAACTTTAATAAATGGTTTTGTAGCTTAAAAAGATATAAGACTAAAATGAAAATTGATTACATATGTTAAATCAGGCCTCGAACATGAACTTTGCCTAAGGCCATAAATTTTTAGACACTACCCTAATAGCTGTCAAAATGGATTCTAACCCTTGAGTCAATCTACCTCACCATGGGATTCAGTTGGGTTGTGTTGAAGAAAAATCCACTAAAAAGGATGGTTAATTTCAACCCAACTTGTGTAATTCACAATCTGGTGAACTATTTTGAATTTGTAGTCACACTTAGCAACACATAGACCTTTCAAAATGTGTTTGACCCATGAGTCAATCTGGCTTACCACCGGTTCCAGTCGGTTTGGGTTGAGAAAAAAATCAGCTCGAAGAAATAGGTTAATTTCAAGCCAAGTGAAGCAAGTTTGCTCATAGGTTGGAGTTTTTCTTTGGCGATCTGAGTTAGTTGGGCGTGGTGCTACTTCTTCATGGGTGGGTGCTAAACATGTTAGTGGTGGTGGGTTAAGGTGTTAAATTTTCCCAAATGCTATCAAAACTTGGGATAATCAAAGAGGGAAAAAGTTCTAGACTCGATAGGCATCAACCACAATCATCACATGGTTACCATTCTATCGTTGTTATGTTTGTGTTTACTGTTCAACCTAAGACCATTGCGCGTTCACGTTCTACCTTTTCTATGCTAAAAGTTTGTTGTTAAAGTCACCGAAAACCTCCTCCATTGTTCGAGGTATTGATTGTGCTATCCCTTCAATCCTCTCAATTCTCAAATGCACAATTGAATTCAATGAAGATTCATATTAAATATATGTTTTATTTTGTTTTGGACCAATTTCAGTTACTGCCTAAGAGCAAGTTGAAAGAATATTGTGTAGCACGTTATTAAGTGTTTAAAATGGTAGTTAAATGCCAAATAGCGCCCACATGGTTGTGTTGGTGGATCCTATGTGGCTTAATCTTATGTTGGGCAGGAGGAAATAGAAAGAAGAAAATAAAAAATTATAGGGTAAAGGTTGCACATGTTACAAAGAGGCAGAGAGAAGAAGAAATAACGGGGAAAGTGAAAAAGGACTTGGGTGGTGTGTGATGAACATAGATTTGATGTATTAATTAGCCCTCATACTTGCTATTTTTAAACATATTTAATCTTAATTAATGGGTCTTAAGTGTATTTGATGACTTTGTGTTGAAATTGGGCCCAATTGCATTTTTCGACATTATTTGCATTTTTCGACATTTCTTCTGTATTTTTAGACTAACTTTGGATGTAGACACTTAAAAATTGTGATCTTTATATTTTAGGAAAGCTAATATAGTTATCTACATCTTTCATGAAGAGATCGAGATCTAATTCGGATGATTGAAGGGTCAAATTAGAGCTGCAAGTGAGACCAAATGTCATCACAAAAAAATAATGTTTACCAACCAAAGAAATTGGTCGCTAAACATGCTAATTTGGTCGCTATCTTGTTTAGCGACCAAAATAGCGACCGAATAAATGGTAGCAGAAACCCTGGTCGCTAAGGTTTTAGCAACCAAATTTATGTTTCGGTCGCCAAATAGAGACCGAATAGTCGGTCGCTAAATTATATAATTCAGTCTCAGCCAAGTTAGTCGCATTATCAGGGTAACCGAGTTTGGTGACTGATAATCGGTCGCTAATATTGGTTACAGTAACCAATATTAGCCACCGATACTTCGGTCGCTAAAAAATGAAATAATTTAATATATTTATTTATTTTTCCTAATTTAATCTTAGCGACCGATGTTGGGGTTGCCATTTCGGTCGCTAATATTAAATTTTTTATTTTGTTTTTGGTTTTTATTTTAAATTTTATTTTAAAACTTAATAAACAATATTTTTTTTTTACTTTAATATTCTTCAATTTACTACTGCAACTCACCAATATAAAAAAAAAAAGTATCATATAAATAAATAAAAAATGTCATACAATAAAGTGAATGTAAATCCATAAAATGAAAAAAATACAACTGAAAATCATCAGTCCTGGGGAGATGGACGCGGCGGATGCGGAGGGGACCAACTGTGCTCACCATCTGTGCCACCGTTGTCTGCCATCTCCCCGTCCTCCGGATCCGCATCATCAGTAGTAGGAGGCGGCAGAACTGGAGGAGCGACAGCAGGCGGCACAACTGCCAGAGCATCACCCTGAGCAACTGGAGCCTGGATCCTCATCTGCTCCAACACAAGCCGTAGTCTCTGGCCCTGCTCCATCATCGTCTGCAGTAGGTGCTGGTGTGCCTGCGTCAAATGTGTAATCTGCTCCTGGTATCGTTGCTCTATCTCCCTCTTCTCCCGAAGTTCCGCGTTCAGCTTCGTGATGGTGTCCTGCATCTGGTTGAACTGCTCCGAAGGGACGGTATTCGTATACAAAGGAGCAGGCGTGCCAGACGACAATGCGATAAACTCGCTGCCCAAGTGTCCGAGGCCATACACGTGCCCCTTCTTGTTCCTGCCCCCGACGACCTCCAAATATATGGCGTTGTCATCGACGGAGACAGGAGAGCGGGGTCCCTCACCAGTCAAGGCCTCATACTGTGATTGTGAGGCACGTGATATGGCATCGTCCTTCTTCTCGTTAAATCCAACCTGCAAAGTATAGTTGAAGAGATAATTAGTTACAGTTTAAACAATATTAAAAAATTAATAATAATAAATTACTAGTATATACTAATTAAAATGTTTTTTTACTTACATCATAGTTACGGGCCTAGTCGTTGACCCATTCCCCCGACTTCAACTTCTTTGTCCTCTCCACCAACTCCATAGCAGTGGGGAGTCGTTGTTTCTGTGCTTTCTGCACAGAAAAAAATATTAAATTCATAAGAATATTTAAAAATGAAAACTAATTAAAAAAGTACGCTAAGTTAATAAAGTTTTAAGTATTATCAGCTCGTCGAAGTGGGCAGCGGCTGATTTAAAGTCGCCGGTGTAGGCACATGCACCACCATCAGTAACTCGATTATGCCGAGCTATGGCCTGCTTCTCCTGGAACTTCTCAGTAGCCCAATACTGTTCCAGCCCCCTCCTGATCTCAGGATCTAACCACTTCCTCTTATCCTTACCCTTCCTCAGCTTGTTCATGGCATTCTTCATGGCCAATGAACCTTTATGCTCAAATATGGACCTGATGAGATCCTCCAAAGCTTGGTTCCACGTATACTCTTTCTGCAACATACACTTTCTAGGCAATTGTTATATATATTTAACTTAAATTTAAATTAATAGGTAATGTAAATTTATTTTAAATAATATAATAAATTGTTACCTTAAACTCTTTAAACAGCTGATCCCTATGGCCCTTAGGGATCCCCTTCCATGTAGGCCATGGACCATCAAACTTCTGCTTTATGATCTTCGAGATCGAATCAAAAGGGCCCTTCGCAGGCAGAAAGCTACAGGAAAATTACAGCATTAATAAATGTTGTGGATAATTAAACAAGTAATATGGAAATTAACAATACTTATATATCAAAAAAATTAAGTTAGCTTACTCGTTATCCCCCCTGGGGATAAGAAGAGTCCTCCAGTCGGATGAATCACGGCTCTCCTACACCGATGATGATGATAGTCCTGGCATGGGTGTGGATGATGACAGTGCAGCCTGTGACCTACATCTGAGGGCTGCGTAATAGGTGCAACTCCATCACCCTAAGGCCCGTCCACAGAGGTACTGGCAGGGCGGTCTCGATCTGAAGTTTGTGGGTCAGCCGGGGAGGATCTCTGGCAGCACGACCTCTGCCACGGCCTCCCCGACGACCACCGCGCTGCCCCTACCTCTAGTGGAATCTGCCATCTGTGTAAAAAAATGATAAAGCTATTACATCACAGTATAAATAATAACTAATTAATCAACAAGTTTAGACATGAATAAACATTACACAATGAATAATGCATATATAAATTACCTTAGTAGAATCTCCGTCACTAAATTCACCCTCACTCTCATCAGTCTCACTTGATTGGAATGTGCCTTCATTTGATTCGTCCAACTCAAATTGATCCATTAACTCTCTTTCAACTTCTTCCCCATCACCGGAAATGTCCGCCAGAGAATTAACAATGATGTCCGGCGCAATGATAACGTTATCAGTAATTGTACTGTAATAAACTTGATCGGCCTGTTGTGAAAAAATGAATGGGTCGTACGCCTTATTATACCTACTAGATAGCCTAACTTCAACATTCCCATAATTTTTTTCGATTTTTATCCTTACGTCAAGAGTAGGATCAAACCAATCACACTTGAAGATAACTAACTTCATCACGAGGAAACCGGTAAACTCAAGTTCAAGGATGTCTGTTAGAGCCCCACAGAAATCATCCTCTTCATTGCCATTAGTGGCTCGCACACAAACACCATAGTTACACGACTACATTCCTTCACTCCATTTTTTTGTGTTAAATTCATTTACAATGTAAGTGTTCCATGATGTAACCCATCTTTTAGGCCCCCATGCCAAATTAGTCAATAATGGATTTTGAACATTGTTTACTGGATCTAGTATCTACAAATTTTAATAATATATCCAACTTATACACCATATATATTTAAGGAGAGAAAAAGTATTGCAACAAATGAATATGCTTAACTTATATATTTATTGAACCACATAGCAAAGTGAGAAGTAATTTCTCGATCAACCTGAGCGTTCTAAATGTCAAGTTGGATTTCCCTTATAAAATTGCCATACATCCTACACATGGAAGGTTAACATCAGGACGATTATATAACCATAAATGACAATTGAACTTATAAAAGACATTGTAGACACTTACTCTAAATATGGCACCACCTCATCACAATTTTGAAGGATGTACAGATGAGCAACATTAATGTCACGCTGCTCCAAGAAATATCCTTGAGATTTGCCACTAAATCTGCCCGGATAGTTGAATATTGATATAGGAGGACTAGTTGAAACAACATTTTGAGGCATCCTAGTCCTTCTCGTTTCAACTTCATCCAGATAGTAATAAGAGGCAAAAGTGGAAGTCTCCTCTACTAAGTATGCTTCATAAATGGAACCCTCTACTCGTGCCTTGTTCTTGACTTTGTGTTTAAGGGGGTGCAAAAACCTATTAAAGAAGGATACATACAAATAATTACTAGTTTTAATGAAAGCTAAAATGGATACCCCGCATTTGGATACATACAAATAATTAATTAAAATAATTGATGTTGTATACTTCTCAAATGGATACATCCAGCGGTATTGGACTGGACCACCAACTCTTGCTTCATAAGGTAGATGAACTGGAAGGTGTTCCATTGAATCAAAGAAACTTGGAGGGAAGATTTGTTCCAACTTATATAACAACACGGGTATCTTCTCGTCCATATCCTTCAATTGTTTCACATTTAGTGTTATCGAAGTAAGCTCCCAAAAAAAATGGCTAAGCTCAACAA
The DNA here is from genome assembly GCA_035048595.1 of Echinosophora koreensis. Classification (NCBI taxonomy): domain Eukaryota; kingdom Viridiplantae; phylum Streptophyta; class Magnoliopsida; order Fabales; family Fabaceae; genus Echinosophora; species Echinosophora koreensis. The sequence goes on along the minus strand of JAPCYP010000158.1, from coordinate 111,674 downwards.
GTAGGTTCCAAATTGGTTTCGGTAACGCGTAGAATGCAATTGGAAGCAACCATTGCATGAACACGTGACAATCATGACTCTTCATTCCATATAACTTTGCTTCCTTAATGTCAATACATCTACCCAGATTGGAAGCATACCCATCGGGCAATTTTAGTTCTTTAACCCATTTACAATAGCTACTTTCTGTGGTTTGCTTAGTGTATAACTTGCCTTCGGTTTGATAAGTCTGCCACGACCACTGTCTTGCAACTCAAGCTGCTTCCGATTACAAATTTCCACCAAATCCAATCGGGCTTTATTTGTATCCTTTGTCCTCCCCTTGATGTCCATCACAGTGTCAAACACATTCATAAACACATTACTCTCAGTAGTGTGTTCTCCAGTACGACAACCTCCAAAATATACTTTGTTTTTATCCAATTATGCTTGACGCCATAATCAGGAATATGTTCTCCATGGGATTCATGGACGAGCAGTAAATTCTCTACTCTTCACCATAAATTAGGACCAGAAAAACGCGGGGGAGGGGGTGTGGTCTCCGCACAACGTTTCTTGAATGCATTCATGTCCCTCTTATAAGGATGATCTTGTGGAAGGAATTGACAATGACAATCAAAATATGAGATCTTTCGACTATTTTTAAGCGTGAATGCCTTCGATCGCTTCATACATATTGGGCACCAAGCTTCCCTACAGTCATCCAACCCGACTTCATCCCATAGGCAGGGAAGTCATTGATCGTCCACATCAAAGCTGCTTTCATCATGAAATTCTGCCTCAAAGATACGTCATAAGTCAACACACCATCATTCCACAACATTGTCAACTCATCTATTAGGTGCTACAAGTACACATCGATCTTCCCTTTTGGATTAGACGGACTCGAAATTATGACTGTCAGGAACATAAACTCCCGCTTCATGCATATCTCTGGGGGAAGATTGTACGGAGTTAGGATAACCGGCCAACAAGAGTAGGCTTTTCCAGATTGCCCGAAAGGATCAAATCCATCTGTACATAATCCTAATCGGACGTTCCGAGGGTCCTGTGAAAACGCCATATGAACCCTATCAAAATGTTTCCAAGTTTCTCCATCCGACGGATGACACAAGACATCTTGCTCCCTTTGATGCTCACTATGCCACCTCATATGAGATGCAGTGGCCATTGAAGATTACAATATTATAAGTATTGGCACGAGCAGAAAGTACCATAATATCTTTTTTAAAGCGATCTTCTTCTCAATGCCCCTCCTAGTGGTTGTCTTCTACCGATCCGCACCACAAAATCGACAACATGTTATGCTATCCGCTGAATCATCCTTGTAGTACAACATACATCAATTCGGGCAACAATCAATTTTCAAACACCCCAGACCCAAATTCTCCACAGACTTCTTAGCATGATAAAAACTAGTAGGCATCCGATTGTCTTCTGGCAACGCCTTGGACATTGACATGACGAGGCGATTAAAATATCCTTCTTGCATAGTAATCAGATTTGATACTCAACCATTCCATACACATCGGCAACTCCGTATACTCCCGACATCCTTCCCACAACGGAGATCTTGCAGCACTCAGCATGTTATACAATCTTTGAGCTTTGGGATTCGGATTCTCCTCTATGTATTGGGAACCCATTCCACCATCTTCTCCCCCATCTTCTTCTATGCAACACCAACCGAGGGTCCAGCATTATCCATTATCATCTGCTCATATGGATTCAATTCTTCCCTCCGATCACCACTTCCATAGTACGAACCTTCAAACACAGCTGGGTTAAAATCTGGCAACGTCTCACCATGGTTACTCCACCAATAGTAATCAGGTATGAAGCCCTTCTCATAAAGATCGATCACAACTCCATCCACGCTTTTGAAAGATTTACACTTGCATCTTTTGCAAGGACTCCTCAAATGATCATCGCCCCGCCTTATAAATCTCTCCTGGCTAACATCAAACTCTATAAACTCACCCACTCCAACTCTAAACGCTTCCCTAAACTCTTCCCTAAGACGTTTATTCCGATCCAACCTACGATACATCCATTTCCGATCCTCCGAAATCTCCATTGCTGTCAATAAATAGCCTGAGCAACCCTACAACGACACTTATATATTATGGTGCATTCCAATAACTTCATCAATATTTTTCTTATGACAGAGTATGAACCTATCCCATTCGAGAAGAAACCTTTACCACACTCGATTAATAAAAGTTATTCCCTTATTCAAATGCCTTATACTTAACGAAATTTCGGCAGCATTTCCCATCGGTCTCCAAATACACGACTCGAGCATGGTGGGATCCACCACGATCAAATATGCACCAGGAGAACAAAAGGAAATGCATCAGACCGAGATTTCGTCAAGTATATAAGGCATTTGAACATGGAAATGCATCAGAGCATGTGTTTGGAAATTTATATTTTCGATTGATGATGACCACTACAGAAAAGGGCTTTAATAGCGCACTTTCAATAGCGCTTTAATGAGAAACGCTACTTAAAAATAGGCGGAAGGCTTTTAATAGTGCTTCCTAGAGGAAGCACTATCTATTTCTTTTCCTAAGACAACGCTTCCCCAAGGAAGCGCTATTGAATGTTGATGGGTAGAAATAGATAGCGCTTCCTCAAGAAAATGCTATCATAGGTGAACAATAAGACAGTGCTTCCTCAAGGAAGTGCTGTCGTAGGTGAAAAATAGACGGCGCGCTTCCTCAAGCATGCAGTATCTATTCCTTTTCCTGAATAAACTTCACTCGCCACACACTTTTCATCAACACTCTCGACAGACTTTTCGCGCGACCTACTCAGCCACCACAACCATTGTCATGGCTCGACCTAACCCTCGTTGCTCGCGACCGCCGCCTCCCTCCTCCGGAGAAACCCTCATTCAGCGCCTTCTTGTTTGTGCCGTCGTCTCCTTCGTTCGTGCCTCTGTCCAGCAACATTGACCTCTCTCCTTGTTCGCGCTTCTGCCTCACAACCGCCGTACGTCTTCTATGCTGCCGCCGCTGCCGTCCTCGTCCTCACCACCATACTGCTCGTCCTCGTTCATCGCCGCTCATCCTCAACGTTCTTTCTCCATTGTTCCAATCGCACCTCCTTTATGCTGTAATCTTGTTCAATATCTGACGTAATCTTGGTTCAAGCTATAATCTGTAGCATCTTCTTATCTGGTAAGTTCTTTAAGCTCTTATCCATCATTTCCACTTAGAGGATTTTGTGGATTTTGAGGAGTCCAAAATAGGTTTTTCGCTGATGTTCACATTGGGATTTTCCGAGATTGAATAGATTGTTGCTACACTTGTTGCATTCTTTTGGCATGCTTGTGCATTTGTCTGTTTGTTAATATGCCAAGAAGGGAATTTCGTGAAGTTTTATGGATTCAATAGATCTATTGTCAATTTTGGCATATACTGATTGAGTTTGAACATCAATTATGGCTTGATGGGTCTGTCCTTTTGGAAACCACTGTGAAATTTGCGTTGTTAAAATGTTAAAAAGTTCAAGGTTCCTTTCGTTCTCTGTTGCACAAATGCTATCAACTGTTTTGCCTTGAATTTGCTTTTGGTTCTATTTTCCAACCATTGCACATCTTGCTTAAAGGCCAATTCTAATGTTATCTGGACGTTTTATAAATGAAATATTGGGCTATAGAAAACAGCCTTTGGTTTAGATTAATTGATTTAATATGCATACTTAGAACTGTGTAGCTATCTGGTTTTGTATCCATTTAATATTTTCATGTAGAAAAGATACTATTCTGTCAAAAGTAAACCCATTAACCCAAAATACCTTTGAGACTACCTACCTTGCAATGCTGACTGCTTTCTGATAAATTATATTTAAGTTCATATTTTCCTTGGAGGATTAAGTTAAGTAATGGTTTTTCTCTATAGATTTCCAGTCTTTGAGCCATTTGTTTGAGTTAAGCTATTGAATTTTGGATACTCTATGCCTTTGTATTTTCATTTAAACAATTCTAGAATACTAGTAATTTTTTCAAGTTTAGCTATCCTGACTTTGGATGATTGCTTTTACATTTATTCCATGCAACTGGAGTTATTTTGTCTCTTCCAATCTTGCATGCACTAATATGTATGTAAGTGATTATTCACTATTTTGCATACACATTCTCCAACAACTGACTAGAGCTTGATCTATGGCAGTCTTGCTTTTGAATAAATCATTATCACCATTAATATAATGTGTCTTACTGCTTATGTTACATTTGTTTTACTACTAGATGATCTCAAGTCTCCTTTGACTTTTCAGAATCAAACCCAGATTGGTAGACCCATCCTTCAGGCCTCAGAAGATTGACATCCTTGCTGCTATGGAGAATTTCCTAAACCTGTTGCGTATAAGGTACTCTTCACCACTTTTTCTGCTTGAGGACAAAAAAAGCTATCAATGTGTGGCACTTTAAATTTCATCTTTATCAACGATTAATTATTTCCTCCATTTTAAATCTAGTCATATGGCTTAAATATTGTTAATTTCATTCTCTTTTTTATTCTTTTTTATTTCAGATTTATTAGTTAATGTATTGTATTATTATGATGGATATTTTTAGGCAAACCAATATATTGCTGCTGAAATTGATGTTAGAAAGTGAGTGTTTTTATTTTCTTTTATTTATGTGAGAAAGTGAGTATAATTGAAAGCTAGTAACTTGATTATGTGTTTTCATATTTGCAGGGCACTGTTACTTTCTATAATTTGGCTTCAAAAAGTTCCAACAACAAAATTTACTAATGTAAGTTAGCACTAGCTTGGTCCATAATTTTTCAGTTCTTCAAAATTAAGAACTCGAGGCCATAAATCAATCATGATCAGCTTCAAGGGTTAATAAGTCTCTGATTTGGAAGCAACTATTATTTTTGCACAATTAGTATAATATGGATCCTGGATTTTTGAAAATGTTATGTTGGATTATGAATTTTGCTTAATGGTAATCCATTAGGTATATTTATAGCATGTTCTAAGGGAGCCTGCCCTCATCATGTATGCCATTAGTATTTGTTCTTAACATGTTTCTTATGATACTTACTTGTTAAATGTTCTTGGGCTCATTTGGCATTTGGTGATTTCATCATAATTATATTTAAGTTTAAAATCCTTGTTGTGGATGGACATATCCTTGTTGCTAGCCTACTGTTTTGCTTTCTGTCGTGGTGATCATATGTCATCTTCCTGATGTCTTATTGTAGAATTTGTTTTTCAGAAATCTGCAGTGTCAAAGTTTTTGTGCGGGAGTGCAAACACTTGTGAGAATTTGGTTGGGTGAGTAAATGAAAATATAGAGTATAAACAGGAAAGGGAGAGATGGCTCTGGCGGCTTCACAAATAGAGAGGCTTCTTAGATTCAATTTTTTCTAATATCTAGCTGCTGGTCAGCTCCTTCTATTGTGTTTTCTTTGTGCAGGGTGCCTGGAAGTGCCTTTTGGCTAGCCATACAGATGGGGTTCTACCTAGTTTTTGTACCTAGCAGATTCGGCCTAAAGCAAGAATTGCCTGTGGAGTTATATGATTCTTACTTTAGCAAACCAAATAGAAGGGGTTAGTCATCCTAGATATGTATTTTAAAAATTGATTTTGTTGTTACAAGTGTGCTTTCCTGGTTTTGGTGCATTTGTGTATATGTGCAAGTGATCTGTGTGTGTATCTTATGCAGGCCGGCAGCAAGGATTCGGTGCCATTAGGCACAAGATAGAAGCCACATGCAGAAATTGTGTAGAATTACTAGTGTGTTGGTTAATTAGCTTATATATATTGTAAGTAGTGCACACATGTATTGATTATTTAGCTATAGTTATTGTCCAGTGTAAGTTACCTACTTTTTGGTATATGAACTTAAATATTAGAATTGGTTATGTGTACGTGTTACTGTGAATTGTACACTATATATATATATATATATATATATATATATATATATATATATATATATATATATATAAATTCATGGTTTTGTTGAGTGCATTGGGATGTATAAGCTGTTTGATGTCCTGGTTCTGCTGAATGTAGGTGGGAAATGTAAAAAAAAAAAATGAAAATAGAAATAAATAAATAAATAAATAAATAAGGGAATAGGCAGCGCTTATTCAAGGAAGCGCTATCTAAGAAATGCTATCTATTCCTCTGGCAATAGATGAAGCACTGTCAATTCCTCACTTTAGATAGCGCTTCTAAGAAGCGCTATCTATTCCTTACTTTCGGTAGCGCTTTTAAAGCGCTATCTTTTCTTCCACTTTTAGTAGCGGGTGAATAGATAGCGCTTATAAGCGCTACTAAAGACAAAAAATAAGCGCTATTTAAGTATAAATATTTTTTGTTGCATGAATGTAGGATTAACGGTGGTTTGCATGAGATGTCATTAAACGTCGGATAGAGAATATAGGTTCTTTAATGGCAAAATGCATTAAAAGTTAGTGTTCTCTTAATTTAACGTTCAAATACATATGTTGAAAGCTTGGATCAACTTATTTATCGACTTAGTGGTTAACGTCAGTTTTGGAATTTTATGAAGTTATGTTTTGAATCTTTTAGCATGTTATCATTAATGTTTTTCAATCCTTTATTGCTTACAAACAGCTGATAAGTCTGTTGTCGAGATACTGATGAGTACCTTAACCACCATGAAATTTGATGGTTCACGTACTATGCATGAACACATTATAGAAATGACAAACATTGCAACAAGACTTAAGTCATTGAGATGTTGAAGAGTAATTCCTTGTGCAATTTATATTGAATTCATTACTGTCTAGGTATGGTCCTTTCCAAATGAACTATAGTACCATGAAAGATAAATGGAATGTGCATGACTTGCACAATATGTTAGTTTAGGAGGAAACCATACTTAAGAATCAAGAAAATCATTCCATGAATTATGTTATTATCAAGGAGCTGCAATGAAAGCTGACAAGAAATATGACAAGAAAGGGAAGGACTCCTAAAGATCAATGAGTTCTCTTTTTTTATCAAATCCACAAGAAAGAACATTATGGAAACATATGTTATCTTTGTAGAAAGACTGGGCATTTCCAAAGGGATTGTCCAAAACATAAAACTTAGTTCAGAAAGAAAGATAAGCTCAATGCTCATGTATGTTCCAAATTAACTTTAGTCGAAGTTTCCTTATAATACTTGGTTGATTGATTCTAAATGTACAACTCATGTTTCAAATATGATGCAAGGATTTCTTACGACTCGAACCACTTGACCAAATAAAAAGTTTGTCTTTATGGAGAATAAAGTGAAAGAAGTATGAGAAATTTATTTAATGTTAGTGGAGACGGGAACCTCAGAAGAAGTATGGTCCACGTCCCTTTGTAATTCAGTGAATCTCCACTATCCTTACCCCTCATTGGGAAAATTTTTCCAATCAAGAGCTCGAATGAGGCCGTTTCTGCGTGGGTACAAATGGTCATCTCTAATCTAATATTGACTTTAGGAGAAATAAAAAATTAACCCCGACAAAATCGCCCAAATATCTCCAAGAGCAACACCCAATGGGGGTTGCTTATCAAGTTCTTAGAGTTAAGGACAACTTTTTCATGGGCTGAACCATTGGAAATAAGTGTTGTAGATCCCACATGTAAGGACGTTTGCTTATAAAAGCAATTGGTCCGTATATAAGGACAACCAATGAAAAGAAGAGAGGGAAAATGTTAGGAGTATGGATAGGGTTTCCCTAGAATTCGAGGACAAGGAGCCTTCTTAAGAAAGATAAGAGAGAAATAGATTATTTTCTTCATTCATTGATCCCTTTGTAATGTCATACAATGTTTATATAGGATTGGTGCATACCCACAGTAAAACAACTACACCATAACACACACTAATTATCCCAATTATAAGAAACTACAAATGCATAATAGATCCTTCTAGAATTAGGTGAATCGCCATCCTTTGGATTTCTATTATCCTAACATTACCCACCCCATCAAATCAACCTTGTCCTCAAGGTTGTAAAATTTGACCCTAAAATAAATTTTCCTGGGTCCCACTGCTTGAACTGGGATGATCTAACAGCTGTAGATATAGCCAAATGTCCACCTGGGTCCCATTGTTGGCATTTGCTAATGCTCACCGAAAAGATGGACGTAAGTTGGTGTTGCCCCTTTTGCATTAGTTGTGCCTTGAGGTCTTGAAAAAATTTCCTCAGTCATCCAAGTCTTGGGTTGTGGAGAAATTAATAATGTTGGCCCCATAATGAAATAATTGGGATAAATGGGCCCAAAAGTGAAGGAATTGTGGACCAACCCATCCAACCCATACTCAACAAAATGACTCATTATTTCCAACTCACCGGAAGCAATTTTGGAGCAATTAATTGAAAAGTGAAATGCATCAAGAGGCTCCCCTTGTGAATGGGCCTGGCCCAGTAGGTCAAATGGGATCACAAATTGATGTAATACCCCTTCCTCAGTAACTTGGGCTGAGTATTCTGATTTTAACATAGGCCCACCATGGGTTTGCAAGTGTGGCATAGGCCCCTCTTTATCAGAATTAATAGGAGAAATTTGGGCTTGGCCCATTAGGTCACAAAACTGACCTATTTTCTGTAATACCACTGCTGCCCCTTTTCTAAAATGTATCTCCTTTACGTTTTCTGATCCCACGAGCCACCCCTACCTCCCATGGTTGCAGTTTCAGTGGCGATAGGTGGCATGGGACTTGCGACTCCGGCGACTTGGGCAGCTGAAAACGCGTTGCGTTTGCTGTGCTCCAGCCAACTGTTGACAGCAGCCTCCAACGGCGACGCATAGCGGCGTGGTGGTAGGCTACCGCACGAGTTCCGCCAGGATCGAAACCGAAATGGAGGAGGAGCTGTGATCTTGATGGCGAGCTCGGTGGACTTGATCTGTCTGGGATCTTGACGGCGAGTTCGGTGGGCTCGGTGTATCGTGCGGCTACCGTGACGAGATTGTGGGAGATGTGTCCTTGGGCTCCGGTGGGCTGGAACGGTGGTGGTGATGGTAGAGGGAAGGTGGCAGAACAGGGACGTGTTGGAGCCAAAACCATCGGATATGACATAGGCGAATTTGAAACGAGAGGTCGTGACTTGAACCTCGGATGTTGAAGAAGGTGGCGCAAGGCGACTAAATTGGGTGGTTCCGGCGGTGGAATCTCTTCCGGTTGGAGCTCAGCAGAGAGGGCGAAGGTCGGTGCACAAGTATTGGCGAGCTGGACCTTCGAGTTGTTCCCAAACCCCGTCTGGGCTTTCTCCATTTGTGTAACCGATGAAGCAGGGGTTAAGACCTTCTCTGCCATGGGTTTGGGTTTTGTTGGGTTATGTTGGAGATGGTTTTCTGGGATCGTGATGGCGGAGTTAGTTAGTAGCAGAGGTGGGAAGGGTTTGGTGAGTGGTTGGAATGGAGGTGGTGGAACCAAAGAGACCACATTCTCATCTTCAATGGTGGATCCAGTTACGGACATGACGGACAATCGCTCTTCCTCTCGAAGGTATTGGAGTTCAGATTGCAGGATTTGTATGACATGAAGGAAGGATTCATTGTATCGATCCCAAGAAACTTGGTATTCAGTGATGGAAGTTTTGAACTGGGGAAGATGAAAATGGAGAGGCATGGTTCAAGGATGAAAGCACCAATTGTTAGGAGTGTGGATAGGGTTTCCCTAGAATTCGAGGACCAGGAGCCTCCTTAAGAAAGATAAGAGAGAAATAGATTATTTTTTTCATTCATTGATCCCTTTGTAATGTCATACAATGTTTATATAGGGTTGGTGCATACCCACACTAAAACAACTACACCATAACACATACTAATTATCCCAATTATAAGAAACTAACAAATGCATAATAGATCCTTATAGAATTAGGTGAATCATCATCCTTTGGACTTCTATTATCCTAACAGAAAATTATGGGAAACTAAAGTATAGATAAGTTAATATTTTGATATGAAAGAAAAGTAAATGTAAATAAAGATGTCAGATAACTGGTAGGACTCTTTTAGTGAATTATTAAGAATTGTACCATTGGAGCGTATATTTGCTTAAAATGATATATAAAATAGAAAGTGACGAAGTGATATGGTAAGACCTATAAAACTTAAAACAGGAATTAAGCAATTCCATTATGTTACATCATTGGAAATATGCTCTAACTTCTAAGTTGAGCAATGTTGTTTGATCAATTTCCCTAATATCAAAAACCCGATTTGGTTCATTGAAAATTTGCTACCATAAACTACATTTATGAAGACTCATTAAAATTCTCAAATACCTAATCAATTAAATTGTGCCAAGATGCCATGGCAAAGATTTATAACATTGAGAGGTGCACATGAGAAACGTGCGACATGTTTTGTGAGAAAATAAGTGAACTTGTGTGGCTGGCAGCTTGGACTGTGGTCTACGAGTGTTGTTGGGTAATGTGTACTATGTGTTACATAGTCAATAGTGACGGATAACTGATAAACATTTATTGCACTAATTAAAAAGGAATTCAAAAGACAACTTTTTATTTACGAAAGTGGTCTCTGCAGTGATCCCAGTTCCCCCAAACCCCACTAAGATCACCGACCATGGAGCGATCCCTGACATTCAGATTCCGATCACAGAACCTCTCAACCTTTCTTCCACACACACCCATTTCTCCAATCAAGCACCCTTTTCAACTACCCTTTTCAACCAAGTTCAAGACAAAACCCAAGACCACTTCACTCACTGTGACAGCAAAGAAAAAGACACCCATTGAAGGGGTGAGCGATGAGTTGAACGCCATAGCTTCTTATAACCTTGATTTTGCATACACTCGCAGAAGGGTCCGTGCAGCTTTCTCTGAAGTGCAGCAGAAGCTGGATCATTGTTTGTTCAAGGTTTAGTTGAGCTCTGATCATGATTAATGCAAGGCTTCAATTGCTGAAGTTTCAACTTTTAATGTTTCTTTTTTATTTTTACTTCGATTTTCCTTTTTTGTGTGTATATAGCATTGTTCTATAATTAGTCACTGATGTTTAATCTCTCATGCTAGAATGCTCCTGCTGGGATCAGAACTGAAGAAGTAAGGTTTTCTGCTTTACATGATTATTTGTAAAAATAATAATAATCTAGGAGTATCGTGATTTCTGAAGTTTTTTCTTTGATTAGTTTATGTTACCATGGTGGAAAATGTAATTGATTTTTATTTTATTTTTACTTATTTGTTAAGTAGCGGTACGAAAGGAATTCAAGGGGTTTGGACATTTTCTGTAAAAGCTGGATGCCAGAATCTGGTGTTCCAATCAAGGCCTCTGTGTGTTTCTGTCATGGATATGGTGATACGTGCACCTTCTTCTTTGAAGGTTTGCCATAATTTCATTTCATAAAGTTGCCATGTTACTCTGAGTAGGATATTGTGTCTTATGTTATATTCATCATGTATGACTTGAGTGGAGATTCATCATGTATGATTGTGGGAGGATTTGAAATTTTTATTCAGGCATAGCAAGGAGAATTGCTGCATCTGGGTATGCTGTTTATTCTATGGACTATCCAGGTTTTGGTCTTTCAGAAGGATTACATGGTTACATATCAAATTTTGATGATTTGGTTGATGATGTTATAGAGCATTATACAGAAATTAAAGGTGTGATTTTTTAGTATTTCATGGTATCATACTGATCATTGTAATGTAATATTTTACATGTGAAAATATATAATATTGACCATTCTTTTGATTTCCATTGACAGCAAGGCCTGAGCTTAGAGGGTTGCCTCAATTTATATTGGGGCAGTCAATGGGTGGAGCAGTTACTCTTAAAGCTCATTTGAAGGAGCGAAATAACTGGGATGGAGTAATCCTTGTAGCACCGATGTGTAAAGTAAGCTCATTCCTCTGTATTGCAGTTGATGCTAACCAAATTCATTATTATAATTTTCAAAGTTCTTTTCAGAATTCAGATCAACTCTATTCAGCTTAAATTATTTGTCTTTTCAATCTTCTATATGCAATTTCTTTTACATATAGAAAGGAAGTCTACCCTCAAATGTATACATTGCTATTACTTTTTACCACTGATTCAACTAGAATTTGTTTGCTTACTGCCAAGTAAAACATGACGACCACAGTTAATTTCCAACCTGCAATGCCTCCCTCCAATTCATTCTTTAGAGAGATGAGAGACTTCTAAACCATAATGTCATTAGCAATGTCACTGGTGAAATATAAAGAAAAGAAGTTTGGGATCCATGTATGCATGGAGCTGATTTGAGAGTCTATTTTTCTAATCTTTTATGTTGTTTGAACTTCATTATCTTGTGTATTGATGAAATTACTTCATTTTAGCTCAACTGTGGAGGTACTTTTACCAGTAATGCACTTTTATTTAAAGTGCCTACTTTTATTTATACGGCAACAAGTTTTGTCAACAGTTTAGTTTATGATGCTGATTTCAGGTTTATTGGATGTCCTCATTGAATATATATTTCAAAATTATGGCATAAACTTATACACATAGTAAAGAAAATTTACAGCATCTAGTTTTGGATTGTCCCTGCTTTGCAGGATTTTTGCTTGTTTTTTAATAATATATTGTAGAGTCTTACTAGGACTTGGAAACAGAATGAAAATTTTAAGACACTTAGAAAGCTTTGCCTAAAGTGAGATAACGATTGAATTACAAACCTGTCAGGCTGTCGTGAGAGTTGGAAACTTAAATTGTAACACAGAACAATCAGTGATCTGCAGGAGGCAGCAGTAAGCAGTTGAACACTAAACCTTGTAGGATTCTTCCTTTTTTCTTAGAAACCAAGATGAATGAGGAGGTTAACTATGTTATCTCCTTATATTTCTGGTTGCAGCTGTTTGTAATATGTGAGGTCTTCATAAACCAAGAGTTTTAGCCTCTAACTAATGTTGATGAGTCCTATTTGACTTACTCATCTATTCAGGGCCATTATATTACAGCTTGGGGTGTACTTAATTGAAATGAAAATGTAAAGAATGTACTAATGATTTGATTTCAATATTTACCTGGCACAGCCTTATGTAATGTTTGGGATACCCTTTTGGAGATTGGAGATCAACTTGAGGATTAAACTATAAAAGCACTTTGGAATGTCTTTGGTGTTAATTTTTTTTTTTTAACACAGTTTAGTTACCATTGATTATAGAGTCTTCATGCACATGATATCACTTTGGTTAGGCATGACTTTTTGATCCATATGAAGCCATTTGTCGTATTAACATTATATAGTTTCAGGAAATAAATGTTATGGTAAGGTGATATGGTAGCAAATTATTTGTAAGTTGAATAAGAAATGTTGCCTTTCGTTTTTAGTACCTATAACTTTGGGGTGTGTTTGTCTATCTGTCAGATGAAGCATGATTTGCTGATCTTGTGTTGCTGGTAAGATTGCAGATGACGTGTTACCATCGGACGCAGTTATGAAGGTTTTGACTCTTTTGTCTAAAGTGATGCCAAAAGCAAAACTCTTCCCGCAGCAAGATCTAGCTGAGTTGGCTTTCAGAGAACCAAGCAAAAGAAAATTGGTTGGTAACTTTGTCAACCTTGATTCTAGGATGCCTATAGAATGAATGAATAACTATTTATGTTCCATATCATGCTTTTTTTAAACAAAATTCCTTGTAGTTCCTAATTGTTTAGAAGGTCATTACTTGTCATTTATGCTTTAATTACTGATAGATCCATATTATCCACTTAGTCATATGACGACATTGTAGCCTGTCATGCACTCATGCTGTTATATTCAGGGTCACCAATCAACCACATTGATATTTATCAGGGAGTTTCATGCATCTACATCAATGAAGCCCGGATACTCCAAAAATGCAAACGTATCCATGTAGTATCCGTGTCCGATACTGATACCCGTAGGATACTTTTGGATACGTATCCAAGAAGTATCCTTTTGGCAGAGGTGTCTTTTGATGAACCACACATAAAAATTATGCTTTTTTCTATATGATAGTAAAGGGGGAGAGGAGATTGAATTAGTTAGCATTAGACAATAATTTTAGTAAAGATGTTTTTCAATTGTTGGTTATTTTATAGAGCCGAGACTTGTTTTGAGTTATATTAAAAATGTTTTTATTGATATTCTGACATAGAGGAAACAATATATTATGATATAGGTAGCTCTGTATTTTTTTGTTATTATAATCAAAGAAATCTTTTTATAAATTATGGTCATCATAGTTATACTTAAGGAGAAATGATCAATGTCTCTTTCTTTATAAATATTATGTATCTATATAAAATATTTTTCTATATATTTTTCTTAACGTATCCCGGCCGTATCGTATCCTGAATTTAAAAAAAAAAAAAAAATCTTGTATCCCTGTATCCGTGTCATATCATACCCGTATCTTACTCAGTATCCGGGCTTCATAGATCTACATACACTTTTTCCAAAAGGAACCTTAGTCCTTTCTTCAGTTTGTGGCTTCAAAAGCATCAATGAGCTCCAACTTGAACTAACATATAATTGCTTCATTTTGTTTCATATTTATGTTTTAACATTATCACATAACATCCTCCACAATTGAAAATTTGAGTTTAGGAAGTTATTTCATCCTAACCCTTATTTAATTCATTCATCATCTTAAACATGATTTATTAGTTTATCGGTTTATCCTTACTAGATCCTCTGCACAACCAATATTGCATTGCACTTAATCTTAAGGTGTCATATTAAATTGAACATAAACAAACCAAAATAAAAAATGTTATTTAATTAATCTTTTTGACAAACATTTGTATTCCAATTGCTTGTTCCTTCGTTTTAGGCTGTTTACAATGTTATTTGTTATGATGATAATCCACGACTGAAAACTGGCATGGAACTTTTGAGAGCAACAAAAGAAATTGAGTCACAAGTACAGAAGGTTAGCTTTTATCTTTTTCTCTCTTTTCATTTTTTTTCTCTGTTTGTTAGTTTTCAGAATGAAATTTGAAGTTTTGTTATGATTATTTCTCTTTTTTGGCATGCAATCATTGTTATATCAACAAAATAAACACTTACTTCTTTTGTGGGTGGAGTGGGTGATTGCAGGTTTCTGCTCCATTATTGATTCTTCATGGAGCAGAAGATAAGGTGACAGATCCATCAGTGAGCCAATTTCTTTATGAGAAAGCATGTAGCGAGGACAAGACTTTGAAGATTTATGAAGGAGGTTACCACTGCATTTTAGAAGGGGAATCTGATGACAGAATTTTTGCTGTACATGATGACATAGTCTCATGGCTTGATTTTAGGGTCAAATAATACTTTCATGATTTTTTGGTCCTCTTAGCTACACGTTTGTAGTAGTTGGACAGTGATAAATAAAAGGAAATAAAAAGACAAGCGATTCAATTTCTGTGGTTTTGTTTTTCAGTTTTAAAGTTTATATTTACTATAAGCGTAATCTTTTAAAGTTATAGTTGACCTTTGTTACGAGGACAAATCCGCATTGAAGTTTTACTAGTGTAGTGTCCCGTGTAACGTACGGGTAAATTTTCTTGCAAAATAAATTATTACAATATTTAATTCAAACCCCATTATAATTGTTATTTCTATTTTGAAATATAATTACTTTTATTGATTGAAACAAAATACTTAAATCATTCATACTATAATTATATTATACTAATATTAATAATTGGTTTGTTTTCAAAATCTTTGAACCTGATAACTGAACTAATGATCATCAGGTTTGATTCGGTTCGATTAAGATTTTCAGGTTTGTCAAATTAATGGTTCGGGTCTTACACCCATAAATTTCGCAAAGAAAACAGTAGATTTGCTATTTTTCATGGTTAAAAACATTTTTAAAAAATATAACCTTTAGAAAGTCAATAATAATGTTTTTATTATGAAATAATGTTTTTTCTAACGTTTCTAAAATATTTCAATTTAAAAAAAATTATTAGAATATATTAAAAAAATATGAACTAATACCATCACATATTTTGATATTATTTATTGATAGAACACTTTTTTTGCTAATATTGTTTTCATCTTTACTTGATATATTTTCAATAAAAATTGAATTTAAATAATAATTTATTTGTTGGTCAAAAAAGGTAGCAATTTTATTTTTTAGACGATAAATAAACAAACGAATAAATTTTTATATAATGTGTAGTGTTTATAAATTAATTTCACAAACTAGAGCACATTGTACCTTTACCGGTTTGTAAATATTTTAAAACAACAAAATAGCTAAATTTTAGAGAATAAATAATAAAATAATGCAAAAAATGACATGTGGCTTGCACTATTGTGCTATACTAAAATCAGCATTTCCCTTTATTAATTAGTATAGATATAGATCTATTATTTAAATTAGGAAAAAAGGCAAGGACGTAGTTATATTCATTAAAAAAAAAGTTATCACTCTGTACAAAAATACACTTTTGTTAATTTAAACCATTAATCATTTCATAAATTTTGAAAATTTATGGGGGCCCAGGCCCTCCTAAGAATATGAATAACTATTGTACTTATTTATATTCTTTCAAAGATTTTCGTGTTTGACTTCCGAAAATATTGTACATTTACTGGTCTGAAAACATTTTAAAACAATGAAATATATAAATTTTATAAATTACATAATCAAATGATACAAAAATCATGTTTCAAAAAAATCATTTATAGTTAAAGCTACACAAAACCTTGTCAGCAATTTTATTTTCAACTTATATTGTCAGCTAGTCAATTAAAAATTGATATTCCATCTTGTTACAAAATATAGTTTTAACTATATTCATAACTAAAAAAGACTATAGTCAGAAAGTCTTAGAATAAGAGTTATCACTCTATTTAAAAAATATATATATTTTTGTTTTGTATTTATTAACTATATTAATAAATTTATACTGTTAGTAATTTCAGAAATTGTAAAAATTTAGGAGGGGCAAAGGCCCTCCTAGGAATATGAATAGTTCGGCCTCTATTCATGTCAATTAAAAGATTGTCGTGTTTGACTCCCAAAACACTGTACCTTTATCGATTTGTAAATATTTTAAAACAAAAAAATAAATAAATTCTAGAAAATAAATAATAAAATTAAATAAAAAAAACTCCATAACTTGACATGTGGCTTGCACTATTGTGCCACACTAAAATCAGCATTTCCCCTTATTAATTAGTATAAATAGAGATTTATTATTTAAAAAAAAAAAAAAACAAAGGCATGGATGCAGCAAAAAAAAAAAATAGTATTAGCAAAAAAAAAAGTTATTAGGAAAAAAAGTATTTAAAAAAAAGGAAAAAGTAAAATTTTTTATAAAAAAGAATTTATTTTTTAAAAAATTTATTAAAAAAATTAATAATTTAAAATATTATTTCCCCTTATTAATTAGTATAGATATAGATTTATTATTTAAAATAGAAAAAACAAAGGCATCGATGTACAAAAAGAAAACAGTATTAGCAAAAAAAAGTTATTAGGAAAAAAATATTTTTAAAAAAAGTAAAAAATAAAAAAAATTTATAAAAAAATGTATTTTTAAAAAATTAATAAAAAAGGTATTAAAAAAAGTTAATAATTTTTTAAAAAATTTATAAAAAAGAATTTGTAAACAAAAATTTTTTTAAAAAAAAGGAAAAGGCAAAATTTTTTATAAAAAAAGTATAAAAAAAAAGTATTTTATTTTTTTTTTAAAAAATATATATTATTTAAACAAATTTTTATTAAAAAAATATGTATTAAAAAACGTGATGCTGACGCGTGCCCCTTTACTGTAGCTTGCACTATTGTGCTACACTAAAATCAGCACGTCTTATTAATTAGTATAGATATAGATTTATTATTTAAAATAGAAAAAACAAAGGCAAGAATGTAGCCAAAAAAATATAAGCAAAAAAAAGTATTAACAAAAAAAAAGCAAAACAAAATTTTTGAGGAAAAAAATATTACAAAAAAGAAGAAGGAAAAAACGTGGTACTGACACGTGACCCTTTACTGTAGCTTACACTATTGTGCTACACTAAAATCAACATTTCCCCTTATTAATTAGTATAGATATAGATTTATTATTTAAAATAAAAAATACAAAGGCATGGATGTAGCAAAAAAAAAGTTATTAGGAAAAACAAATACTTTTAAAAAAACCAAAAAGTAAATTTTTTTTTATTTTTAAAAGCTTATTAAAAAATTAATAATTTTTTTTAAAAAAAATTTATTTTAAAAAATTTATAAAAAATAAATTAAAACAAATTAAAAAACTATTTTTAAAAAAAGGAAAAATAAATTTTTTTTAATAAAAAAATGTATTAAGAAAATCATTTTAAAAAAAAATTAAAAAAAAAATTAACAAAAATATTATTTAAACAAAATTTTTATTAAAAAAATTATTAAAAAATATGTATTAAAAAAAGTTGATTTATAAAAAAAAGTATTAACAAATTTTTTATAAAAAATATTTTTAAAAAAATTATTACAAAAAAAACAATGGAAAAGTAAAACCCAAAAAAAAAGTGACTAAATGAGAGGCTGACACGTGTCCGCTAATGTTGTGCTACAGTAGGAAAAGGCGATCAGCCATTACATGTTAATAGATTTCCTGAGTTAAGTTAAAAAAAATGTTGTTTTGCATATTTATTTGCCTCAAAATAATTCTTCCAAAATTCCTTTTTCCTTCGTTTACAAATAGTTGGTGGGTGTTTTTTTAAGATCCTAATGACATATTCTCTACACAACTAAAGGCGTTGTTAACACTTTTTCAAAGTAACTGTATTGAACAAGGTTTACAATCAACAACTGGAAAGTGCAGTACAAGGTTAATAATTATTTATGAAGATGTCTTCATGAAAAACTAAGAAGGCTATCATACTTGTAGTTATACTCAAAGTAAGGCCCAAACTTTCTGTGAAATGGGGGCTTCCTAGGTCATATTTAGACCTGGAAGAGATGAGTGTTAGCGGGTAAATATTTTCTTTTGAGCAAGATGTGGAACCAAAAGGGTAGATGTTACTAGACAAATTATTTTGTGACTGGGGAAACCTGGGTCCTTATACTAGAGGGTAAAGCAGTCTGTTAAGTATTCTTGAGTCACTCTTGCCAATTTCATCAACCTGGGTCGCAAGAACACTACAATTAAAGAAAGTCAATCTTCTAAACAACTCTTTGGTTAGTCCTTTGTATTAATTGCTTTTAATATTGTATTATTTCTCATAGACTTGCTATTAGTACGAATCTATATGCATGAATGCAACAGTGATATTCTGCATTTGAAAATTGGGATTGTGTTGTGGCCATACAACACAATCTATATGACATGGCCGCATCGATATCATTTACTTGTTCTCAATATTAAGCTTGAAATTAGTATGATTAATTTCATAAAAACATTTGTTTTACCAACAAAATTGTCACTTTTCAGGTATTATATAGCGTCTTCCCCTCATTTTGAGGGTAGGTATCATGTTATCTCAGCTTATGTGAATTTTAAATTATTTTAACAGATGAGTAGGGAGAGTAAACGAAGGAGATATTGGGGCAGAGCAAATCAATTTGTGGTTCTTTGCAAGTCCAGATTATACTGGGTACACTATAAATCACTATGAAATGACACGAGCCAGTGACAAAGAGACAGGCTTAGAAGGTTTCTTTTTGACAAGTAAAATGATTGGAAGAATCCTTTGAGGTCAAAGGTACTTAATCATCCACATATGATCACGAGAATTAATTTGTTTGAATTTTTCAATCACTCATTTTTTTCATTGATGTAGGAGTATTTTAGGCTTAGTTGTTAAGGAAGGTTGTCAGGAGTATTTCGGGCTTAGCTGTTAAGGAAGGCTGTCTTCAAGGCTTGAATGGCCACAATTTTCTAAGCAAGTGGTGCACCACAATGCATAGATATTTGCATTTCAGAATTTACATACTATTTTTACAACTGTTTGTGATGTGTACTTTATTCACACTCTCCCTCACATTTTCAATCATTTATAGTGGGGTGCTGCATTTCAATTTATGCTAAGACTGATGTCAACCTAGGAAACTAATCTTCTCACACTTCATTGTCACATGTGGTGATTTCATTAATATGCAAAGACCTTGGCAGGTTTTGTATGCTTTTTGTTTGATTTCTGACTTTGTTGTTGGATATTGCATTTGGTATCACATGCTTGAATTAGTAAGTAATGATCAACAGTGTGTGGTTGTTGTGTCTATTCTTGAATGTTTGTGCATGTTCTATTCCCTCCCACCGAGTTATGATTAGACTAGTTAGTTATTTTAAGTTAAAATGAAAATATACATTTATATTAAAAAGGAAACATTATATCTCACTTGAAGCTCAAATGCTATAAGAAGCAGCCTTGATTTCAATTTTGTTTTTTGGTCAATCACAATTATATTCTCCATTTTCCAGTCCCTTTTGTAATCTGTTTTCATTTATTTGGTGCTGTTACTTTTAATTATGTATGAAAATATTCAAGTTCCTTTTCTTTGGCCATAAACACACACAGTCAAGGTACATGGCAAAAGCTTGATGCCTAGCAAGTAGCAACTCTTATTTAAAGTATATGATTATGATTGACTTCGTTTCTGTATGCTTCATTGCTTCTGCTTTATCTATATCTTAGTCTATCTTTGGGGCCTTTTTTTAACAACAGCTCAGATTGAGTTGATATATGAAGATACCTCTAATTCCCTATTTGATGCCAAAATTCTATTTTGCTAACTGGGTTTTTTTAATTCTGTTGTTAACATAAGTTTTAATAACAAGTGTATTTTATATAATATGTTACATCGGTTCAGTTCTGTTGTTTCACCAGTTCCCTCTAATTTATGGAAACAAGTTATGGCTCTAGCATTTTTTATCTCATATTTATGGCTCTAACCTTATGTAGCCAAAACATCAAATCTTTTTCCGTGGCAAATCATAATCTGAATATGCCTCAGAAATCAGAACCACAAAAACCATAAGAACAATGCAAGTTTCCAAATATGTATTGGAATTCACCAGATGGATCCTTGATCAAATGGATTCTTTTATAGTCAGTCTCATCGAGGACTAGAGGGCTAATCAACCATCAGTTTTTTCTGGCATGAGAGTTGGTGAGTTTAGAGTTGCAAAGGCTGCAAAACTTATTCCTTCATTATATAATTTTCTGTGGAATTCATGGATTTCTTTGTCCTATGCCCATGAGTGGTTTTTTTTTTTTTTTTTTTTTTTTGCAGTTTGCATTGCTTGAGAGCTCATCAGTTGATGAAGACCTTGCAAATTTGAAAAAAGAACTATCTGGTGGCTTAAAGGTATGCTTCAAATGGAAAATAGTTTGTATGTATGGTTAAGAATCGGATGAGAATTTTGGAAGGTATTTACTTCGTTGCAAGTTATTTCCTTCCCCCGTTTTACATACCATTTTTTTCTATCTCATTTTTTGACTGTTTGGGTCAAGCAGAAAGGAGAGCTACCTCCCAGAAGAAGTGACACTACTAACAGCAACACCAGAATTCCATTTCGAGATGTTGAGATTGAGATGGAACTGGTCAATTGAGGCCAAGAGCAAAGGCACTGTAAATCTTTTTGCTCCTTCAATTTGCATCATTGGATTTACTTTCTTTATTTCACATATCAACATTGTACGCCTAAAGGCCAATGATACTAAATATTGACAGTGGCCGAATGTTAGAATTAAGTTCTGTTAAAGAATTAAGTTATCTTCATTTGTTAATGAAATATAGGATTAGAGTTAGAGGTCGAAATATATATTCTCTACCCAACTAAAGGTGCTGTTAACACTCTGTATTGAACAAGTTTTACAATTAACAACTGGAAAGTGCAGTACAAGGTTAATAATTATTTATAAAGATGTCTTCATGAAAAACTAAGAAGGCTATCATACTTGTAGTTATACTCAAAGTAAGGCCCAAACTTTCTGTGAAATGGGGGCTTCCTAGGTCATATTTAGACCTGGAAGAGATGAGTGTTAGCGGGTAAATATTTTTCTTTTGAGCAAGATGTGGAACCAAAAGGGTAGATGTCACTAGACAAATTATTTTGTGACTGGGGAAACCTGGGTCCTTATACTAGAGGGTAAAGCTGTCTGTTCAGTATTCTTGAGTCTCTCTTGCCAATTTCATCAACCCGGGTCCTGATAATTTTTAAATTTGGGTGCACTGACTATTAATGAACATGGGGAACGGTGTTTTGTTATATAATCATATCATTCATATGAGTACTCATAATCATTGTAACTATAAATTTAGAAGAAGACTAAAAACTTAAAATGGTTATTGAGATGATATTTTTGTCTTTTCTGACAGAAACAATATATTAAAGGAGATGATTCACCTCTTTCCAAACTAAAAGGAACATATTTTATGATGAACACATAAATACCTACCCAATTTACCTACTTTTTTTTTTTAATCATTTATATTAAACAACAAAATATGTGCTGTGAATATTAGTTTTAGAGTAATGTTATTCTAACATCCCATTTGGGCAATCTACATGACAACTACGGTACTGTAGCGCTACAGTACCGTACCCTTTTTTTTTTTTTTTAATTTTAACTTTTAAAAAATAAATAAAAAAATTAGTTTTTTTGAATACTAACATTTTTGGTTAATTACGTGTAAATATATGGTTAATTCAGTTCATTATATGGTTAATGGGTCATCCTAAAGCTTATAATTATTTCCCACAACCATGTAAATATTTGGTTAATCCTTTGAAAATGGATGGTTAATTCAGTTATATAAATGGTTAATTCAGCATCCTGGCACTTCCAAGTTCTTAAATGGTTATATAACTGAATTAACCATTTATATAATTGAATTAACCATCCATTTTCAAAGGATTAACCAAATATTTTTAAGTGATGTTTAAAAACTTGGAAGTGTCAGGATACTGAATTAACTATTTATATAACTGAATTAACCATCCATTTTCAAAGGATTAACCAAATATTTACATGGTTGTGGAAAATAATTGTAAGCTTTAGGATGACCCATTAACCATATAATGAACTGAATTAACCATATATTTATACGTAATTAACCAAAAATGTTAGTGTTAAAAAAAGCTAAATTTTTTACTTATTTTTTAAAAGTCATAATTTGTAAAAAAAAAAAAAAAAAAAAAGTAAGGTACTGTAGCGCTACAGTAGTGCTACAGTACCGTTGATGTCAAAATGGAGATGTTACAATAACATTTCTGTTAGTTTTATGTTGTTTTCTATACTAAATATTCATATCATGCATGTTGTTGACTAAAAATGTATGACATCTAATGTTTATTTGTATGCTACAACGATACTCATGTA
The DNA here is from genome assembly GCA_035048595.1 of Echinosophora koreensis. Taxonomy (NCBI): domain Eukaryota; kingdom Viridiplantae; phylum Streptophyta; class Magnoliopsida; order Fabales; family Fabaceae; genus Echinosophora; species Echinosophora koreensis. The sequence continues at coordinate 88,427 of JAPCYP010000158.1, read as the reverse complement.
TTGTCATCTCTTTTTCTCTCTCGGAAAACATAATCCGCCACTAACAGGTAATCTCTCTCTCTCTCCTCTCACCTCTCTACGTTCCCTCTTTGCTCTCTGCGTTCAGAATACCATCAGAAATCCCTTTTGCTCTCTGGTTGTTGCTATATGCGTTTATAATGGAAACCTCCTAGCTGCCTCTTTGCATCACAAATTTTGTCTGTTCCTCTTTGCGTCACAAATTCCTCTATGCTCTCTGCATTTTGCTCTTCGAGGCGGAGGCTTGGGACAGATCTATGGTTTGTGGCAGCAGGAATCGACTGGCGTGGAGCGAAGGATCTGTGGTTCGTGGCGGATTAGGCACGGTGGCACGACACCAATGCTTCGTCCCTGTCACAGTGAGTCTGAAGATAGCCACTGTCGTTTCGTCCAAGACCTTCACAAACATCCTCTTCCAATAAACTCAAGCCCTCAACCCCCACAATCAAAGACCAAACTATTCCTAAAGGTGAAAGTGCAATGACGACCCCGTCTCTGCAAGGTTGCACATTCAGATGATGCTGATGAGGCACACCTCGCTGAGCATGTCATCGCCGGCTGGATTGTCATCGCCGATGAGGACCCTCCCCGTGTTCTTGTGCAGTAAACAGAGGTTTATACGCCCTTTCGTTTCCCTTTTTGTGATTCTACCATAAATTTCCATGTTAATATTGTATAAAGATCATATTTTTGCTTGGATCTAGCACACTTAGCAATTTGGTGACATTCTAAAAATGGTTGCTTTGGTATAGTACAGTTTTGGCCAGAGCAATGTGATTTTTATTAAAGAATTTCTGTACAAGTTATATATTTGATATTTATAGGAATGAGTTTATATTTTTTCAAAATAGTTGCTGGGAATGGACGTTGCAAGAGTTAAAGAACTAGCTCCTTATGATCCTGACTGGTATTATGTTAGGGCTGGTGAGTTTACTCTTAACTATATGCAAGTTGTCCATGTGCTAGCATGAATTTATGCTTGCACTCACACTTCATTCATACTATTGGAACTGTGCTTATATATTTTATTGTTTGATTTTTTTACTTCTGCCTTGGTTACAACCTCCATGGCAAGAAAATCTTTCAGAGGTGTTCTTGGTGTTGGCGTTATTAGGTTCTATGGTGGAAGACAGAAAAGCGGAAGCCACCCTCATATTTCTGCAAAAGCAGTGGTGCTATTGCCAAACACATTCTGCAACAGTTGCAAAACATGGACATTAATGAGGTTGGTCCAAAAGGGTAAGTCATGTTTCAGTCTCAAATGACACATTATTATTTTAAATTATAAAAAGAAGTTATTTAACACAAACTCATACAATTTCATTTATTTAGTTATTCAGAGAGAAGGACTATGGGATGAAACTCAATAACCTGTAATTGAAATTCCAAAAATGTTCTAATTCCTCATGCTTTAAAGAGTTTTGCTCGGTTAATTTCTTAACCTTTTAAAGTCTTGCTTTTGATCATCCTTGATTTCTAAAATGTTTTCCCGCTTCTATCCATTTTTATCAGTTAGCTACCATCAATCTTCTTGGTAGACAAGTTTATACTTAAAAAGGTTTTAGAAATCGTTATTCAATCTACACACAAAGGTTATTAAGATGGAAGGTGCTGAATGAATATTCTCTTCAATCTGCGGAGGTTATTAAGATGGAAGAACACCTTGACCTATTGAGAGCATGCGGGGAATGAACATACTTATGTGTTTGTAATTCTAAACTAATTTATTGCTTCCAAAATCTAACTACAAGTCTACAGTGATTGCATCAAACATGGAAAGTAAATGATATTACTTGCATTACTTACTGAAGTTATTTTTCTGTTATTTTTGTTCATCATCTTTGTAAAAATTTAATGGCCTCTTTTCTTATCTTTTTTTTACTCTATGGCAGTGTTGTCAAGTCCTTGCTAAAACCGTGAGTTTAGGGATGTCAACAGGGCGGGGCGGGCACGGATATTGGTTACCCGCTACCCGCCCCGTTGGATAAAAAATCCACCCGTGCCTGCTCCGTATCTGCACGGGTACCCGTTTAACGGGTTCTTAACGGATTCGCGGATTTTCACGGGTATCCGCGGATATCCATGGATAGTTGTGAACAACAAACAAATCTGTTTTTTAATTCAAAAAAAAAAAAAACACAAAAAACTTAAACAAACCACCACATTAATATCTTCTAGTATTTAACGAAATAGCACCTACAAATTAATACATCACATTTAAAATATCCATGAAACAACACAATAGATGAAAATAATCTAGGAAATGATACAAAAACTTTGAGAGTCTTCCAATACAATGGATTGTGCTCCACTAGACAAACAGATTTAATCAATTCCTAATTATGTTTCACCAACACCACCTTGACCATTTGGTTCCTGAAAGAAGAAAAAAAAGCAACTGAATAAAAATTCAAGCAACCAACATAATTATGAAGTTTGAAATGAAATTTTAAAAAATATTTACTAACAATCTCGGTATCTGTATCTTCCAATATTGTATTCAATTCAATGTTGTCAATTTTCAATTTTGAAGAACCTGAAAAAGAAAAATAAGTTAATTAAAAGACATGTAACAATGAATCAATAGAGAATTTTAGTTAAAACTAATAAACTTTATTACCTTTTACATCCGTCCATAGCCAATCTTGGACACACATCATTGCCTCTAAAGTATCTGGAAGCAATCTACTACGATGAGGAGTAAGAAACCGACCACCAGTGCTAAATGAAGATTCAGAAGCAACGGTTGAGATAGGGACTGCTAAGAAATCTATTGCAATCAATTGCAATATTGGATATTTTAACCCATTAGCCTTCCACTAACCTAAGATGTCAAACTCTTCATTTAAATCAGGGAACGATGGCTCCTCCAAATAATGGTCAAGTTCTGACTTAGTACTCGTTGTGGAATTAGTTTTTGACCTCTTATGCTTGGCAAAATCTGACCTCCAACCTTCTTTTCTTCCAACACCCACATCTACTTCATTTTGGTTTGGAGCTGTAGATGAAGTATCACTCTCCTTACTCTTGACTTTTATTTCATACTCTTTAACCATATCTTGGCAAATAGATTTTACCTTCTCAATTTCATCATCAGAATTCTCTCCATAAATTGGAGGAAAAAAATAATCCAACAAATCAACTTTGTACCTTGGATCTAACACAATGCCTACAGGCTACAGCCATCACCCCATTGATCTCACTCCAATACTTGTCAAATTTACCAATCATGGTTGCAGCCATTTGATGAATAACCAAATTAGGACAGCCAAGCCACTCAATCAATGCCAATTTAATTTCACATATTTTTGGAAAATAAACATTAGCAGTTGGATACAGAGTACCAGAAAACAATTGGGTAACATCATAAAATATTTCCAACTTTTGGCAAATTTCTTTTGCCATCCTCCAATCATTTTCACTAGGCAATGTTTTATATTGATGCTCACGTTGTGCCAATCGATCAAACACATCTTTATATTGTATGGCTACTTGAAGCATTAAAAATGTAGAATTCCACCTAGTTTTGCAATCAAGAATGAGCTTCTTACCATAAGAAATGTTCACTTGAGCACATGCCTCTATGAATTTCTCCTCTCTTTTGGGTGTTGTTGTCCAAAAATTAACACTATCTCTAACACTATCAATAGCATCAGAGATTATGGACAAACCATCTTTCACAATTAAGTTTAGGATATGAGCACAACATCGCATGTGAAACAATTGACCACCCAAAACAAGAGACCTAGGTGAAATCTTATCTAAAATGCGTTCAATCATAGCATCATTCGTAGAGCAATTATCAACAGTCAAAGTGGACAACTTCCTATCTAGATTCCAATCCATCAAGCATTCAAGCAAGACATCAACAAGAATTTTAGCAGTATGAGGCGCAGGCACATAAACGAACCTAACAATCAAACAAATATTTCAATAATAATATCACCAACAACATAACAAAAATAATAAGAATTGTCACAATGTCAAAATAGTTTAGTGTTGTTACCTAACAAGTCGACTTTGTAGGGTCCATGAATCATCAATAAAGTGAGCCGTGACAGTCATATAACCTCTGTTTTGATGACTAGCAGTCCACATATCAGTAGTTATTGCAATACGACTTTGATTCTTTGACAACGACTTCATCAACATCTCTTTCTCATCCTTATACAATTTCATGATGTCACTCCTAACAGTGTTGCGAGAAATCCCTTGAAATAAGGGTTGCATAGCATCACAAAATTCTTTGAAACCTATGTGATCAACCATCTTCATAGAGTACTCATGAAGAACTATCATCTTTGCAAGTGCTCGCCTTGCTGTTTCTTGATTAAACGCATAATTACCAACCACTACTGTTTCACCTCCAATTTTCTCAGTTTTGATAAACGCCTGCCTTATATCTCTAGTTGTTCGAAGTTTGCAAGTTTTGAAATGATTACGCAAGTGTGATGTTCCGTGCTTTGGGTCACCCAAAAGTTTTGAGCTACAATATTTGCAAACGGCTTTCAACTGTCCATTAATCATTTGCTGTGAAAAATGATTCCAAACATCTGAGGTTTTCTTCCTTTGAAGTGAGCCAGCTTGACTTGGAATTGAGCTTTCAGCTTGATGTGGAGTTGAATTAGTCTCTACATTCATAGAACTAGCATTACCCACATTTGATTCCTCCACATTAGCTGGAACTTGCAGTTGCTCTTGCACATCTTCCATAGGAGTTGAGGTTTGTTCAGTAGACATTCTACAAAAAAAAAAAAAAAACAGAACTGAATCTATAAATTTAAAAGAACTAAATATTTGATACACCTGTTTTCTACCATTGAGAATCAAAGAAAACCCAAACCAAAGACTATCAAAGAAAACCCTATTACATTACAGAGCATCCACTAAAGTAACTCAGAATAATAACACAGTCTAACCCAATAACCTACTCACCCATTAGCCAAACCTGACCCAGACCCAAACAACAAAAAAAATAAAAATTAAACCAATTAACAAAAAAGAACAAGTAATAAAAAATAAAATTAAATATGTCTTCTTCTCTTAAACCTGTAACACAGAAACGAATGGGAGCATCACCACGGCTACGGAACGCGGCGGGGCGCGAAACAGTGCGGCGGACCGAGATGGCAAGCGGTGGATCGATTGATGGCAGTGGAAGGGAACGTGGTGGCGAACTGCGAACGCGACTGGCTGTGAAACGAAGCCACGCAGTGGCTGTGGAACGAAGCCACGTCGCCCACGCGGTGGCTGTGGCTGTGGCCTGCGAGGTGCGGCGCAAGCCACACAGTGGCTGTGGAGGGAAAACGCAAGAGGGACGCAGACACGCAGTGGCAAGGAAGAGGGAAGAGGGAACTTATGGTGAGGGAGGGAGGCGCGACAGCGGCAGCGACGCTTCTGGCCTGGCGGAGACGCGGAGTCCGGCAATCTGTGCAAACAGGGGCTACACCGCTGCAGGGGTGTGAGTTGCGGCGCAAGTGAGTGAGACTGTGAGAGTGAGAAGTTTCAAGTGAGTGAGAGTTTGATGAGTGATATGTGAACTAGGTTTATTTTAGGGTATTTAGGTAATAGATCCCTACGGGTGCAGGTATCCGCGGGCACGGGTAGCAGCATACCCACACCCGCCTGTTTATTAATGTGTAATGGGAAAAATCCGCCAAACTTAATCCGCGGGTATCCATTTAGCCCCCCGCCCCGTACCCGTGACGGATTTTACCCGTGGGTACCCGCGGGTACGGGTAAAATTGACATCCCTACGTGAGTTCAGCGGATGAGTCTCCAAAATTGATTGTTCAACAACTACTATTTCTTGATAGCTATTTCACTTGTGAAGATAAGTCCAATTGGAGCTAGCAAAGTGGTGCTAAAATAAATGTCATGGGTTCTCTGATTTCGCAGGCAATATTCTGGTTTAGAAGTGTAAGCAAATTTATTGAATATGGATGCTTTGGCTGGTTTATTTTTTGTTTCAATTGAAAAAAAAAAAGGTTGGAGGAGATGCAAATGCTCGAGGTGTACCCATAGGAACAATTAGATTCCCAAATCGCAATTTGATACGAAATATTTCAAGTTTCAACCAAGCAGATATGCTTTTTCTTGGAGGGCCTTTGTTATGTAGAATAGGTCTTGCGTTGTTGGCTAATTCCTTCCCTCCAACCCTTCCACGAGGCTGGAGATAGAAACTTCAAAGAAGCAGCAAGTTGGTCTTGAAGCTTATGTACAGTATAATATAATAATACTACTATCTCGAGCTACCACCCAATAAATTTGGACTAGTCCGCCTACTGAACAATGTGAAAATAACTCTTAAATTGAATATGAACTGTCAGTACTTCCTATACTGGTTTTAAATATGAATGGTCGGTTGAAGTAGTATAATTCCCGTTGTTTAGACTATATAAAAGAAGAATGTCCGAAAGTCTCAATTTGTTGCAGCTAAGTTAGTATTGCTATTATCTATTATCTTATATTAAAATAGACCCTAAAACTTGCTACCGACACATCAGTGTACTGTTTGCCACATGTCCCCAATTCTACGACGTCTCCAATTAATGAGGTGGCATAGTCTACCTTGATTTTTATCATATATATAATAATAACAAGTTACTCAATCTCACACCTACAAATGCCTCATCCTAACCCTTACGCACAACTGCTACTACTTCGTCGTTCTTCGAAACCATTGGCGTTGTTAACCATATTTAACATTAAAAATTAAAAATATATAATAAAATTACAACCGCGAAACGTGCAGGTCACAATCTGGTTTTCATAAACTTGAAAGATGAGCTAAAAGATTTATCTCCTTTTTGAAGATCCTGCAAGATGAGAAAGTGATTTGATTTGTATCTATAAAGAGTGAAGCATGAGACACTAGACCAATGAGACAACCAGCCAGCATTCACACCACTCTATCAAGCCTTTTATTAGTTTAAGCCCTACCTCTTCTTCCATTAGACCAAGTATATTGAGCCCCTCTGGTTAGTAAATAAGTGAGATTATTGCAATCTGTCCAAGCTCTAAAGTCATCACTGGCTATTTGTAAAGGCAAACCAGGACCTCTATATTCATGAGGACCAAGAACCACATTGAAATCTCCAACAAAACTCCAAGGCATCTGATGATTTTGCTGTAGGGAATTTTATTCACTCCACAACTTTCTTCTATGCACATAAGAAGTGGAGGCATAAATAGCTGACATAAATATAACCTTCTCCTCAGGCATTACTGAGAAAGAGACATGTTGATTTACATTAGGATGTAGATGCTCAGCACAAAGATACCACAAATTAGGGTTGAGAGAGGCCCTACTATTTACAGAAAAAAAACATCAATTTAATCTGCTTCTAGAAAGAGGGGGTAAGTTGATAAAAAAGAATCCATGGCTCAGCAAGGAAAACAAACTCTGGTTTATGAAAAACACATAGCTATTTGAGATACTGCCTAGAAGGTAAATTAGCAATACCTCTTACATTCCAAAAGAGGCACTTCATTAGACAACATTGTTCATTTAACTTACACTTGATCGGGTATTATGCACAACATTTTTCACATCCTTCATATTCTTCTGTTTTAACTTCTTCCTTTAAGATTTGGACAGAACAACCTCAAAATCCTCATCTGAAGCAGGAACCTGTTTATTAGGAGGATCATTTTCGTCATCAATCTGGTCTTCAACCTGATCACCCCATAATTTTGAAATCAATCTAATGTCCTCCCTAACAGCTAGGGCCTCACTATTATTGGCAAGAACTTGAGCTTCCTGACCACTGACATTGAAATTATCAGTTGAACCCAAAGGAGAAGCATTAGAGGAACCTTGAAAAGTATCCTCTACAATAGAAGGGATAAATTTGCCTCCGTCATTGGTTTCAGAAACCTAATCATTCTTAAATGGGGAAGAATTGCTAATACTATTCTCATTAACATTCCCTACAGGACCTAGTGATTCATCAAAAATCACTTCCATCGAATCATCATCCTTCTCCTCTTCTTGATTTGAAATTAAATTTTGGAAATGTTGATGCTGAGCATTATTAATTTCCTCAATCACATAAGGAACATAAATTGGCAAGAAATTATTATTACCTTCCTTATCAAGATTGTTGATTTCCTTATCAGAAACAGGCTGTAAGTCCTTCCCTTTGTCTAACAAACTCTGCTTCTCCGACAAGGAATCCTTATTATCTTTACTAGTTCCTTCATTACAAGGAATTGCCACAACATTTGCAGCCATATCCTCAGAGTTAGATGCATCATTTTGTTTCTTCATCTGCACAACAGATTTATTAATGTTTCCAGATGGCTCTTTGATAACTCTTAGAAATGAGAGTTATCTACTCTTTCTTAGCTTGAGATTTTGTAATCTTTGAGTATTTTATGTGGATGTTTTAGGTGTTTTAAGTTGTAATATGTATCATTTTATAAATTTCATTTAATTTTCTGTTTTTGAGTGTCTAGGAATATGCTTAATGGGTTTCTTGAGCTTTGTTAGGTTTTTGTTGAAATTTAGACAAGCTGCTGGAAAATACTCTGGGTATGCTGCAGCATATGGACACAAACTCCTTATCAGAAAAGGACAAAAGCATGACCACTTTCTCTCTCATGTGGGTCTGCCCTAAAAGCTGAGGACGTGTCCCGATCATGTGCCTAGGGTTTCGTGCTGCTACACTCAAGGAAATGGGCCAATACACTTATTTTAATATTATTTTGGTTGGCCCAAAAGTAGGAGACAGAAAAGGGACCCTTGTAAAACCCTAAAAAGGGGATATTCCCTTACTTTTTGAGGAGATTGCCTCATAACAGAATTTTATGACCTAGAGCAGCAGCCAAGGGTCTCCTTCTTCTTCTCCATTGTTCCATTTTCGTGCTTCCATTGTAATGGCTTTTTCTCCCATTTTCTATTTCGTTTCTAGATTTTGTAAGCTAAACTTGCTGCAGCTACTGGTATGCTGAACTTGTAATGAATGTTTAGTTATGTTATTTGATGCTTTGCTGTTGCATTTTCTCTTAATCTGCGTTTATATGTTGTTTTATTTAAGCTTGGCCATCTTAAGTAGAACTTGAGCTTGCTGAACTTTGAAAAGTGAAGTAAGTGGATTTGGTTAAGAGATAAGGGTTAAGTCTCTAGTTGAAAAATTAGTAGATGTTGAATGGATTATGAATAATCACTCAAGTCCTTAAGCTAGCTGGAACGTGCTTATTAATAAAAGGGTGTTATTAATATGAATCTAGGAATAGAAAGAGTTTAATGAACCTTATCTTTCAAGTGTTAGAAAACACAATTTTAATTTCCTGGAGCTAAATGCTGCAGCATCGCGAAGTATAACTGAAGCTAAACTGAAAGTATATCAAAGAAGTAGTCAGACTGCATGGAGTGCTAGCAAGTATAATTTCGGACAGGGATCCGAGATTTACATCATTCTGGCAGAGTTTACACAGTGCTCTGGGAACTAAGTTAAGAATGAGTTCGGCTTATCATCCTCAAACGGATGGTCAGTCAGAAAGAACAATCCACTCATTGGAAGATTTACTAAGAGCATGCGTGTTAGAACACACGGGAAGTTGGGACAAATTTCTTCCATTGATTGAATTTAGATATAATAATAGTTTCCACACAAGTATTGGCATGACGCCGTATGAAGCACTGTATGTAAGAAAGTGTAGAACACCCCTCTGTTGGTACGAGACAGGAGAAAGTCAATTAATTGGACCAGAGGTGGTACAACAAACAACGGAACAAGTTCAGAAGATTATGGAGAAAATGAAAGCATCAATAGATAGGCAGAAAAGCTACAGCAACAAGAGAAGAAGGCCTTTGGAACCTTAGGAAGGCGATAATGTTTTCATGTGAATCGAACCAAGGACTGGAATTGGCAGGGCAGTAAAATCCAGAAAGCTTACACCTCGTTTTATCGGATCATTTCAAATTCTTCGCCGAATTAGCCCAGTTGCCTATCAAATAGCTTTACCGCCCAATCTTTCGAACCTTCAAGGTGTTTTCCATGTATCCCAACTCAAAAAAAATTATCCCGATCCATCGTACATTATAGAACCCGAATCAATACAGTTAACAGAAAACCTTGAGTATGAGGATTTGCCTGTACGAATCGAGGCCCGAAGGATAAAAGAACTCTGCGGGAAGCAGATTCCTTTAGTCAAGGTCATCTGGGATACAACAACTGGTGATGCTACCTGGGAAAGAGAAGCCGATATACAACAGAGATATCCACACCTGTTCCTGCGAGGTGACTTAATTAAAATTTCGAGGACGAAGTTTATTTTAACGGGGTTAGTAATGTAACGCCTCGTTTTCTTGATTCTTGTTTAAGGAAGGGATTAAGCATATTTAAGGGCTTGATCTTATTATATTTAAGGGCTTGATCTTATTCATTAGGTGTTGATGAGCTTATGTTTCAAATTTGAGGTCAATCGGACTTCAAACGAACTTAGAACGCGAAGAAACACTCGAACGATGAATTGTGTCTACAGTGCCACGCTCAAGCGTGGGAGGATTCACACTCAAGCATGGGAATGCTTGAGCATGGGAAAGTGTGCGCTTGAGCGTGCTGAGAGGATTGACACGTGGCTGGCTGAACGACGTGTGGACGAGACGTGGCAAGGCAGGCTGCCACGCTCAAGCGTGGGAATCCCTGCGCTCGAGCGTGGGAAACCTTGCGCTCGAGCATGAGCAGGGCTGAAAGTGCCCCTTAAGTCTTTCTTCTTCATTTCACTTGGAAAAAAACATAGGTTTCAAAGCAGAGACAGAAAGCACGAGATAGAGAGAACAAGAGGGTTTTAGATAGAGAAACACTCCCCGAGAACGATCTATCCATCCGATCGCGATTCCGACTTCGATTCTGTGATCAGGACAATGAGTACAACAAGTATCAACTATCGATTCTTCGATACAACTAAGCTAATGCCCGAATCCCTAACGTGTCGACACGTCGACATTGTCATTTCCTTCTATTTCAATTCTTGCTTTGATTCTAGCTCTATTTGAAACACTGTTGCAAGATTAGGGTTTATGACATTGTCGGGACTCTGTCCATGTGTTAGGGCAAATTTCAAAGCTCCGAGGATACCCGGAGTGTGCGTGGCAGCAAGCTACAGAGAGGGAGCACATGTTTCGAGACGTCGAGGAAGCCTACGTGAAAAGCCAAGGTGGGGAGAAAGTAACCGACATCGATGAGGAGGCAAGCATAGAATAATAATTATATATGCATGTGTGTAGGGTGCCCCAGACCCTACTAGGATGTCGAATAATCAACAATCACTAAACCCTAATAAAATAATATTTCAATGTGTCTTGGGTCTAGTGGTTGTAGATTTATCGACTGTAAGCTTGATGCCCTAAATTAGTAATTTTACATTGATTGAGGTTGTCTAGATTGCATGCTACTGTTCTGTTTCATTTATACATGATGATATGTGATCTCTGATATATTTGATATGTTACTGTGATTATATGATTATTTTATACTTGTATATGAGAATTGGTGATTGGCTGATTGTCTGATGGATATATATCTGTACGGATGAGTTGAAAGTTAACACCATGGTAATGCCTTGAGACTGTGGCTTAAGGCCGGGGATGTATGGGCATCCGTGATGAGATTGTGAATGTGTGAGAAGGTTCCGGTGGTAACCATAGAGATGTTTGTTGCATTGCATTTTGCCAAAGTGGCGAGCCGTATGATTGGGAGTCATACGAGGTTAGTTGTACTCGAGTGCGAGTACGGATTACGAAGGGGCCGGTCTGTGAAGAAACCTTGGGGATGTACGAACTGGACTCGGGAGGCTCACGATGGCCATTAGGTAGCTCCTAACGTTCCGTGTACCTCGGTATAGCCTGGTTTTCCCGACTTTATCCTGAGTATCCACGTCTCAGGTGGACGTTCTGAGTCAACCAAGATACCTCTAATGGAGTTGTGCTCATAGAGGGATGCACTCTTATGGGTCATGGAGAGCGGAAGGGTTACCTGGACAAACTAACTGATGTTCTCTGAGCAGTAAGACTCAGTAAGGATAATGTCTCGGACCTGAGACACGGATGAGAGATATTGGCCGACAAGCATAGGAGTGAGACTCCTTAGAGGATTGTTTTGAGAGTAAACTTTGAGGATGTATTGTGTTGGTGTGACTCGGAAGATGGTTGCCTATCACTTGTTGCATGTGTTATATGTATATGTGATTATTGCTCTATATGTCCACATCCCTATTTTCATGACTATGTTTTGTTACTTATCTCCCTCTTTCCCTCTATGTTTCTCTGTATGTGTTACGATAGATGAGCAGCACCAACAGGACGGCGACAGCAATAGACATGGGCTACCAGCCGAGGCATTATCTGCAGAGGATCCCTCCCCGGATCCCGATACTCGGCGATGTTGAGATCGTCTACCTTGACGATCGTGGGTGGCAGGTCGACCATTCACAATTCTTCATGACGTACGTCGGCCCAGTGAGTTTCTATATACGGATGGGAGATGGTCCTTACTTTCACCTGGACGGCCCGTATCGGATTTCACAAAGGTTACCCTTTTCAGAGATGTGGTTTCCACCTCGTCGGAAGGAGTTCCCTGACGATATGTGGAACATGGTGGACCGCTCAGAGGCGATGAGTCATGTTGGCATGGTGCAACTGTGTCGGAGGCAGCGGAGTGTACAGACGATGTATCACTATCGTCGCCGACGCGTAGTCATGCGCAACGATGAGTCGGTTTAGGAGCCGAGGACCCGTTATGACCGAGTCTACCGACGCACCTATGGAGAGGAAGAGGGTAGCTCCAGGAGCCCATATCGTCTGTAATATGGCTTTGTCGGATGCGCCGAATAGGTTGTGAGCCTCTGTGAGCTCATTTTGTATTTGGGATGTACTTTGAGAGGCGGGTCGGGTAGCTCTAGGACTTTTCTCCTGTTTCTGTGAACAGTTTATGTATATTTCTTTTCTTCCAACGTCTGTATAGTTTTTGTAAGTTTGAAATCCCTCTGTTGGGATAGCTCGTACTCAGATGACAATTTGTAAATGCTATGTATATATGTCGTTTCTGTTTTATTCCGTTGTGCATATTTTATAACTTTTAATTTTTGTCGCTTCCACAATATACTATATTTTCTTCTGTATTAATCACGTTAACGTTAAATATCGATTAAGGCTTAGTTAATTAGAGTTTTCTTTAGTGCGACATCGGGGTGTCTCATAGCTAAGGATGTTTGGGACACACTAGCCATTTCACGTGAAGGCACAAGTCAAATGAAGAATTATGTGATACCCAGTCGCTAATTTCTTATTAATAAATATATGTGTACATGCAGATGTGTGTGAAAATATAAATCATTTAAATTAAATTTCATTTATGTGTTAATATGAGTTTGAAATGTTTGACGAACAATGAACCAATAAGACTTTCAACTTAGGTTTAATTGTTTAAATATGCTAATTGAACCACATGGTGTCCTAATAATAATTCAATCAAATATTATGAAATGTATAAAATGTTTATTTATGTAATATGAAAAACATTGAGTTTTTTTTTTCCTTCTAAAACTATACTAATGGTCGATCTGCTCAATTGGATTAAATGGCTAGTTCAATCAAGTTTAGACTAGTCCAAAGACTTTAAATTTGGTAATGAGACTCAACCATAACCATTGAGTGTTTAATTTACAACTAGACTAGTCAAATTATATAGTTCATTACAACTTGACAACATCGTTCAAACACACACACACACACACACACACACACATATAAGGGATCGATTTAGATCGGTGCAAGTAATTTTTCACATATACCAAATCTAAATCGTTAATTTTATTTCATCCCATGGTACTTGTGATTTTCATAGTTTACACTGTTGGATGAAAATAAAATCAACTATTGTACTTGAGTTATAAAAATCATAAAGAATTTTTTTCATCACCAAACTTATAATACAACATTTCTTAGTTTTAGTTTTCTAAATTAATATATATTCCTAAAATTTCCTCATTTATTATAAACAATAATATTTATTAATTACTTGATGTTGGGCCGACATGATGTAAGTAAATATCAAACAAAGCCCAATAAAGGGTGGGCTCCATTTACTATTAGTACAAATATATTCTTACCCAATTTTCATAACCCTAGATTCATTTCTGTGCCATCGGAGGTTGCTTCTTCACTCGTCGAACACCATACAGAAATCGATAAGTGCATTCGTGAAGACTTGCATTCATCCCTAAAGGTACATATATGATACTTCAATTTAAGTTCATTGTTAATATGATTCAATGCTTTCTTTCATTTAGTGCGGAGGAAAATATGTTTTGATATATTAAATTTTCATAATAAAACCTAAATATAGTTTTTTGTATATTTCAAATTTATGTTCGATCAATATGGGGTGTCGATTAATCTATTTGGTAATAGCTTGTATAGGGTAAAGGCTTTTGAATTTAACATCAATATATCTCAATCAACTTTTTAATTTGAACCTTAATTTTGCTTCGTTCTACTGAAAGCTGCCTTTTAACCCTTGAAACACTGCGAAGAAAATGTGATAATAATAATCGTAAAGACTAGTGATAATCCGTAAACTTACTAAGTTCTTCCATTTTCACTATGTTTATATTTTAGATTTTATCTTTACAAATAATTGAAGTAAATGACTGTTGTAGTTTTTCAGAGATTTTTTTTTCTTATTTTTTCTAGATTGATTCTCCATTTATAAATACATCATATTGGTCCTTCAATGTCAATTTATGTCATCAAACTTATCTTTAAAGTGATATCTAATCATAAATAAAAAGACAAACTGATATCGTTTTAGTGTTGTCAAATGAACAATCTGATATTGCTGATAAATGAAAGGCTAATTTGATGTTGCTTGTCTCTTTGAGGACAAAAATAAAAGTCTATTCTTATAATTATTTTGTATTCTATTTCAATTTCGAAAGCAATATCAGGTTTCATATATGTGAATACTTGAGTTGAGAGATACTACTCATATGTTACCAAAAATTTGTATTTAGTAAAAGGCTTTAATTTGTGGTGTGTCAAGTTTAATATAAAGTGCTTTGTATAAGTATATATGTCTAGATCCTCTTTTCATCATCTCATAGATTGATGCTTGTTTGCTCTAGAAAACATCCAATACAAAGCAACACTTTCAAATATCGACTTTCTTGCTCATCAATAAAATGATGATCATTTAGTTACAGTTCTTTAAGTTTATATATTATTTTGTTTTATCTTTCATTTGATACCATCAATGATAGTTTTAATATATTAGATGTCCATTTTTCAAAGCAAGTTAGTTTTTATGTTAGTGTTTTTTTTAGGCTTATTATGTGTGTGTGTGTGTGTATGTATATATATATATATAAATATTGATGCATATAATAAAATACAATGAAAATTCTTGATACTTCAACTTAAGGTTAAATGTGATCTAGTATTTTCAATTTTATGACCAAATTTATAAGAATTCATTTTCACAGAATGGTCTAATTTCAAGTTAGCTGAATACAATAATATGCTCATACCCCATTACTTATTACCCATAGTGAACAAATGACTATAAACAAGTTGAGTAAACCACCATGATTGTTTTTAGAATTATAAGTGTCTATTAGGTTTGTTTATTGTAGCTTTGCTTATATATGACTAATTTATGCCAGGTTTTCACTACATACAATGATGAACGTCAATGCCTCAAGCAAAAAACAGATACTTGCTGATGATGTTGAATATGATATCATAAGTAACCTGCCAAAAGACATCATCAGTCACATCATGTCTTTTCTTCCCACCAAAGATGCAATTCGTACCTGTGTGCTATCTAAAAGGTGGGAGTTATTATGGATGTCTATCACAGGTTTAAGAATAGAAGGTGTTCATCTATCATACAAGCAACAAAAGAAAAAACAATGTTTTATAAACTTTATGAACAGAGTACTCCAAAACCTTTCAAGGATTCATAGTTTCACTCTCTGTCTTTCAACTTTATATTCAAGAAAAGAGAACCAATTTGATCATCTTCCTGCATGGATCTCTTCAGTCTTGATTCTAGGAGTCCAAAATCTTTGTATTGAGTATTCTTCCAACAAGTATTATAACTTTTCCATTTCCCTTTTTCACAGCATCTCTCTGTTACAATTGGATCTTAACATTTGTTGCAACCTTATTGTTCCTTCATCCAATTGTTTCAAAAATTTGAAAACTTTGAAACTTCAACACATTAAATTTATTGGAGATGTTCACCCAGAAGAGATGGTTCTTAACTTTCCAGCTGTCGAATTATTTGATTGTCGATTTTGCATATGGTCAAATGTTAAGACTTTTATTATTAAAGCACCATTATTAGAAAGTTTTTCATTAGTCTTCCCAAAGTATAATTGTGACAAACCATGCAGTCTTACAGTCAAAATTATTGCCATGTTTCTCAAAAGTTTTCACTATAGTGGCTTGTTGCCTGGGGATATTATTTTTTCAAATCCCCTTTCTGTTGTCTATGCTTGCATTGATATTTGCCCACTAGTCTGGCCGTTACTACATTATAATTATAATTTTAGTGGGGATGAGTTGCGTCAACATGTTCCCAAAGCATGTAAGCTTCTAACAGACTTTCAAAGAGTGAATCATTTGAAATTGGGTTTATACACCATTAAGGTATGTCCCTCTTACTATATTTTTCCTTTTCAATATAGTTAAACTTTTGAAGTTACCAATGCCATATAAGATTAACAATGTTATTTTTTCTACCTAGTTGTTGACTCATGGCAGAGATTATGTATCTACACTTCCAGTGTTCCAATGTTTAGTTCGTCTGGAACTAGACTTGAGTAATTCTTTGCCTTCGCAACAAATATTACCGGACTTGCTTCACAAATCACCAAATATTGAGTATCTTGAGCTCCTTTCTGTTAGTTTCTACCTTTTCCTTTTATTACAGATCATAGTTAAGCATCTTCATATAATTTGGTCATCAATAGTACATATTTAATTATTGAAATATTGTTTGTGTGTGTAGGAATTGATCAACGTTGATAAAGATCTTTTCATGCCTCAATGTTTTCTCTCGAGGCTTAAGGCTGTGATAGTTAAATTTTTTGAGTGGAATGCCAGTAGCCTTTCTCTAACAAAATACATTCTAGAAAATATTGAAGTGTTGGAGCAGCTCAACGTAATGGTGTCAAAGGGCAGGAAGTGGGAAATACTAAAGGAACTGCAATCTCCAAATGATTCATGTGTTGCATTAGTACAAGTTGCGAAAGCAACTATAAGGAGTCTCTATTGTTATAGAAATAGCTTTTATGAACCTAAATAAGGTAGTGTTTGGCCCAGCTTTTTTTGGGCTTATATTTGAAATGTTGGACATATATAATGATTTATGATTATCGATATCTTACTTTGGTCAATTATAGGTCACTTTAAATTTTTCATTTTAGAATATTTTGAGACACCCTGATGACCCATTAAAGAAAATCCTAGTTAACTAAGCCTTAACTCGTGATTAACATAAGATTATTACAGACGAAAATATAATTATTTTGAAGCAGTAAAATTTTAAAACAACATTTAAATCACACGCAACGATAAAACATACATACATTATATGTACATAATATTTACAAACTGTCTCCAATGTACTCTAAGTCCCAACAGAGGGATCATACCTAGCCCAACTATACAGACTCTGATAAAAATAAAACTAAACATAGATACATAAGCTGGTTCCAGAAAAGAGAAAGTCCTAAAGATACCCGACCCGCCTCTCAAATGATACATCAAAATACAAAATAAGGCTCCCAAAGGCACACAACCTAACTGATGCAACCGACGGATCCATATCACAGGCGATATGGGCTTTTGGAGCTACCCTCACCCTAGTCTTAGTGATGACGATAAACTATGCCATATTAGGCTCTCGGCTCCCAAACCGACTCATTGTTGCTCATCACGACTCGACGATGATGGTAATGGTACATCGCCTGAACACTCCTCTGCCTCTGACCCCTCTGAACCATGCCTACATGACTCCTTCCTTGTGATCTGTCCACCATGTTCCACATGTTATTGGTAAACTCCCTCTGACGAGGTGGAAACCACATCTCTGAAAAAGGCAATCTATGGTAAATCTGATATGGGCTGTCCAAACGAAAGTAAGGACCATCTCCAAGGACGATGTAGAAACTAACCAGGCTGATATACGTCATGAAGAACTGTGAGTGGTTGACCTGCCACCCACGGTCATCATGGTAGACTATCTCAACATCTCCAAGCTGACCCGTTATCTCCATTTTTGTTTCTCATTGTTGCGAAAGGGTTGAGTGTTATGTTCAAAGAAGCTCAGTCTATGGGGCTGTTTCATGGCTTTAAATTGGGGAAGATCAGATATCTCATCTACGGTATGTCGATGATAGTACTCTAATTATCTGGGGAAAGAGATGCGATAATGCCTGGGCTTTAAAATCTATTCTCCAATTGTTTGAAGCAACATCGGGGTTGAAGGTAAACTTTGTTAAAAGCCTTTTGGTGGCAATAAATGTGGAAGATCATTGGTTGCATCAAGCAGCTTGTCTCTTGAATTGCAAAGTAGGTGATATACCTTTCTTTATATTGGCTTACCTATTGGCAGAAATCCAAGAAGATTGTCCACTTGGATTCCAGTGGTGGAAAATGTGAAAAGAAGATTGTTATCCTGAAATAGTAATTACATCTCCTTGGGTGGTATGTTGGTATTACTCAAGTCAGTCTTGACTCGCTCCCGATTTACTTTCTTTCCTTCTTGAAGGCTCCTAAAGGTATCATCTGTAACACCCCCACTAGGTATTACTACGTAACACATGCGGAATTTAAATTAAAAAGATAGTTTGCTAGTTGCTTTCGGAAAATAATTTATATAAGTACATAAGCGTCTGAAAATTGGGTATAAAAAATCAAACCTAAGCCTTGATCGGCACACAGGCTTACAATCCTAGTCTGACAAGTCTATTTAATTTAGAAATATACTTGAATAAAAACTTGTATTTTTACAAAAATTTTGACAGAGTCTCCTCTGTAATTCGAACATCCCAGGTAAAAGAACACCTGCTAAAAAAAAATTATATTTTCATTCCAGAATTTCAATTACACTAAAATACATCCAGACAGTATCATTTTGGAAATAATTACATCAACAAGCTATACAGGACCCAAAAGGAAAATCTTATATTTTCATTCAAAAGAAATGCTCTCCGAGCTATAAACATCACATTCAAAATAAAGGCTCTCCGAGCCATACAAATAAATACTATCAGAAATCTATATCACAAAAACCTAAGTTGGTCATTCAAAAATCTATTTCTGGGGAAGACTTATACTAATCTTACCATTATAACCGATGCCTGACGTCTGACATCTCCAAGAATTGGAACTAATGTCCCCCAGAGAAGCTGAAATCCACTTTTCATCACCTGTAGTCACATAGCAAGGTACGTCCCCAGAACACACAATATAATGTAAAGGTGAGTTACCAATATATGAGTTTTATAAGATAACCACATGCGTGACACAAAAGAAACACATATACATTCATACAACATCCATACATAATATATCCAAGTACATCATAGGGTTTCATGCCCTCGCATCATCATTTTTTTTAAAATTATGTATGTAACACTTCAATAATTGTACTCTAACATTATACCTAATCTCATGAGATATCAACAACACGTGATGAGTTGATCAGGCTCAATAGCCACTCAAGGCAAAGGCACTCAAGCCAACGGCACTCAAGCCAAATCCCACTGTATAATGTCCAAAACCAAGGTACAATGATATAAACACATGAATATCACCATGATACCATGATTAACTTTATAGACACGTCTGCCTTAAATGCATGTAAAACCTTTTATTCTCGTCATTTCTCTTTGTGCATAAGATTTCCTCTGTTGAAGCACAAAACGCCTACAACCATCATTGTTTTAAATATCTTAACTCTTTTATTAACAACACAGGACCTCGAGTCCGAATACTCAATCACGAAACCCCTACACCGATGCACCAGTTTTAGGTTCGTGGTAATAGAAAACATTTTAAATGTTTAAACAGTATACCTCATGCAAACAGTAGATATCCAATCTACAGGACCTCAAGTCCGAAGGACACTCAGTCCACAACACCAACGAACCTTAGTACCCCGACGTCTCGGTTACTAAGTTCAAAACCACTTTTAACACGGTCTTTCGTTCTGTGAAAAACAAGTTCAAAAACGAAATCTCTACAACTTATCCAAGTTGTTGGAAGTAACTCCATTGAGTAAAACTTGATTTGGGAAAATCCTTTCAAATGGGAAATCTTTCAGAAAATCATAAATCACTAAAAATCCTTTCTGAAAACTTTATTTTTCCAAAAGAGAGTCACTTGAGGCTTAATCTTAGTTTAAAATACGTACTGCCACTTTAGAATCAATTGTCGTCAATACTTTTTCAAATTATCATCGTTTAGCATTTTTAAAGTATTTTAAGTCACTTCTTAACCTTTTTCACTTAACAATTTCCTAAAATCATAACTAAATTATTTTCGAAGATTAGTTTCTTAAAATAACTCATATGATTAATTATTTTATTTGGATGTTTATGTTTATTTTGTTATGTGGTTTAGTTTGAGTAATTAAATTACTCTCTTCAAATTATTTTATTGGGTACGTTAGCACTGACTTATTTCAGTGAATGCACGCTTACTAGACAATAATTTACGTTATTGTCACTATTATTACCAGTACAGAAAAATGTTTTAAATAATATGATTAAGAGAAAAGCATTTTCATATTTTCATTCTATTTTATTTTAGATTTGAAAATAAACTGGTTTGACAATAATCGGAGATTAAACGTTGGACCGTGGATTTTCTTAGTTGATCAATCCAACTATAAATCTCTACTTTATTTCAAATTTTGAAAATATATATTTGTCACCCTTTATTTTTAGATCCAAAAACTAAAAAACAAATTTATGTTTAGGCTTAATATTTATCACTCATAGTGTACCCACTAATACAGAACTAAAATTTCCTCTCTCCTCTCTCCTCTCTCCCTTATCAGACCCGTAAAATCCCCCCTCTCTATTTCTTTCTTTTTCTTCTTCTTTCCTTTCTTTCTCTCTTCTTCTTCCCCATTTCTTCTTCCTCCCTCCAAACTCAGCTCCTCCCTCTTCCTTGCTGTCCGGTTCGCACCGCCAACCACCAGCCCAGTCCGGCCGTCGCTCGTCGCTTGACTGGAGGGGATGAACCATGTCGCCGTCTCCTCCTGCTCGCAGCGCGCCTTCGCTGCAGAAAACGGAGCTCCATCCGTCGCTGCTCCGCCATTCGCTCGCCGGAACCGTTGGGGTACCGCCGCAGTTGTACCCAAGACAGCCACCATACCCTTTTCCTTTTGTAACACCCCGATTTTTCGCTGTTTACATATCGGTAATAAATATATAAATACATATATTTTTATCAGAGACTCAGAAAATGAGTTTGGGTAAACAACTGTTATTTTCATGTCATGTTTTATATCTTAAGGTTACGATAAAATTTTGGGCTGAAAATTCAGACGGAACCCGGTCTGTGATTTCACTGACAGTAAAATTTTACTGCTCAGATGACCTAATTTTAAGTCGTGAACTAGATAAAAAATATTTTTATCGTATTTGCTACGTTATTGGAAGTTTTGAAAATTTTCGTGTAAAAATAAAATATTTTGTTTGTTGCGGTCGTAAACGTCAAGATGTCTCTAGGAAATCCGCTTCAGATGAACTAAAAGGGTCAGCAACGGAGCTCAGATGACTGATGTGATTGATGCGACTAGCATTAATTACGATCATATCCATATCATAATGGCGCATTTATGACAAATAGATATTTTTGCTTGGAATTGACCATTTTGCCCTTGGTTTGTTATGATAATTGCAAGTTTGCCCTTGTAATTTTTGACCCAAATGCCCTAAAACCCACGGCTCCCTCCCTTCACTTAGCATCACTTAGGCAACTTCTTCATTTATGTCATCTTCTTCATCCAAAAAACACCATTTTCTCTAAGAACACAAATTGGTGTTCATACTCGCTGAAAACTGTACCATAATTCTAACCCTTTCCTCTTCTGAATATCGAAAAACTTTCTACATGAACGTTGTTCCTCTTTCTCTCTTCTTTCCAACGACATAAAGATCATCAAAAACGGATAAGTATATTGAGAGATATGTCCAAATTACCGAAACTGCTCTAAATCTTCATTCTTCTCTCTATACTTCTCAAGAACACTTAGAACATCAAGGTGATTTTGTGAAGAACATCACCCAAATCATCATTTACTTTGATCATCAAGAGGTAACCTCTCATAATCTTGTTATTCTAAGTTTTTCTCTTCACAACTTTTATGAGTTTAAGCCTTTGATCATCATGTTCTTCATTTCACTTAAAGTTCATGAAGCTTTTTTCAAAAATCCATAACTAATTGTAGAAAAATCCTTTTGACTTGAAACCAATTGCTATGATCTCATAATCATCTCTATATTCATCATCTAGAAGCATATGATCATGAGAAATTTCCTTCCCAATTTTCTGAGCTTGGCCGAAATCCCTCAAAAGTGGGTGTTCTTGGATTTTTTCAACTTTAAACTTTGATTCATGATTTAATCTCTTAGTACCTTGATAGCTCTTGTATGTAAGTGGTTTGAAAACCAAGAATCTAATCCAAGCCTAGTTTTGTTCAAAATGGCCGAAACCTATTTTTGTTGTTGAAGGAATTTTTTATTCCAAAGTTGTCTAAGTAACACTTGAAATCAACTTTAGGTTTTGTATGTTGATTTAATCCAAGAGTTGATGAAAATTCCAAATAATCCCTAGCCTTTTTGCCTTGAGAAAATCGAAACCCTAACCTTGGAACTAGATGAGTTTTATTCCAAGTTCTTAGTTCATGATCTTAGTTTAAGTTCTTATTCATGTTTAAGATACTTAAGGATCATAAATCCCTAAGTTGGAAAAATTTTAAGTTTCCTAATCTAGTTTTTTGGAAGAGGCCGAAACCTACTCTTCATGAATTAGATGTGTTGTTGTTTGATTTGATTTATTTTGGTTGCAATTCGTTTGAAGGAATCGATCGAGTAAGTTTGACTTAAGCCGACGGAGGAGAATCGGATCGGGATAGGGAGATTTCTTGAAACTGCTAGTTTGAAATCATCAAGAGGTAAGGGGAGCCTTGCCTGAGGGATTTTTCTCGATAACTATGTGTGTGATATATGTGGTTGTAGTGTTTATGGTTTATTGTATTTGGTTATGTGTTTCTAGCTGTTTATCTGTGTTTCGGTGATTTATCTGCTTTTAATTTATTTAATTATCCGCAGATATATATGATGTTGCTATGATGTATGATTTGTTTGGTAATATAGTTTTGATGATGATGTTGGATGTTGTTTGTGAAGCCTGACAGTGGTCAGTGCACAACCGTTTAATTAGATAAAAGCTTTAATAAGCTGCATAAAATTATATTCAATGTTTTATGGGAAATGTTGGAATATAATGTTTATAGAAAATATTATTTGGGAAAAATAAGAGTTTTGCTTTTAATTTATTTAATTATCCGCAGATATATATGATGTTGCTATGATGTATGATTTGTTTGGTAATATAGTTTTGATGATGATGTTGGATGTTGTTTGTGAAGCCTGATAGTGGTCAGTGCACAACCGTTTAATCAGATAAAAGATTTAATAAGCTGCATAAAATTATATTCAATGTTTTATGGGAAATGTTGGAATATAATGTTTATGGAAAATATTATTTGGGAAAAATAAGAGTTTTTGGAAAATATTATTATTTTAACGATCTATTAGTGTAAAAGTGAACTAGGAGTCACGAGAGGGCGAAACCGTGAAAATATTTTACTATTGCTAATTTTTACATAAGATATTCCGCAATATTATAAAAAGTTATTTTGTGAAGTTAATCTGCGAAAATAACTTAATCATGAATGTAGAAAATTGTTTAAGCGGAAAAAGCTAAGTGTTATCTTAAAATACTTTAAAAGGACTTAACGACGACAATTTGGAAAACTGACGACGGCAAATATTTTAGAAACGGCAACGTGTATTTTTGATAAACTTCAAATCTCTGTGTCCCTCTTTTCTGAAAATGATGTTTTTCGGTAACTGGTGTTTTATGGCAGAAATCTTCTCACTTAGCAAATTTTCCGAAATCAAGTTTTCTCAAAGATGATAAAGGTTGAAAGTGTTATGGAACTTAGTAACCGAGACGTCGGGGTACTAAGGTTCTTAAGGTGTTGTGGACTTGGTGTCCTGTGGACTTTGAGTTCCTGTAGACGTGGTGTTTGACTTGATGGTTGTTAAAGGTGTTAAACATTTTGAGATGTTTTCTATTACCACAAACCCTAAGCCTGATGCATCGGTCTAGGTGTTTTGTGATTGAGCACTCGGACTTTGAGGTCCTGTGTTAGTAATGAAAGTTTTAAGATGTTTAAGATTACGGTTGGTCGTAAGCTTTTAAGCTACGACAAGGAAAGATATAACACAAAGAACAGTGTTGAAAGAAATATGTTTTCGAGCATGCATTTGGCAGACGTGCCACAATACGATATATGATTACCTTGCGGCGTCAGGTATATCATGCCCTGAAATTTTCATTGTGCCAGGTTGAACAATGAAACCCCATTTACGGTTTTATCATTGTGCCACGGTGTTGGACAGTGTGCAATGGGTTTTGGCTGCATGCCTTGTGCCATGGGATGGCTATTGAGTTTGATCCACTCATTACGTGTTGGGATATCTCATGAGATTAGGTGTGAATGTTTAGATGGTGTATATGAAGTGTTCATGCATAATTTTAAAATGTTGATGTTTGGGGTGTGAAACCCATCGATAGAGTGTATGCTTATATATGTGTATATGTCGTATGTGAGTCACACTAATGGTTATCGTGTTTATATCCATATATTGGTGTCTCACCCTTACAAACAATATCAGGTATTCTTCCTGTTGGCGAATATAAGGGATGGACCCTTTAGATTGGAGCGTACTGAAGCTACCCTCTACTGTTATAGTATTAGTTAAGTTACGACCAGCTTAGGTTTTATGTTATGTTGTGTTTGGAAATAATCTATGCTTATTACAGATAAGTGTGAAAACATATGAGGCAGTATAGTTGTATGACTTATATACTATTATGTACTTAAGTGTGATTTGGTTATGTTGTTGTTATTATGAGGTTAACAAGAAGAAAAAAAAATTATCACCATATTTTGAAAAGATAAACGTTGAGAAAACATTATTTTCCGAAAGCAACCAGCGAAATTATGATTTTATTTTCCGCAACGGGTAACCATGTGATGACCCAAGTTAGGGTGTCACACCTTTCACCATGGGTAAGTATTCTACCCTTAATCTCTTCTAGTTCAAAACCTCAAATCTGATTTTGAAACCTAACCCTTTAATCTCAGATTTCAATCTTGAAATTGAAGCTTTTTTTATGCTATTAGGACTATGAATTTGTGTTTCCCTAAAGCAATTTCATTATTCTTTAGTTAAAATGAGTTTTCCCTAAATTGATGTATGAACCCTAAAGCCCCAATTTGATTTTATTGAAATGCATTATGTTTTTGTAGAATCAACTATGTGTACCTGTAATTGGGACTGTTAGTTTATGTTTTGACAACCTAATTTCACAACTCTATACTCAAATCAATTTTCCCTAATTTTTGGTGATGAACACTATTTTCCTAAATCTGATTTTTATTGAAGTTACCTTTATTTTGTGAAATTGAGTATTTAAGATCAACTTATAGTATGTGTTTGATAATGAGTAATTGATTCCTTGATTTTCTGGTTGTGCAAATTGTTTGGTTTCCCTCGTTAGGACGTAAATTGTGATGGTCGTACTTGGAGAAGCGTGATTTACGTTATTGGGAGCTAACATGAGTTATCTGCGCACGTGGCAAGGTGTCAAAGGAAAATCAGAATATCCAAAAGATGATCTTTCACTGTTCATCAAGAGGTAAAGGGCCTGTGGAGTTATAGATAATCATATGCTATTTGTTGTCTGTAAGAACCTCTGTCGTGTTTGTTCTGTGGTTTTTGGTTATGATTGTTTAATTGAATTGTGATTGATGTGGTTCATTGAGTTAGTTGATTATAACTGTGATGCATGCTACAACTGTGTTGTATGGGATTGTCTGTTTGGTTGATTGATTGACTGAAGGCCTGATAGTGGTCAGTGCCCAATTAAACTAAAGATAAAAGCTTTAAAAGCTTGAGGAAAGGTTTACAAAATTTGATTTAAGGAAGTGGAAGTAGATATTGAAAATCATCCTATTTGATAATGTTTTCGGTGAAAGGATGACTAATGAGTCACGATGAGGACGAAAGCTTGAAAATATTTCAGTACTGCTAACCTTTACGTACGAAATTCCATTATAGACAGATTTTTCTGATCTTGATTTGAAATCTGTTAGAACTCATGAATTAGTTATGCTAGTTCATAAATTTCAAGTTATTCCAGTTGATTTCCTGGTTCGTGAGAAGTTGTACTCACACTTCTAAATAACCTTCAGTGTATTAGACATTGGAGTGGATTGATTGATGGTATCCATCGGTATGGAATTTTCATATTTCGTTGAAAGAATTCGTTATGACTACTTTTGAGTTGTGACGCCGATAACTTAGTGACAACAGAAGTTTCTTGATGAAATTTAGTCTAAATCGCTTCTAGAGGTGACCTTGTCTGATTTTTGACCAAACTGATTTCCTTTCTAAAAATTTTCATGTTGTAAATTCTTTGTACCAAGAATGAATCCTCTTGGGATTAAGAACTATTCATCCTTTGATTCCCTAAATCTGTTGGAAGTTCTTGCGGATGAATGAACTTTATTCGATTCATGTTTGTAATTGTGTATAGGCCATACATTTCTACACTTATGAACCTATTCAAGAATATTTTTCCATATTGGATGTTCCTGAATCTTTCGAATTTATGAAATCCTTCTCTATGCTTTCTTGGGAAAGTGAGAAAAATTTCTTTTCTTGAAAATTTCTTTTCAGAATCCTTTAAGCCAAGTCTTGTTGTAGTTCGATAGAACTTGTTCCTTTTGGATCTATTTTAACCTATATCTTTTCCAAACGTCGTTGATGTGTGACCTATCTCATAAGTTATAAGGATGGTTACCTAATCCATATCAAGATATCAGTGTTAGTTGAGTACAGTAAGAATGTGAGTGACATTCCTTGTTGAGATGATAGAGTCGCAATGTTTTATCGTGGATTCACCGAAGATCTCTAAGAGTTTCATTCGTTTTGGGCGATCGACAACAGACTTATGAGGATGACACCTTTCTTACCTGTTAATATCCGATATATCATGGAAACGTTAACCGAAGTATGTAGTAGAAGGCTAATTAAACTTCATAAAGCACCCTCCAGCATCGTTCTAAATGAAGTCGA
The DNA here is from genome assembly GCA_035048595.1 of Echinosophora koreensis. Classification (NCBI taxonomy): domain Eukaryota; kingdom Viridiplantae; phylum Streptophyta; class Magnoliopsida; order Fabales; family Fabaceae; genus Echinosophora; species Echinosophora koreensis. The sequence goes on along the minus strand of JAPCYP010000158.1, from coordinate 60,944 downwards.
AAAACTTACCTCAAGTGTTGGGCAAAGTCTACATCGGACGTTAAGAACCAAGTTGAAGTCAAGTTCAGCTTATCACCCTGAGTTCGATGGACAAATTAGAAAAGATCTAATTCTTAAAAGGTTAGCTGAGAGTAAATGTAGTACAGAAGTGTTGTTATCCCTATAGCAGAATAAATAAGATGTGATAAGAATTTGTGGAGGTATTGATGTGACGGGTAATGCGAAAACCCTTAAACTCAACGTCATTAAGTAAGACGATTACCATAGACCTTATCAGGAATGAGGCAGAATGTCATTAGAGGAATCTAGAGTAATGATCAAATGTTGGTAATTAAGACTGATTTTATGAGTGTAAAGATTGACAGGAAAATGTTTATAGTAGTTATCCCTAAGCTGAACGAGAGCAGTAAAGATGAGTTCTTGAGGGAAATTAAGTTGTTAGAAAAGTTTAAGAATTTTGATTTTGGATAATTCCAACTGAAGTGATTCCTTTTGGTTGTAGTTGCATGAAGGAGTGTACTTTAAGATTGAAATGTGTGACTATGTTATAATTTGGAGTGGAATATGTTCAAAGGAAACTAAGACTACAATTGTATACTTTGAGTTGAAAATTGATGTATGATGGGGTAAAATTAGTGTTGAATTTGGTGTTAGTAGTGAAGATTTGATGTTGAAGAAGTTTTCTAGCGGACCAATTTTGAGGCAAGAAGTGATTAAGTTTTAATTATGTCTTTCGAGTGTGATAAACTATGGCGAAATGTTTCTAATCTTTGAGGTCTTATTCTGGCAAATATGTGATTGATGATCCATAGTGGAAACTGGACATTTTAAATCCAACATTGCCATTGGGGAGTGTCCACCTGGATTTCTTGGCTTTATTTTGGTGCAACTCCTAGTGGTTATGGCCTCGGAGAAACTCTGTTTTATAATCCCTTTTCTCGGCTGCAAATATATAAGAGAAGGGCATATGTGATACAAGCACTTCCTTGCATAAGTGATGGTGTCTTTAGACGGAGGAATTGTGGTGTATTTTCCTTAGGCAATAGGGTAGATGTGCATGTGAAATTTCCTAAACCAGGGATATCAACGAGGCTTGATAACCAAATTGAAAATGAGAGGCAAATGAAGGATATGAAGTCGAAGAAGGAAAAAGATTCTGGAGGAATTAAGATGGGAACGGACTATGTTGGATGTGGTAAGGTTCAATTTCAATAAGAAGATTGAATTTCTTAGGTTCTTGGCACAAAGTTTATCATGTGCAACTCCGGCTCAGGAGTAATTTAAGGATAAATAGAATGACATAAGAATTGATCCTATTATAGAATTATAGATGAAAGGAATGACGCGTCGAGAAATACAAAGTAGGCTCTTTAGATCAAGGTGTGATTGCAAGATTCTGTTTAGGGTTCATACATCAATTTAGGGAAAACTCATTTTAACTAAAGAATAATGAAATTGCTTTAGGGAAACACAAATTCATAGTCCTAATAGAATAAAACAAGCTTTAATTTCAAGATTGAAATCTGAGATTAAAGGGTTAGGTTTCAAAATCAGATTTGAGGTTTTGAACTAGAAGAGATTAAGGGTAGAATACTTACCCATGGTGAAAGGAAAAGGGTATGGTGGCTGTCTTGGGTACTGCGGCGGCGGCACCCCAACGGTTCCGGCGAGCGAATGGCAGAGCAGCGATGGATGGAGCTCCGTTTTCTGCAGCGAAGGCGCGCTGCGAGCAGGAGGAGACGACGGCATGGTTCATCCCCTCCAGTCGAGCGACGAGCGACGGCCAGACTGGGCTGGTGGTTGGCGGCGCGAACCGGACAGCAAGGAAAAGGGAGGAGCTGAGTTTGGAGGGAGGAAGAAGAAATGGGGAAGAAGAAGAGAGAAAGAAAGGAAAGAAGAAGAAAAAGAAAGAAATAGAGAGGGGGGATTTTACGGGTCTGATAAGGGAGAGAGGAGAGAGGAAATTTTAGTTCTGTATTAGTGGGTACACTATGAGTGATAAATATTAAGCCTAAGCATAAATTTGTTTTTTAGTTTTTGGATCTAAAAATAAAGGGTGACAAATATATATTTTCAAAATTTGAAATAAAGTAGAGATTGATAGTTGGATTGATCAACTAAGAAAATCCACGGTCCAACATTTAATCTCCGATTAATGTCAAACCAGTTTATTTTCAAATCTAAAATTAAATAGAATGAAAATATGAAAATGCTTTTCTCTTAATCATATTATTTAAAACATTTTTCTGTACTGGTAATAATAGTGACAATAACGTAAATTATTGTCTAGTAAGCGTGCATTCACTGAAATAAGTCAGTGCTAACGCACCCAATAAAATAATTTGAAGAGAGTAATTTAATTACTCAAACTAAACCACATAACAAAATAAACATAAACATCCAAATAAAATAATTAATCATATGTGTAAAAACTAGGGTGTTACATCATCTCTTTACTTGAATCTTTGTTTAAGAATTTTTTGTGGAGGGTGGGGTGAGGGTAACAAAAAAAAATCTATTGGGTAGCTTGGATCAAGGTGTGTCTAGAGAAAAGGGAGGGTGGTTTGGGTGTGAGGAATCTTAGGGCCTTTAACATTGCCTTGTTGGGTAAATGGTTGTGGAGGATAAGGGTTGAGAGGCATTCTTTGTGGTATAAGGTTCTTATGCAAAGATATGGAGATTCAGATGGTAAGTTAGTTTTTGGAGGGAGGAAGAGTTCGAGTTGGTGGGCAGATATTTGTACATGGAAGGGGTCGTTGAGGGTTCTAATAATTGGTTTTCGGAGGGTTTAAAAATAGAAGTTGGTAATGGGTCAAATTCTTTGTTTTGGGATGATCCTTGGAATGAGGGGAGTGTTTTGAAGGAGACATTTAATAGGTTGTGTGACACCCTTCTACCCCATATGTTATAAGGCATTTAATATAAAAGCGATTAAATAAAGAACATGCATTTACTGAATAATTTAAAACATTTGTCCATGGGTAGAAAAGTCCCACATGAACCAGTTCATAACCGCGGAAAATATAAATCAAGTTTAAAAACAAATAAAAACATAACCAATAAATAACCCAACCCCGATGTCACATCTCAGAGCTAATATAAACGTTCCGGAAACATATCCTCTGAATATAACTGAATAAACTAACTAAACATAAAACAAGCCCTAAATATGAGTGGCGGCTCCTCAGAGTCACTCCTCTCCGGGCTGCTCGTCATCCTCTGCAAGGTGCCAATCAGGCCAAAAACTAACAACAAACAAACATAGGGAGTAAGAATCATGTCAACATAATAGTAAGGAGATAGGAAGTAAAGTAAATCATACAAGCATGGCACCAACTTAAGCATATATCAACAACCAACATGATATGTAGTGCAATGCAATCCTACTCCGCTAAACCAACAATGCATGTGGGTCCACTAAACTCGGGATGGACGACTTCAGAGTTAAATATCTACATTGAGAATCTACTCCTTAGATAGCCAATGCATCAAACCAACAAATGCCTCGTCACGGGGACGCAAGGAGAATCTACTCCAACCGTGGATGGCCAGATCGCCGTACTCTAGGACGACCTCCCCTATGTCGAACATCCCTCAACAACAACTCCGATGCAATGCGTATGCAACACAACAACAACGACAACTCCACCTTCATAACTCCAATAGAATCGACCGAAGACGACAGCGAAATCGACCGCAACAACTTGCCTCGCGGAATCTACCTGAGGACTTTGGCGGAATCTACCACAACAGTTGGGGCAAACTCTCGGCCACCAAGGTACAACAACAACACCTTAGACCCAAACCGCGGGATCAAGGCTTCCTTGGCCAAAAAGCATCAAGGCATAACTCATCAACTTGCAGTAACCCAAAGGGGAACCAACTTATCAAACTCAGCCCCTCACCATCTCATCATCTTCATTTATCTTTGGTAAACATTAGTCAAGTTGTCTAATCCTTATCTTTGATTAGCTTTATCAACTTATCATCATAGGGGAATTGGGGTTTAAAACCCCATAAAGTCCTTTAATTCTGTTTCTGTCCAGGAGGGGTGAGCACGGTTGTGCTTAAACCGCAGCACGGTCGTGCTTTAACACGTGAAGGGCGTGCTGCCATTTAAGTGAAGCACGGTCGTGCTTCCTATTGAGCATGATCGTGCTCTTTATCCTGCACGGCCGTGCTAATAGCGCGACCATTTTCCAGAATTTAAACTGGGAGCACGGTCGTGCTCAATGCATGACTGTACTGTTCTGGCTAGGACCTGAGTCCGAAGCTCTAACCTATTTTTAGGGTTAATTAGTCCTTTAAACCTTATATGTTTTTAAGCCTAATTAACCAGTTAATGTTTTAAACATTTTATCCAACAACTCAACATTCATAGCATCAACTATGCCGCCAACATATCAACAACCAATAACATATTAATAACAACAATTAACCAATTAACATCATACTCATACTCAACATAACTTAATCATCACAAACATAGAGCATATAACATATCATCATAGTCTTTAAATCATATATTAAACATACAACAATGGGGTTATGGGAACCCTTTTACTTTACTCTAACCCAAAACCTATGAGTATACTACCCTTCTCCCCATACCTGGATTGAAGGTAGCTCACCCAAACACCAAACAGCAACTGGCTTCACCTCTTAAGACGGCTCAACCTCAAACAAGCCTTAAACAATGGAAACACAATTTTATTAGTTTCCCAATGACAAAAACGAAAAGGAAACCAATAGGGAAGAGGAAACCGTTACCTTTAGACTTCCCCAGACCAACTAGCTTCCTAATCGACATTCAAAACTCCACTATAGCACTGGGAGAAGAGGAAAAAAGGAAAGAACGTATTCTGGCTGCAACCGGGTAGCAGCAGCCGTCACAAATAGGGTTATGACGTTAACCCTCGATTCTGTGCATGTATATAAAACTCGGACCTGAGCACGGTCGTGCTCTTCATCAAGCATGGTCGTGTTGGACTTAGCGTCAGCGAGACGCGGTCCGCACAGTGAGAACGGACGTGCTCAACTTAAAATCAGAAACATGCTTCTGGCTTTAAGCACGGGCGTGCTCATCCACCAGAAAGGGACTTTTAAGCCAAAAATCCCACCAAGCCCTTAACCAACACTTCTAACTTAATAAAACCAGCTTTATAAAAACATTTACGAAAAACGGGGTGTTACAATTCCACCCCCCCTTATAAAAATTTTGTCCTCGAAATTTCTACGTACCTCAAACAAAAAGGTGTGGGTATGCTTCCATCATCTTGCTTTCCAGCTCCCAAGTAGCACTTTCCTCAGTTGGCCCACTCCAAACTACTTTGACCAAAGGAGTCTCCTTGCCTCTTAGCTGCTTCACCCTCCTATCCTCGACCCGAAGGGGTAACACCTCAAACGTCAGGTTCTCTTTCAACTGTATTGTGTCGGGAACTATCACGTGACTAGGGTCATGAATGTACTTTCTGAGTTGAGACACATGAAAAACATTGTGGAGGTTTGACAAGAACGGGGGTAAGGATATTTGGTAGGCGACTTCGCCGACTCTTTTAAGGATCTAGTAAGGACCAATGAACCTCGGAGTAAGTTTCCTCGCCTTCATCACTCTACCAACCCCAGTCGTCAGGGTAACTCTCAAGAATACATGATCATCTTCCTGGAATTCGAGTGCCTTCCTCCTTTTATCATGATAGCTATTTTGCCTACTCTATGCAACTCTCATCTTTTCCCGAACCAACCTGATCTTCTCTGTTGTTTCGTGGACTATCTCTGGCCCTAGCACCACACTATCACTAGGTTCACTACAACACAAAAGTGTCCTACAGCTTCTCCCACACAGAGCTTCATAAAGTGCCATCGCAATGCTGGAATGGAAACTGTTGTTGTAGGTGAACTCTATCAGGGCAAAAACTTGTCCTAACTACCAGACTGTTCTAACACACAAGCCCTCAACAAGTCCTCTAAGGACTGGATGGTCCTCTCAGACTGGCCATCATTCTGTGGGTGGTAAGCCGAACTAAGCCTAAGCTTTGTCCCTAAAGCCTCTTGCAAACTATTCCAAAACCTAGAGGTAAACCTCAGGTCTCTATCTGAAACTATGCTAGAGGGTACATCATGAAGCCTAACTATCTCTTTGATGTACAGCTTGGCTAACTTCTCCAAAGGATACTCCATGTTCATCAGAATGAAATGGGCAGACTTAGTCAGTCTATCCACAACAACCCATATAGCCTCAAAACTAGCTGGAGTCCTAGGGAGTCCAGACACAAAATCCATGGAGATGCTATTCCATTTCCATTCTGGGATGCTCCAAGGTTGCAACCTACCTGAAGGCTTTTGGTGCTCTATCTTGGCCTTCTGACAAACTAGGCACGCATACACAAACTCAGCTACATCCTTTTTCATCCTAGGCCACCAAAACATCCTCTTAAGATCCTGATACATCTTAGTGGCACCTGGGTGCAAAGCTCAGGAACATCTGGCATACAAACTCTATCCTTAAACCTCAAAACACCATCACTCCCATCCTTAAAACTAAGGTCTCTACCCTGAGCGCGCAACTCTCACTAGTCCAAAAGAAACTTGTCTAACTTCTGACCCTCTCTAATCTGATCCATCAGACTGTTAGTAACCTTCAAAGTACCAAGCCTAATACTCTTAGGGGTAAACTCACAAGCTAGACTAAGGTCTCTAAACTCCTCAATAAGATCCATCTCCCAAACCATTAAAGCGGAGAGATTCATGGTCTTCCTACTTAGGGCATCGGCCACCACATTGGCCTTTCCTGTGTCATAGGTCAGCTCGAAGTCATAATCCTTTAAGAACTCCATCCACCTATGCTGCCTCATGTTCAACTCCTTTTGATCAAAGAGATACTTCAAACTCTTATGATCACTAAAAACCTCAAACCTTGCTCCATACAGGTAATGCCTCCAGATCTTTAAGGCAAATACTACAGCTCCTAGTTCTAGGTCATGGGTAGGGCGGTTCTTTTCATGGGTTTTCAACTGCCTAGAAGCATAAGCAACTACCTTATCATTTTACATCAAACACCACCTAACCCTTGTTTAGAAGCATCGCAGTAAACTACAAAGGGTTCACTAGGATCTGGCAAAACTAACACTGGTGCTGATGTCAACCTATCCTTAAGGGTTTGGAAACTCTCTTCACACTTAGAGTCCCACACAAATAACTGTCCTTTCTTAGTGAGACGGGTTAAGGGTAAAGCTATCTTTAAGAAACCTTCTATGAACTGCCTATAGTACCCGGCTAATCCTAAGAAACTCCTAATCTCGGTTACAGACTTTGGCGCTTCCCACTGGAGCACCGTCTCTACTTTAGCTAGGTCCATTGCTATGCCACTCTTAGAGATGACATGTCCTAAGAAGCTCACTTCCTCTAACCAGAACTCACACTTAGCCGACTTAGCGTACAACTGCTTTTCCTTAAGGGTCTGCAAGACAACCCTCAGGTGTTCCTCATGTTCCTCCTTACTCTTGGAGTACACTAAGATGTCATCTATGAGCACCACCACAAACTTATCCACGTAAGGGTGAAAGGTCTTGTTCATGTAGTCCCTGAAGACCGCAGGAGCATTGGTCACACCAAAGGGCATAACCAAGTACTCATAGTGACCATATTGCGTCCTAAACGCTGTCTTCGGGATGTCCTCAGACTTAACCCGAATCTGTGGTACCCTGACCTCAAATCTATCTTTGAAAAGACGCAAGCGCCCATCAACTGGTCCATAAGATCATCAATCCTAGGGAAGGGACACCGATTCTTTATGGTCACCTTGTTGAGCTGCCGATAGTCGACACACAACCTCATACTACCATCCTTCTTCTTTACCAACAACACAGGTGCTCCCCACGGAGACACACTAGGCCTAATGAACTGCTTCTTCATCAGGCCCTCCAACTGTTCCTTCAACTTAGCTAGCTCTAGAGGAGACATTCTATAGGGTGCTATGGAGATTGGTCCGATGCCAGGCATTAAGTCTATGGTAAACTCAACATCTCTCTCTAGGGGTAAGTTATAAACATCCACCGGAAACACTTCAGGAAATTCTCGCACAACCGGCAAGCTGGTGACATCAGGAGGGCTGCTCTCTACTTCCAAGGAAGCTAACATCATGTATACTTAGGCTTCGTCTTTCATCGAAGCTTGAACTTGGCTGGCAGAGAAAAGGTCCAGATTCTTAGACTCCTTTGGAGTTCCAAAAATCAGGATCTTGTCGAAACAATTCAAAAGGACATGGTTGGAAGATAACCAGTCCATGCCAAGAATAATATCAAGGTGTTTTAAAGGTAAGCATACAAGATTGGCAACAAAAGTTTTATCATTTATGACTATATGACTGTTCTTGCATGCATAAGAAGTGGAAACAGGTTTATTTGTGGGTGTAGACACAAGCAAATCAAACTCAAGGAAAGTAACAGACAATTTAAGACTCTTAACCATATCATGTGATATAAACGGGTGAGTAGCACCAGAATCATACAATACAGTCAATTGAGTTCCATCAATAAAATATATACCTTGGATCAAGTCATCAGGCTCTTGGCCTGGGACTTCTGATTCTTCCTAGCACTGGGAGGCTCGACTTTGGCTCCTTCACACTCACGGCTGATGTGTCCAGGCTTGCCACATCTGAAGCAGATAACTTGTGTTTCCTTACACTGAGACGAATAATGGTCCGGCGCTCCACACTTACCACACCTCATAGCTCTGGGGGCATCAGAGAACCCACCCTTGAAGCTATTCTGCTGAAACTATGGCTTCTTGCCACTTTGCTTGAAGTCCTTGCCCGTCGGGGCATACCACTGCTTGCCCTTGTCTCTCTGATCAGTCCTCTTGCCACTCTAACTATCTGATCCTGTGGAACTGGTAACTCTGAACTGACTGGAATCCTCATAAATCCGGCATTTGTTGACCAGAATCGGGAAAACTCTGATTTCCTGATAGCTGATGGCTTGTTTAATCTCCGGTCGAAGTCCAGCTTCAAACTTCACACACTTGGAGCGATCATCTGTCTTATGCTGATACGGAGTGTAGTACCTTGCCCGCTCCTCAAACTTGGCTGCATACTCGCCAACTGACAGCGATCCCTGCCTCAAGGATAAGAACTCCATTTCCTTCTTATCCCTGATATCTGCTGGGAAGTACTTCTCCAGAAACCTCTGTCTGAACACAGCCCACGTAACCGCTGTGCCCTCAGCTTGCATCCTCTGCCTGCAGTTGTCCCACCAATGCTCAGCCTCCTCGATCAACATGAAGGTAGCAAAAATGAGCTTCTGCTGATCGTTGCAATCCATGGCTCGGAAGATCTTCTCAGTCTCCCTCAACCATAGCAAAGCTCCTTCCGGACTGTACGTTCCCTTGAACGACAGAGGGTTGTTCCTCTGGAACTTATCCAGTCCCTGGAATTTAGCTGGCCTACCATTGTTGTTATGGTTGACCTATCCATTAGCATTGGCTAGGAGTGCCAATGCGTCAATAATCGCCTAATCGTTATGTCCTCTACCAGCCATTAGTTCCTGTACATGCCCAAAAATAACTCTTAGTACAGAACTTAAGCGAGTAAAACCGATAGGCAATCTAACTTAAACATCATTATCTATAACAAGTATAGATAATCCAAACAAGAGTCACACAACAGACTCACGACAAACTCATACCACGTCCGGACAGGACCGAACTGCTCTGATACCACTAAATGTGACACCCTTCTACCCCGCATGTTATAAGGCATTTAATAGAAAAGCGACTAAATGAAGAACATGCATTTACTGAATAATTTAAAACATTTTTCCATGGGTAGAAAAGTCCCACATAAACCAGTTCACAACCGCGGAAAATATAAATCAAGTTTAAAAACAAATAAAAATATAACCAATAAATAACCCAACCCCGATGTCACAACTCAGAGTTGGTATAAACGTTCCGGAAACATATCCTCGGAATACAACTGAATAAACTAACTAAACATAAAACAAGCCCTAACTATGAGTGGCGACTTCTCAGAGTCACTCCTCTCTGGGTTGCTCGACATCCTCTCCAAGGTGCCAATCATGCCAACAACAAACAACAAACAAACATAGGGAGTAAGAATCATGTAAACATAATAGTCAGGAGATAGGAAGTAAAGTAAATCATACAAGCATGGCACCAACTTAAGCATACATCAACAACCAACATGATATACAGTGCAATGCAATCCTACTCCTACTCCTACTCCGCTAAACCAACAATGCATGTGGATCCACTAAACTCGGGATGGACGACTTTGGAGTTAAATATCCACATTGAGAATCGATTCAACGCCGGAGAATCTACTCCTTGGATAGCCAATGCATCAAACTAACAAATGCCTCGTCACGGGGACGCAAGGAGAATCTACTCCAACCGTGGATGGGCAGATCGCCATACTCTAGGACGACCTCCCCTATGTCGAACATCCCTCAACAACAATTCCGATGCAATGCGTATACAATACAACAACAACGACAACTCCACCTTCATAACTCCAATAGAATCGACCAAAGACGACAGCGGAATCGACCGCAACAACTTGCCTCGCGGAATCTACCTGAGGACTTTGGCGGAATCTACCACAACAGTTGGGGTAAACTCTCGGCCACTAAGGTACAACAACAACACCTTAGACCCAAACCGCGGGGTCAAGGCTTCCTTGGCCAAAAAGCATCAAGGCATAACTCATCAACTTGCAGTAACCCAAAGGGGTACCAACTTATCAAACTCAACACCTCACCATATCATCATCTTGATTTATCTTTGGTAAACATTAGCCAAGTTGTCTAATCCTTATCTTTGATTAGCTTTATCAACTTATCATCATAGGGGAATTGGGGTTTAAAACCCCTTAAAGTCCTTTAATTCTGTTTCTGTCCTGGAGGGGTGAGCACGGTCGTGCTTAAACCCCAGCACGGTCGTGCTTTAACACGTGAAGGGCGTGCTGCCACTTAAGTGAAGCACGGTCGTGCTTCCTATTAAGCACGGTCGTGCTCAGCAGCACGGTCGTGTTCTTTGTCCTCCACGGTCGTGCTCCCTGTTCAGCACGGTCGTGCTCAATACACGACTGTACTGTTCTGGGCAGGACCTGAGTCCGAAGCTCTAACCAATTTTTAGGGTTAATTAGTCCTTTAAACCTAATATGTTTTTAAGCCTAATTAACCAGTTAATGTTTTAAACATTTTATCCAACAACTCAACATTCATAGCATCAACTATGCAGCCAACATATCAACAACCAATAAAATATTAATAACAACAATTAACCAATTAACATCATACTCATACTCAACCTAACTTAATCATCACAAACATAAATCATATAACATATCATCATAGTCTTTAAATCATATATTAAACATACAACAACGGACTTATAGGAACCCTTTTACTTTACTCTAACCCCAAACCTATGAGTACACTACCCTTCTCCCTATACCTGGACTGAAGGTAGCTCTCCCAAACACCAAACAGCAACTGGCTTCTCCTCTTAAGACGGCTTAACCTCAAACAAGCCTTAAACATTGGAAACACAATTTTATTAGTTTCCCAATCACAAAAACGAAAAGGAAACCAATAAGGAAGAAGAAACCGTTACCTATAGACTGCCCCAGACCAACTAGCTTCCCAACCGGCTTCCAAAACTCCATTATAGCACTGGGATAAGAGGAAATAGGGAAAGAACATGTTCTGACCGCAACCGGGTAGCAGCAGCCGTCACAAATAGGGTTATGACATTAACCCTCGGTTCTGTGCACGTATATAAAACTCGGACCTGAGCACGGTCGTGGTCTTCATCAAGCACGGTCATGCTGGACTTAGCGTCAGCAAGACGCGATCTGCACAGTGAGCACGGGCTTGCTCACTGTTGAGCATGGGCGTCCTGGCTAATGAGCGCGGGCATGCTCATCTACCAGAAAGGGACTTTTAAGCCAAAAATCCCACCAATCCCTTAACCAACACTTCTAACTTAATAAAACCAGCTTTATAAAAACACTTACGAAAAACGGGGTGTTACAGGTTGTATAGTTTAGCTTTAAACAAAAATGAGATGGCTTGTAACATCCAATCTTTCGTGAATGAAAAATAAATATCTTAATTAGATTGGAATGAGGGTTAGATAAATCAAAACCATTTAAGAATCCGAACATATATGCAAGTTTAGAACAAAATTCAAGCACCTCAAAATTTTTAATAGGCAAGCACCTCAAGCAGGCACGTCAAAACCCCCTTACCGGAAGCACCTTAATTTAAATCCTTAATTAGGTGGTTTATCATTAACCAAATTATAAGATATTTAGCCATAGATATAGATCTTAATTATATCTAACTAATTGTGATCAATTTACTTAAGTTTTATTAGTCATGATTAATTAACACTAATCTCAATTTATTAGCTAGTTTAGGTTATTCAAGTTTAACTAATCACTAACTAGGAATAATTAATTTGCTATGTTGCATGGTTACATAAATCTAATGAACTAAATTAGTAAGGCCACAAGTTTAAAGATTATTTAAACCAATTGAATTTAATTAAAACAAATGCCTTAGTCTTATATGAATTTAAACTATTACCTAAGCTAAACTAACTAAAAGAAATTCTAGTCCCATAAGCTAACTAGTACGTAACTTGCATATAGAATGATGACCAGCTTGTGGTAAAGCATAAGATTAGCATGAAATCGTACCAAGACACCTCCTACTTGCAAAGTTGACTAGCTAACCAAGTAAAGCTAAGCAAGTAACACCTCATGCTTCTAAAAATAATATCATGACAAGCTTCATCTAAAGGACACCTCCTACTTGAAATTTTCTCACCTTTTCTCACTTTGTGTCCACCGTATGACCCTGGTAGATGATTAGCTCTGATGAATCATCTCATAAAAATAAATGAAATGCAGCCGTGAACATGCTATAGTAAACAATAAAAAAAAATTGTTGAAGTTTCCTTAGGCTTAAGTAACTTAGCATAGTCATGAAATAAGTGACATAAGCTTAGAGCATTCCTTTTACCTCATACGACAAGCTTATACAGAGAATAAACAACGAAAGAGAGTGAGAAGTAGAGAGGTTGGAGAAAAGAGAAAAACTTCCGGAGCTCGGTGTGACCTAACCGATCATCATATCGCGAAACCGACTACACCGTTGAGATCATAGCAACGTTATCTTCTTAACCCTACCTTCCTTTTTTTGTTAGGGCAAAGGTAAGCCTATACTATTTTTATGCCGACATGCCATCGGTGACGGTATTGAGGTTTTCTCATAGCTAGGTTATCGATTTTACGTTCCGTCTTCGTATTAGGTTTACCCGTGACATATGCTATGTGTACATGTGTTCAGGTGAATTTTTGGAGCACCGGAGGCTCCAATACTGAGCGTGGCAGAATCTAGTGGATAAGGAGGAGCTTGATTTCGTGGTCTCGGTGACACCTACGTGTAGCACAGGTAGGAGAAAGAAGCCTCCTATCGTCTGAAACGGCTAAGTAGCATATTTTACAATAATGGCGTAGGGCGACCTAAACCCTATTAGTGGGCGAATAATTGACAATGTCAATATCAAATTGGCGACTACTTAGTAGTACCAATGATGATATGGAGATTGTAGGTTTATCGCCATTAGTTTAAATTTGTGATATTCGAGGTTGCATGATTTTGCCTATGGAGCTGCTTGTTGTGTGCTGTTTGGATTAATATGCATTTTTTGGTTGATTAAGTTTATTGAAATATTTTATTAATATTAACATGCTTAGTGTGATAATATGCTTTGTCTACTATAATGTGTTTAGTTGGTTCCTATGCATGAATATATGATATTTTGGAGTGATGCATGTTGGGGAGCATATGACGTATGACTTAGTTGTGGCTAACCTAAGTAATTTATTAATATTTTATTTATGATGATATTGATGATATGATGTGACTTGAGATTGTAACATCCCGTTTTTCTTGTTAAGCCTTTAAGTGCTTATGTGTGTGTCATATATGTTAAGTTTGACCTTAGGAGTGTTATGAAGAGCGAATTGGGATGGTGAGGCTTAAAATCCCTTTCTGGTACATGAGCACAGCCGTGCTCATGTATCAGCACGCCCATGCTTAGGCGCCTGTCTTGTGGCTGCCTGAGAGTACGTCGTGTCGGAAATACGAGCTTTATGACATGAATGTTGCATGCCCTTGCTTAAGTGAGCACGACCCCCTGCTCATGTTAAGCACGGTCATGCTTAGAGGGAGCACGGCCGTGCTCGGGTCAGAGAGTTTATAAATAGAAGAGTTCCATAAGGGTTGCGAGCCAAACCCTCATATTGGCACTTTGGTCAATCCTAGTGTGACAGAAACCTCTTCCCTTTCCTTTCCCATGAACCCTTTGAAGTTCTTGGTATTCGTAAGTCCGTTTGGGAGAGAAGTCACGCGCACTAGTGCAATTAAGGTAACGTGTTCATCCCTCTATTAATATCTTATTCATTGTTGTTTGAATCTGAGATTAATGTTTACCTTTTTTTTTGTGTTTGACCAAGGCTTGAAGAGTTCGTCGAGTCGCTAGAGGGAACAAGAGTAGTTTCGTTTACGCTTAGCAAAAGGACTTAGATCTTCATACCAGGTATGGGGAGAAGGGATAGTATGAACATGTAGGCATTGGGGGTAGCGTTAGATGAAGGGTTAACCAATGACCCTATTTGTTTGTTATTTGCTTAAATGATATTTGTTTGTTATATGACTATTGTTAATGTTCTCTACTTATTGGCATGTTTTGATTGCAAACTATTATGGTGATGTTATTGCCATGAACGAATGATGATGTTGTTATATTGTGAATGAGTGTTTGGTTGTTAAGGCTGTTATGCCAACATTGATGTTAATAAGACTCTAATTAAATAATAGGGCTTATTAACGATGTTAAGACATTAAAATATGTTGACAATGATGAATGAAAGTAAGAGATGTTTTCTCAATGTTCATAAGACATGAACTAAGAGAAGTGGGATTATTGCTCAAAGGCTTAGTTAAGACCCAAGGATTGATTCTTGAGTGTCTAGGGACATTAATAATGAAGCTGAAATTAAAGGAGCAATTCCCCAATAAGTACAAGACATGGAGATCAACTAAGATGTAATGAAACTGATGTTGATGGTTAGTAAAACCCAATAGGATTGATCCTTGAATAACCTAGGAAGCCTAGCAAGGGTTCTTCAACCCTTCTGCTGAGAATCAGTATGGCCATGCTCCAGTAAGCACGGCCGTGCTCAATAGTCAGCACGCCCGTGCTTGACTTAACAGTCGACGCGCCTGTGCTGGGGCCTAGACAAAATAGAACGCAGAAATAGAAACAGGGGTGTTTCACCCCAAATGTCCTCAATGATGTAATAAGACACCAAACGGAGTAAAGATAAGCTAGATAACTAAATGAAGACTTAATGAAAATAATTAAATAACAAGCAATAATATGTTAAGACGATAACGATGTGTTACCGCACGTTGTTGTACCTTGGTTGCCTAGTGGCCAAGGGGACCTTGATGCTTAATGGTCAAGGTGTTGTTGATGTTGTACCTTGTTAGCCTAGTGGTCAAGGGGCCCGCGATGCCAAGTGGTCAAGGTGTTGATCTGGTGCTTATTGGCTAGAGTGTTGATCTGGTGCTTATTAGGTAGCTGCTTGCTATGTGTTGTTTGGATTAATATGTTATTTTTGGTTAATTAAGTTTATTTAAATATTTTATTATTATTTTATTAATATTAACATGCTTAGTGTGATTATATGCTTTGTCTGCTATAATGTGTTTAGTTGGTTCCTAGGCATGGATATATGATATTTTGGAGTGATGCATGTTGGGAAGCGTATGACGTATGAATTAGTTTTGCCTAACCTAAGTAATTAATTAATATTTTATTTATGATGAGATTGATGATATGGTGTGACTTGAGATATTGTATGAGATGGTGAGAAAAGGTTGAGGCACTAGGTTATGACCCGATACGAGTCGACAAGACTCACATAGATGCATTGTATTGATCACAGTGGTGTGGGTGGAACACACGAGGTCAGAGTATCTGATTCCAGATACCAGATTCACGGGTGAGTGACCTGTGAACGATGAGGTTCGAGGAAGACTACCATGGTATTCTCATAGTCCTTTCTGAGCCGACCCATATTGATATTGTGCAGCTATAGTATCATGCTTTGCATGAGCACCCTAGCGAGAATTGGGGTGTGCACCGACGTGTACTGTGCAGTTATAGTGTCATGCCTTGCATGAGCGCCCTAACGGGAATGGGGGTGTGCACCAGCGTTTAGGAACTAGCCGCTTGGACGACTGACTAATATCCCTGATCAGACGAGGGATGTGTGACAGGATTGTGAGTGGCCACATCAGCATAAAGGATCAGTTGCATGAGCACGAAGGGTAGAGGATAATAATATATTCCGAGGATGGTTGTTAGTTATATATGTTTATTCTATGTGTTTATTCTGTGATGTATGTCTTTGTGCTATTATTGTAGATATGCTATGTACCCTTTTCCGTCTATGATGATAGATTAGTTTTTTATCTCTTATTCTTCTATATTGTGTATGTTTTGTTATGTGATCGTCGTGAGAAGATCTTGTGGAGGAGCCAGGTATTGAAGAGCTTGATAGGACTTCTTATGAGCCAGATGCTGGAGGACGAGCAGTGGATCCTAGTAGTTGAGTATAGTGTCTATGGCCAGTGTGTCTTTTTGGGAAGTTGTATCGTCAGTTCTTTTGTCAGTTGGTACTTTTGGGGTCCTACTACGGTGGTACCCTAGACATATGTTGTACCCTTATGTTTATATGTATATATGGTGTGTTGTTTTATGTTTATCTCTTTTATGCTTAATGTTTTTAATATTTATGTTTTCTGTATGTATACTTAACGCTTATATCACTATTAAGCTTGGTTAAATTAGGTTTTTTTTTAATGGAACATCGGGGTGTCTCATGGCTAGTGCAGGGTTCTAGCATCAAAGTGTGTGGCATTGGAGGATACCATTGTTTAGTTGGGAAGAGGAGCAACTTAGGCAATTAAAAGTTGTACTGGCATCAGTAGAGATGAAGGAGGATGTAGGTAACAGGTATGGGTCTGGAGGCATGATACAACACGGTCATATTCAGTGAAATCAACATATAGAGTCATTGTGGCATGATCAAATGTTCCAGAGGATTTTTTTTTTTTTTTTTTGGAAAATGTGAGCAAAATATATTGCATCAAAGGTACTTTTGCATGTGTGGAAGCTAGGACATAATCGACTACCAACTCTTCACAATTTATCTACAAGAGGTGTTGTTCTAGGTGATATTGCACTATGTATAGGGTGTAAACAACATTCAGAAACAAAAAATCATCTATTTTTTTAGTGTTCTTTTTTCTAGAATATGGTCAACTTGTTTCAAATGGATTGACATATTCACTGCTATGCATAATAGCTGCAAAAGTCCAGTTTCATCAATTTTTTGGCTTGTTAAATGGTAGCATGAAGAATAGAAAATTATGGCAGGTTGTGTGGTATGCAATGGTGTGGGCAACATGGTTAGCTAGAAATAATCTTATCTTCAACCGTAAAGCGCCTGAATTGGATGATATCTTGAAGTCTATTAAAATACTTTCATGGAGTTGGATAAAGGCTAACGGAGCAGATTTTCACTAGTCATTGTCTTCTTGGATCTCATCCCCTGCAGCCTGTTTGGGTTTAACTTAGTCTGTCATGTATACTCTGATTTCATTGTCTATTGTGCCTGTGTAGATGGTGTTTGTGTTCAGGCGTTAAACTTGGTGTACATATCAGTTTACTGCTGCACAATCTTATTGTGATTCAAGCAGGTGGTTTTTGGCTCATGAGCATACTGCACTTTGATCTGCTGCGGTTTGATTAGTTGCTCAATTACTTTGTAATATTTTTAAGTATCTGTAACGGGTGTTGTTCTGTGGTTGGGTTTTTTTTAGTATTGGTTTTGTTTTGTTTAGTTATAGGCCTTCTTGGTGCATTCTATCAAGATGCTTTGGCCTTGTTTTTCATATTTTTGTTCCTGGTCCTTTTGCTTTATATGCATGGACTTGTTTTCTTTGTATTGGGGCTGCCTAGAGGCATCACTTATGCTTAAGGTAGTTTGTTTTTAATGAATTTAGCTTATAAAAAAAAATTTTAAATTCAATATACGTTGCTTTAAAAGAAAAAAAAAATGCTAATCTATTAAAAATAAATTCAAGACAGGTACACTAAAATAATTATTTGAAAACCTTTTAGGCTTTTGACATTGATTTATGTTTATATTAAAAAAAAACCTTTTATTTTATGTTAAATCAACTTTAAACTTGAAATCATGATTTTTAATGGTCCAGGTTTGGTTTTTAGTGTCTAATTGGAAATCATTGATTGGGTTTTTTAGTTGGTGGCAAGGGTGACTTATGTATTGCTTTGCTAGTTTTCTTTTACTTTGGAGAACTCCTGTAAAATAGAAACTGATATTTTTTCAGAAGCAGTATCAAATTTATATAGGTTTGTTTCTTGGTTGACTTTATATACAGGTTAGAGTAACCGCCCCTTGTACTCTCAATCACTATATATTTTGCTTATAAAAAATTTAAATTTTAAACAATTTAAAAAACACATTGCAAAACAAATGTTCTAATTTAGAACTTTTTCTCATTAAGCGAAGTGTTTTAGTTTAATTGATTAAGTGAGCCAAACAAAGTTTTAATCATCATATCTTTACAAGACTTTCAAAACTTGAAACTTTACTCGGTCGTTGCTTGAGATCTTGATGCTTGACATTTTGATGCACCTTGCTTATTTGTTTCTTTGTTTTACTAACCTTTGAGTATCTGTATGGTTGAAAATTATATTTTCAATTTGTCTTGCATTCTTATGGTTAGTGTTTGTCAATCATCAAAACATGCATAATCAAATATATACTTACGTTGCAGAACTGATTGTCAACTTGTGTTGAACTCAATCATCGTGAAGTAATCTCGGACAATGGGGCATTTCTTGTGTGTTTTTCTTCATCCACCTAGAAGATTGTGCTCACTTATTCTTCAACTGCCCATCTATTACCTATTTATCTATTACCTATTTAATAAAATTTTGTCCCTTTTGCCACTTGTCACACTTTCCTTCACTTTCATCTACCCATTTTCCCGTTCACCTTACCACACTTACCTCACTTCCCCCTTTTTTATTTCATTTCACTTTTTTCTTTCCCACTCAGCTCTCAAATTTAAAATATTTCAAAACAAAACTAATTCCCCCTCATCCATCTCTTCCTCCCTCTCAGAATTCTCTCTTCATGTCCTTCATCTCCTCCTTTCCATCTTCCCTTTATTTTGCAATATTTTACTCTCTTATATGTTTCTCAAAGTGCTGGTGCCGTCGCGTGGTTCCGCCGCCATCAACACGCAGTTCTGCCGTGTCAGGTACGAAGAGGAGCAAAGCTGCAAAGGTTATGTGGTTCCTCCCTCTCAGATCTCTCCCTTCCTCTCCCCCTTTCCATCTTCATTTTTCCTCTGCATGCCGCACACTGATCGCACACACACACACACAATCTTATTTTACTGTTTGTATATATGTATTTGTTTTTGGCCCAATTCCTCCAACATCTTCAAGATTTTATTTATCTATTTTCGATTTGTTTAGTCCAATCCCCCATTTTGCAAAACCTTGGTTCAAGACTGATCATATTGATCTCCAAGGAGAAATATGAATAAAACCTAAAATAATGCAGTAAGATTCTTTTAGTTACTTTGCATATGGCTCTTGGATAAATGAATTCATACCAATATTTTTGTTGCTTTATATTACTTTAACTGATTCTGAAAATGGGGTTTATTCTAAGTTGTTTGTGTAAATTGGGCTGATTCTAAAAAATGCATGAGGTGTTTGAGAAATTTCCTCTATGTGGGTAAGAAGCATTTTAATCATTCACATTAAATTTCTCAAGTTTTATCTCATTCATAGATTGTTTATCTAGATGTTGAAGTTCAAATGTTGTCAATAATACATGAGGACGACCTATTGCACAAGTTTGATTTTGTACTGATCCAAGACTAAATAGAACATGAGGGCTGCCTTTACTTATTCTTTTGTCAAAATAGTATCGTTCATTTTAGAAAGTGGTCTCATGAGTGATTTTAGTTTTAAGAACTAAATCTCCTTTTACCTTTTCCAGGAAAAAAAAGTAAAAAGGTAAAACAATTCAAACAAGATGTTGAAGGTCTGTACATCTTTATTTAATTTTCTTCAAGCCTTAAATCACATACCCCAGGTTTCTCTTGGTCTATACATCTTTATGTTGTAACTCTTTACCATGGTTGTAGCCTTGCTAATGTTTTCATTCCTTTTCCCCTTTTGCCACAGAGATATGAAGCTACAAAATACCCTTTTAGATGGAAGTCCTGCACATCAGTTAAAATTTTGTGACTTCGGTTATTCAAAGGTATTGGAATTACTAAATTAGTATCATCATCAAGCTTAAAGTTCCCAATGATGTTTGGTTGTTGTTATAGTTATTTGAGTGTTTCTTATGTGTGATGTAATCATCTTTGCTGCATTCAATACCCAAATCAACTGTTGGAACATCAACTTATATAGCACCAAAGGTTCTTTCGCTGATTTATAATATATTAATGATTAGTGATTATATAATGTTTTTCTCTTCTAATATTGTTTTAGTTGGCTGATGTATGGTCATGGGGGGTGATATGTCATGCTGGTTTGAGCATATCCCTTTGAGGACCAGGATGACCCTAGAAATTTTAGGAAAACAATTAAGGTACATTTCCTCGCTTTCAATAATGATTTTCATAATGTTTCTTATGTTATTTTCACATTGCTCTTATCCCCATTTCTATCCTATTCTACCGCGTATAATGGTTGTTCAATACAAAATCCCTGATTATGTTCACATATCTCAAGATGGAAATAAACATCCCTTTGTGATATGTCATGCTGGTTTGAGCATATCCCTTTGTGATTGTTCTTGGCAAGTGGCTTATGCATTCCTAGATAATAGTGCATTGAAGCAAATAAACAAAAACTTAGGAAAACTTGCTAGCAATTAGCAAATGCATGATTTTTTTGACCACATGAAATTTAATACATTTTGATATTACAATTGTAACATCTGCACATAAAAAAATAGACTAAACTTAATCTTCATATGTATGTGTATTGTAACACCCCGATTTTTACTGCTTTCTAATATCGATAATAAATAAATAAATGATTATATTTTTATTCGAGACTTAGAAAATGATTTTTGATAAACCAATCCATGTCATTCTTAATATTATAAGCTTACGATAAAATTTTGGGTTGAAAATTCAAACGGAACCCGATCTGCGTTTTCACTGACAGTAAAAGTTTACTGATCAGAAAACCTAATTTTAAGTTGTGAACGAGATGAAAAATATTTTTATCACATTTGCTTCGATATTGGAAGTTTTTAAAATTTTAGCAAAAAAATAAAATATTATATTTGTTGCGGGCGAAAATGTTGAAATGTCTCTAGGAAATCTGCGTCAGATAAACTAAAAGGGTCAGCAACGGAGCTGGGATGACTGATGTGACTGAGATGACGAGCATTTATGACGATCCTATCCGTATCATAATGGCCATAATGACTCATAAATGTCTTTGGATATTTTTGGAAGGAAAAGACCATTTTACCCCTAGTTTTACATGATAATTACAAGCTTTGCCATTGCAATTTTGGACCAAATTGCCCCCAAAACCCATGGCTCCCTCTCTCATTAACCACACTTAGGCAAATTTCATTTCATTTCAGGTCTTCATTCTCTCCAAAATTCATCAAGAACACTAAGAACACCTTAAGAACATCTAAGAGATTTTGTGAAGAACATCACCAAAATCATCAAGTTCTTTGATCATCAAGAGGTAAAATCTCTTCATATTGCCTTTCTAAGTCTTTCTCTTCACAAATCTTGTGAGTTTATGCCATGAATCAACATGTTCTTCATTTCAGTCAAAGTTCATGGAACTTTGTTCAAAAATTCATAAGTAATTGTAGAAAAATCCTTTTGACTTGAAACCAATTGCTATAATCTTAGAATCATCTCTATATTTGTTATCCAAGAGCATGAGTTCAACAAAAATTTCCTTCCTATTCTTTCCTATGAGGCCGAACCTATGCATATAGGGAGGAAAGATTTTTGTTTCAACTATTGATTAAATGATGTTGATTCATGACTTCTAATCCATTTGATTGTTGATCTATGTGATTAGAAGACCAAAAATCAAACCCTAGCCTATTTTAATTCAAAAGGGCCGAAACCCTAACTTTGGTTTTTGGAAAGATTTTTTATTCAAAGTTGTTTGTAACACTTGAATCTAATCATATACTATGTGTATATGTTAAATCCAAGATATGGAAATCAAGTGAAGTTTTAATCCCACTTTTGGTGTCAAGGCCGAAACCTAGTTCTTGGAACTAGATGAGTTTCATTCAAAGTTCTTAAGTTCATGATCTTAGATTAGTGCTTAATCATGTTTAAGTTGCTTAAGGATCATAAATCCGTAAGTAAGAAAATTTTAATTTTCCTAACCTAGCAAACTAGAAGAGGTCGAACCCTAGACCTCATGAATGAGTGTGTTGTTGTTTGATTTTGATTTATTTTGGTTGCAATTCATTATGAAGGAATCGATCGGGTTGATTTAACCTAAAGTCGACGGAGGAAACCGGATCAAATCAGGAGATTTCTTGAAAACGTTAGTTTGATTCTCCAAGAGGTAAGGGGAGTAAGCCTGAGGAGTTTAAGATAATCACATGCAAATTGTTGGAGTCGTCTATAATTTGTCTGTAGTAATTTACTGTGTTTTAAATTATCTACTGTCAATTGTTAGATTGATTATTTGCTGATTGTCTGCTTACTTGGGTATTTGAGATATACTGTTTTACATGATTATAATTAAATTGTTATATTATAATTGTGATTCATGCCATGCAATTGGATGTATGTTATGCTATTCTATGATGAAATTATCCCTTGTTAAGTGATAGACTGAGAAACCTGACATTGGTCAGTGTTCAATTTAATTTGAGGATAAAGACTTAATAAGCTTGAATAATTAATCAAAATGATTAATTTATGGAATTTTGAGGAAAAGTGAAAACATTTTATTATTTTAATAATATTTTTGTGGAAAATGTGTCAATAAAGTGATAATAAGTGCGAAACTGTGAAAATTTTTACAGGCGCTAGTTTTTCCAAAATAAATTCAATTTTATTATAAAATGTTATTTAAAATGATTAAGTTACGAAAATAACGTAATATAGCCGTCAGAATAATTACGTGTGACAGACAAGTCATTTAAGCTATAAAAAGATTTTTATGAAATTTTTTGAGAAAAAGGTTTATATTTTAGAATTATTAATTTTATTTAAATGAGACTTTTTAAAAGTTGATTTTTTTTTAGAACAAAATTTAGAAATGAAGGATTTAGACAGAAAAGAATTTATCTATAACTTCACATTTTATCAACGTTTTAACAGAAAAGAATTTCTGTAAGAGAATTTTATTCAGTAAAATTATTCTGTTAAACTTGGATAAGTTTTCAGAGGTTTGATTTTTGTATTTGTTTTTCACTGAGCGAAAGGTTTTAAAAGGATAAACGAACCTAGGAACCGAGACGTCGGGGTTCTAGTGTTCTGTTGACACGTAGATCAGGGATCTGTGTTATTGGACTGAGTGTCCTGAAAAGGTTTTGTGGACTGTGTGTCCTAAATCTGATGTGGAAAAATGTGAATTCCATATCCGCGAGCCTAAGACTGGTGCATCAGTTTAGGGCTTTGCGATTGAGCACTCGGACTATGTGTCCTGTGTTAAGTTTAAAAACAGTTGGACTGTGTGTCTTATGTTGTTTAAAAAGTCTTAATATAAAATTAAGCATGGTCGTAAGCTTTGGGCTTCGACAAGGGAAAATTATTACGACAAAGAAAACAAAACGAGAATAAAAGTTTTCTAATGCATTTTTGGTAGACGTGTCAGGTGATATGATCATTGAGTCCTGAGTGGATCAATGAGTCTTTTATGGACTACGTTGCAAATTTTATGCGATAACTATTGAGGTTCTGAGTGATTGCAATAGGTTATGGACAGTAAACTTCATTGATCGCAGTGATCATTGTGTTCTGTGTGGACCAATGAGTTACATTTTTGAACAATAACCTTGGTGTGTACTGAGTGTTACCAGTGTGTTATGTGTTCTCTTGGACGTTGTTTTATTTCGTTTTTACAATGGGCCATGTGCGAGCTTGATCTGCTCAAAATGAAATAGAAAGTTGTGGGATCTCCGGAGATTAGGTATCAAAATAGAGCCTTAATATTGAAGTGTCAAGCATTTTTATAAAATGACGATGACTGTAGGGTAAGAAACCCCTTTGAATTATTCTACTGTTTAGATAATTTTGTATACTGTAATTATATGGTATGTGTTATTTGTGTGTCGTGCATGGGGTTGTCTTATTAAAACTCATATATTGGTAACTCACCCTTGCATATCTTTTTTGTTGTTCCTCTTCTATGTATGTGGAATCTATATATATATATATCTACGTTCAGATGGATCTGGACGGAGTGGATCTGAACTACTCGGGGGATCCGAGCCCTGATATTTGACAACGCTGATCAAGGGAACGCCTAGGTGATCAACACAGGGGCTCGGAGTGCTACCTACACTGGTCCGATGAGGACACTCCGAGGGACCGTAGCAGATGGATCCCAGCAGCTCATACATACCAGGGAGATGATCGAGGTTTCACTACCTCCCATTTGGATGATCTTACAGCATTTGGTGCGCCATGGGGACTTGGAGCATCAACCACCTCCGCATGTACAACCTTTACAGCAGGTAGCCCCGGAGTCTCCTCCAGGGCCTATAGTTTTGATCCCGGAGGATGCACAGCAGGAGATGGAGGAAGATCCTGAGGAGGATCCAATGGTTGACCCGGACTATGTCCCACTGGAGGATGGAGTAGTCCTTGATGTTGGAGTGGGAGATGATGTATCCCCTCTAGATACACCTTCTGGAGGTGGGGGAGTCTACACTGGACTCCTCAATGGGTTTCTGTAGTGGCGACCAGCTGTAGGATGTAGTCTGTTTGGGTAGAGTGAGATTTTAGATAATCTGACTGTTTGGCTACTTAGAGCCAACATTTTTGCGTAGTGTTTTTCATACTCCCACTATGACATAGTTATGTTATTTCAGTTGATGTGATTGACCTAGTAGGAAAAAGGTCTAATTATGTAAAACTTTGATGCATATGTATAATATATAGTGATGTATATTATGTTACCGGTTTTCGGGTGTGTGTACAGTAAAGAAAAAATAAAAAACAAATTCACCTTTTTGACAAGAATAGGTAATTAGTAAACTTTATTCGTTTTCCGAAAGAAACCAGCAAATTTATGATTTTGTTAAGGTTGAGTTTTGTAATATGTTACGTAAATGTGATATCTTGGGAATGAGGTGTCGCGTATATATATTGACTTATCAACTTATTAGTATTTTTGTCAAAAAAAAAAAACTTATTAGTATTTAATAGCAAAGAATTGAATGAATAAATTTTGTATATACGATCTTATTAGTTTAAACATGCCGCTTACTAACATGCGAAAAAAACAAAGTGACACTAGTTCTCATATAAGGTATGGTTTCTTCCTTATGAGTGGTTGGACGTATCTGGGGTCTCTCATCATAATGGGTGCCAACATTATCACCTACATGGTCTTTATTTTTGGGGCAAGCGTTTTCCTAAGGTAGGTCATTTAGTTTGAAATACAGTAACCTAGTTTTTGTGGCTGATGAGGAATAAAATTAATAAAAGGTTGTTGGAGGGCGGCGTCTAGCGTGAGAGAGCTTGTTATGTCTCTCACGGTGCGCAACTTACTAGAGCCATCGGATTAAAAAATTCTACAATCATTATGGTACACCACCTGCATCCAATTTTTACTCTTTTCTTTCTCTCTCATCGTACACCGCCACTCCTGGGCGGCTCTTCCTTTCCCATCTAACTGTAGCTTCGCTTGTGGTATGAAGGCTTCATGGCCGCCGCCTTCGCTTCACGGCCACGGTGGTGGGGTGGGGGTGGCGGACCTTCTCCCTCCAGTCGCCACCATAGAACCATTGTTCTTTGTCAGCTGTCTCGATTTCTCTCTTCTCCGCCGTAGTTTCTTCACTGTTCCTCCGCCGTGTCATTCTGTTTCTCTGGCCGGTCGCACCCCTCCCTCTGGCATGTTCTCGGTCATTTTCGCCGAGCCCGTTCCCTCTCTTCCCTGTTTCGCGCACCAGAGGTCCAAACCCATAATCAAGCAGCTGAGGCTGAGGCCAAACCCAGGAACGATTCGAGGCTGGAGATTTGGTGCTTCGGCTCAAGATTCGGTGGTGGTCCACTAGGAGCGGGGGGAGTGAGGAGTCTGGGCTTCTTGGAAGTGGGTGGGTTCGGATTGGGGTCCGGGAAGTTGAGCTTGGCCTTGTCTTCGCGGATGCGCTTGGTGGCGGCGGCGTAAGCGCGGGCTGCTTCTACGGCAGTGTTGAAGGTGCCAAGCCACACTTCCCCCATGGCCTCTGTCTGATTCCTCCGTACACTTCCGAACCCTCTGTCGCGTGGGTGTGGGGGAGTGGGAGGGGAGGCGGTGGGGAGGGATCCAGACTCTCTAACTTTTGATATGGGTGGTGGTGGGCTGTGGACGGTGGTCGGTTGCCGGTGGTGGGTGGTGGGTGGTGGTAGGATGAGATGGGGTTGATGGAAGGAGTTGGGGAAGGAATTATATGATATGGGTGGTGTAGGATATTGTGATGAGGACTAGATGAATCTGATGGCTAAGAATGGTCTCTCATGGTGAGAGACTTAATGGAGTCTCTCACCCTAGCCAAAGCCGTTGTTGGAGTTCACAAAGTTTGTTTTCCGATTCTTTTAAAAATGTTCTAAAATATCATAAAGATATTATAATTCTTTATATATATTATGGTATGACCGTATCACCTCAATGCAACTTGATAGTTTCACTCTCCTGGTAGCTCCTAGAAGGAGAAGATCTGATCTCTAATGAATTCATATCAACTATAGTTTGTTGAAGTTGAATCAGCTTGAACGTACACCCTAATTAATTTCGTTGAATAGCACGAAATCCAAAAATGCTTTGGACGATTAAAGAAAAAGGTCTTGTTTCTTTTTCAACGGCAGAGACAGGGACTCGTTTGCGCAACATAAACATATGGAAGGAGTCGGGAGATACTTAAGACACAGCGAGAGGCATGGAGTTACTGTCAGTGACAGAGGAAACTACTGCCAAAGCTGCTGTTAAAGGGTACACGTATCTGCATGATTTTTAAATGCCGTAGTTCTTGAACGAAGGAAACAACTAAAAATAGTTATGATGTTCGCTTTCTTTTTAAAGATGACGAAGTATAATACAAGATGATCTGTATGCAGTGTAGAAGTTGCTCATGTTATTATTTAATCAAATTTGATATAGGAATAGGAAGAAGGATTAAGGTGTTAATTAATATTAAAAATTGGCTTAGAAAAAAAAAAAAAAAAAAAAAGAAGCCCATGAAATTTTTATGATTAGAACATATAAGTAGAATCATGTGTCCAACTAAAAATCTTAAAATGGTGTTCCACTTGTCATAAGTTCAAGAAGTGTTATCCTATAATTGTACGAGTTGTGTGATTTAAACATCAAATTTTAGATATTATATTTGATAACATATGTGTTTATTTTGATTTCTTATTTTTTTTTATACACATATTTCGAAAATACATAAAAAAATATAAAGAGGAAATCATGTCCCTATTCTGCCGTTCAAAAATCATTTATGTAGTTGTATTAATGTACTATGTACGCATAGAATCTAAATTATTCATAAAGAACACCATTGAATACTACCCATCTTACCCTTAAACTAAGTCCACGATCTGACCTTTATCAAGTCCAGCACACCAGTAAAATAAAAAAGAACACCCTGAAACACAGTTTTGTTACGCATATAAACCAATCAGGCCAAACCACAACAAAATCTGGTGTCTACTTGAAAATTCCTCCATTTTTACATTAACAATTATACACCAACTTAACTGAGTAAACACCTGGAAGCCCAGCTAATTAACCAAATCTAACAGTCTGGATTACAATTGGATAATAGTACAAATGATAAGCTTGAGTACAAATTTAAAATTGGATTAAAATCTAAATTATTAAATTACACATTATTCTTCTTGTCATCCTTTTTACTTAATGGAGAGACAAAGACTTATATTTTGAATCATATATAAAAGGGTTATTTCAACGATTGATGCTTTTTGTTTGACTTGTTTTCCCCTAAGCATTATATAATTCAGTTGGCTTTGATGCCATTCATCAGTCATGGTGCAGTTGATTCCACTAGGCCTCAGTTAATAACGCCAAAGTTCTTATATTCCTTTCAAAATTTCATTCTTTTCCCTATATATTAAACTCGTTCGTCAAGTTTCATTTCCTTTTTGGGCTGACCCCAGACGAGAGGTGGAGGGAAAAGAAACGAATAAAACAAATTGAAACGTCAATCACTGATCTTACTATTCATGTTTCCCTTGTGGGAATTAACTCCTAGGTTCAATTGAACAACAACATCAAATTAAATTTTCTTAAACTTAGAAGAGTAATTCAAAATTGGAGAATGGGCCCAAGATGTAGCACCCTCAGTTGACAAATTAAGTGATATCTGATTTGAATCCTAGTGGTTGCTCAACAAGTAGTACTAATTAGCTACTCTCAGGTCACAGCTAAACCTAGTTACTTTAAGTCACAAGATCACATGGTAACTCAGAGGAAAATGAATTTGTTGCCTTTGGATTTGATGCATTTGATATTTTTCTCTTTATTTCTCTCATCTCTTATTTTCTCTATCATCTCTTCCCTCCATTTTTTTCTTATCTCCCTCATCTCATTTTTGTTTAAAGTCACCAAAGATACCAAACTCCAAAAACACCGAATCCTTTCTCAACTCAAAGCTGCTCTGCTAGCCTTTTCATTAACAACCTAAATATGTCTGTATTCTGTCGTATAGGTCTTAGGTCCCCAGCTAATACCTATAAAGTTATACACCATGCTTCAGTGTCTTGAACTTTTAAACATCTGAAACCTAATACACATTCATGCCAATGGCTGGCCCAAAAATGGATTTGGCCTATAAATTCAAGGACGATGTACCTGTTAGGCCGCCTGAAATGTCTGAGTGATCTTTGGGGTCTATCTAATCACTTCAACCAGCTAGAGCTAGGCATATCAGGATTTTCATAGTACTTATTCACGCTTAAAGCTAAAACAGCATATATTGGTCAACATTCAAGCAAATTAATTATAATGAATAAAATTGCCATTTGAGACCCTAATTCTGAATAGTTGAACAAAAACTAGTTGGATAACATTGTATATACAAATGAGATAAAAAATAAATGAGATAAATATCTTATTTTATAGATACTTTTATTCTTTTATCATAATTATCTTCTCAATTAAAAATGTGTACTATATATTAAAAATGCTAAAAAAAATATAAAACTGCAAAAAAACTCAAAAAATTAAAAATATTCATCCTTTTTATTTTTATTTTTTCATTTACATTGGAGGGGGCAAGACCCTAAGCCCGGCCAAATAAGCTGCAACACCATTCGCGGATATTTTTATATCTTACTGTGAGAAAAGTGTTCCAAAACAAATATATTGAAACAAGCAGAAGAAAAAAACATGTTAACATGTTCTCATTTTCTTACCCATGTTTCCTTTTGCAAGAATTGTCACGAGATACTTGAGCTGAGTACTTGGGGAAGCATCGAGCTGACAGATTGAGCATTTCTGATCCCTTCCGTTGTAATTTGTTTTGTACTTTCATGTAAAAACAAATAAAATAATATAGATGCAGAGAATCAAAAAAAAAGATGCATTCATTCTTTGTAAATAAAAATATATTTCAAATCACATAAAGATCATCTAAGTCTGTTTGATTTGTCAAATCGTACGGCGGATGAAAAAATAACCATGTTTGGTAACCATTTTTAAAATTAACGTATAACGTTTTTTCGTTTTTGCCATACGCTAGCTGCTTGGAGTAGCGTTTGAGCTTATAGCATATAGCTTATCATTTTTTCTTCATTGTTATCCCTACTATCTTAATTAAATTTCTCATTTATCATTAACTAATAAAAAAACACTAATCATTTAACATAGTATATAAATAAGAATTAATTTATGTACCAAAAAAATAAGAATTAATTTCACTATTTTGATTTATATTTAAGATAAAAAAAATAGAAAATATATATTTTAAAAATCATATTAGTATACAATTTTATTTTTATTATTCAATTTTATTTATTATAAAAGTAAAACTAAATTAATATTAAAATTAAAAATTAATATTTTAATTTTTAAATGATAAATAACTTAAAATAAATTAAAGTTTTAAAAGTGATAATTATTTTAAAATAAATAATATATATATATATATATATATATATAATTTATATAACAATAATGCAAATATATCATTTTATGTCATTTTATATTTATCAGCTAGTTCAACCGCTAGTTTTACCAAACACTTCAAATCCAATCCGCTAGCTAATCCGCTATCAGCTAGCTTATCCGCTATCCGCTAGCTTTTACCAAACAGAGCCTAAGCCTAATCATAAAACATTACAAACAAATAACTAAATTAAAAATACAATGTAATAAGATTATTAAATACAATGCATAATATTATTTTTCAGTGTTACAATAAACTTCCGGAACAAATTTTGTCCCCAACCCAAACATCAATTTTCTGAAGATTTTACAATGTGCCTCGTAGGTGGCAAGGAGTTGGCGACCGAAGACGACTTGGTGGTGCGCGACTCTGCAGCTCCAGGTGACAATCGTTCAATGAGTGGGTGATAAGCAACGATGGTCGATGGGAAGTGACATAAGGTAGAAAGGAAAAAGGAAAGGAAAGAACAACTGAGTTTAGGTTACTTTTTATTTTATTTTTATTTTATATTATATATATAATATGTGTGTGTGCATGCGTTCGAAGGTTCAAGGCACCCATTAATTAAATGGGTAATTACCCTACAAATTATGGGTGTTTTTGCATGTACCCTTTGAGTTCGCTACCCATCTCCATCCCTAGGGTTGAGTTAATTTGTAAAGATTGTTAAGAGGTGTTATATGTGCTTATATATATAGTCTTGTATTTGTCTTTTTCATATAAGTTAAAAAAAATTCAAAGAAATCTAAGAATAATAAATCAAGTAGATGAAATCAGACCTTGATTTTGGAAGAGTAAGTAAAGCGTTTTTTGAGGAATATAACCCTAAAGTGTCAAATACCCATATCCAATAGTCCCTCCCTATCTTGTTTGCTATTTTGTTTCAACTTTGGCACTGCAGCAAAAGCTCCTTTTCGGACTGTCGGGTCAGTTTGCACAATGCTTTTCATTTTTCTGTTATTTTGATCGTCACCTAGTAATTTCTTCTCCACCACCAAACAACTCTGGTCTGAGGGCAATTCCTTAATTCCCAACCCTTTAGCCATTTACTATTTCTTCTGCATTTGTCGAATTCTCTGTGATTTCCTTCTTTGTGACTTCGAGTTGAACCAATTTGATGGTCTTGCACTTGAAACTCTGAATTGGGCCTACTTAACCTCCCTTGGAAATAATCCTCATTCCAGAAAGGGGAATTAACTTGCCTTCCATATGGGTGAGTCTGTTGACCCCTGTTCCATTTGCCTCTCCCTCTCATTTGAAGCTTACGTGTCGCAGCAGAATTTCGCACTCACTTGCCCACAGCCGCATTAGCAGGAGGTACTCTTGTCTTGTTCTGCCCAACTAGCCTTCTAGGAAAAGGATTACTCCCAACAGACTCATTGCGATAATAATCAGATGAGGCCCTACTTGGTCCTCCTGACTAAGCACCTCTGTTCACCTGTGGTGGAGGTGGAGGTACCAGCATAGGGTGTCGGCAGGTTCTAACGGGAACATCAGCAAAGTCTCTCTGAGTATCTTTCTTTGGTGATTCCCACCTCAATGCCTCCTCATCAAAGAACTCACAACACATCGGGCAAAGCTTCATCCTAGTAGGATTCACCCTACTCTTACAGCTTCTCCCCTGGCCATATGAGTGCATCGACAGGATCCTTCAGGTTTATATTGCAGTGTTGTTGATTTCTAACACTGATCATTCCGACATTCAGTGGTACTTGTCCCTCGAAATTAGATATGCCAGCCTGAAAGGGATTGACATCCACCTTCATGTCAGTCTTTGGTTTTTCAGAAAACTTCAGTCTTCCGACGACCATAAGTGCTTTTTGAATCAAGTTCATGAAACGTACACATTCGTTGGTGAGAGATGACCAAAAGTATTATGGTACTTACAATAGTTACGGTCTTTTATCTCTTCAAGCTTTAATAATTTGTGATCATTCGACAGTTTAATCTGCCTATCTTTTAGCAAGACGTCGAATATCTAATCAGCCTTGGTTAATTATATCAAACGTGTAAGTTTTCTTATTAACATAATTCATCTTTTCTTTTGCTCTTGCAGGCTTTAGGGCCTGACACACATAAGAAGGCCCACTTTGAAGTTCTGCTAAATTCACTTCATATTCTTCTTTGGTGTAATCTTCATCACTAGATTGTTCAAACCCGACGAAGTTTATCTTTTCTCTTTTTAGGAATTTCTTTTGTTTTTGATTCTTCTCAGCTTTCAACTGTTCAATCTGTTGAACTTTTTCACCTAACTGTGCTAAGTCGACTAGATGTTGATTCACTAATATTTCTTTCTTATGTAGTAATCCAATCCTCCAGCAGCAATCTTAACGACTTCTGCCTCAGGGATAGGAGTGAAACATCTATTCCTCATATGTCGAAATCTACTCAACTTATCATCGACAAATTCATTGAACATTCTTTTAATTGCAAATAGATCAGTAAGACCCACTTTGAGGTCACCCCTGAAGAATTGCTCATGGAAACACTCCTTTCCAATTGAGCCCATGAGTGAACAGAATTTGACCTTAAAGTTGAAAACCATGAAAAGGCATTTTTTGTCAAAGAACTAGGAAAGAACCTCATCTTTAACCCCTCATTTAAGGCCAACTCTCCCATTTCTATAGTGTACCTAGCGATGTGTTCGACGGTTGACTCACTGCTATAACCAGAGAATTTGGACAATTTGGGGACCTTGATCCTGCTAGGTAATTCAGCTTGTTGTACCCAATCAGGGAAGGCTGAAACAAACTAAGGTTATTTTGCGTACCCTACATTGAAACCAAAATGGTTAAGGGCCTGCTCAACCACTTGATTCACATCTTGTTCTACCCTTGGTCCTCCAAGTTGTCGAAGGAACCTCAGGGCATGATTTGGGACAATTCTATGATCTCCATTCCTTTGGAGAACTTGAACAGGTTGTTCCTCTTATTGAGGTTGTTCAAGTTGGACTTGTTGTGGCCCTTGATTCACACCTTGGTTCACACCTTGATTCACATTTGGCTCTTGTCCCCCAGCCTCGTTAGCCACCGCTTGTTGTGGTTGCACTACTGGCTGGTTAATAGGAGGCACTTGTACCCCAAGGGCCTGATTTAATAAAGCCAATTGTTGTACTAGAATAGTGCAAACATCGTTTGTGTTCTACATCATGGGTGCAATCACAGCACCCATTTGCTGTGTGAACAAATGAACCATGTCGTGATTACAATCATCCATTTGTTGGCGCAAGACAGCCAAAGAATTGTTTTTATAAGGCCTCCATTCCCGAAGCCTGGGGGTTCCAAGTTCACACACTCTTGTCTCCCTGTGACTGGTGTGCTTCTCGAACCAAATAGAGTTTGATTATGCAAACCAGCGGATGAAGTCCCAAAACCACTGAGACGCCAATTAGGCATCCCGTATGGAAATCTTGGATCATTACTCGCTTGGGCAGAGGATGATTGTAAACCCTGCCCAGTTTGACCAAATGTTCCATGAAAAGTAGGAACCACGAGTTCTGACACAACCACTACAAAAAAAGATATGTTTAGCGACCACCAAATTTGATCGCTAAATATGGACATTTGGTCGCTAAACCATTTAGCCACCGATTTAGCGACCACCGGACTTGGTAGCAGATTACCTAGTCGCTAAACCATTTGGTGGTGACTAAATAGTTTAGCAACCAATTTAGAGACCAAATTTTTTTATTTAGCGACTGAATTCCATATTTAGCGACCAATTAAGTGTGGTCGCTAAATGCTTGATCGCTACAATGACTTTTTTTGTAGTGAACTGGTGTCGAAAATGCAAGCATTGTTGACCCTGTTGCCCCTGCTGTAGTAATAACTACATTACGTGTCGGGGCAGTGGTGCTTACATTCATTGATTGTGTTTCAGTGTTACTCACGTTACGCATGTTACTCACGTTTTGAGATGAACTGGATGAAGATATCCGTTTTCCATTCCTCAAACACATGAAACCATTACCATATATGACACTTTTAATGAGTTACTCCGAACTCGCCCCACTGGGCGTGCCAATTTGTTTATGGTGATTTTTGTTTTGATGACCAAAACCCTCAACAAATGAATTATTTATCAAACGAGTGCGGAATTCTCAAGTTATATGGTAATCTCGGTATTATTGATGTTGTGAAACAAACAAGGATTTTATGAGTTCAAAAAGGTTTTAATGCAATTTCAAATAACAAAATCAATTTAATGCAAAAACGGTAAAAGAAAGCATGTAAATTGCATGAAAATAAATGAAAGCATGTAGATGACTGAAATGTAAAGGAAAACAAGTAAATTCGACAGAAAAGTAAAGGTGCAAGTAATTAAAGACTGGAAATGTAAAGGACAGAAAATAAAAATACAAGAAAAGTAAATGACTGAAAAGGAAATGGAAGCATACTTCAAAGTCAATCCGGAATCTGCTTGAATGAGATGTAAAGGATTTTATTTCAAGTATCCAACCTTGTGCAATGGCATAGACAAGCCTTATTTATAGGTAAAAACAAGACACTAGTGCAAAATATGTAATAAACGGGCAAGAGTAACATCCGTTAACCAAAACATAGACGTTAGAAATGAGGCGGTGGCAGAACTGTAATTAACAGAGTCACTTAAATCACTTTTAACGTCAGTTGTTTAAACAACTGACATTAATAGTGATTTCCAATTTTAAGAGACTATACGTTACCCGCGCGCCTTCCTTAGCTTCTTCACCACTTTAACTCTTTCTGCTTCTGATCACCTCTCTACCCTAACCCTTCCTCTCTTAGCAATCACTACCACCACCACCACGAGCTCCTCTCCACCCGCACCACCGTGAGCTCCTCTCCACCACCACCGCGAGGTACGTACTCTCTCTCTCTCCCTCTCTCTCTATCTCAACTTTACACTCTTTCTTGCACGCCCTAACTGTCTCTGTCTCCCTCACTCTCAACAACCACTTTGAACGGCGGCCACCACGCAAGCTCCTCTCCCCACCACCACACGAGAGCCTCTATCAAAACTTCATCTCCCATTCGAACCGTGAGCTCCTCTCTGTGAACCCGTAATGCCCTAACCCTGTTCTCTGCTTTCTGTTTGTTTGCTTTCTGTTCTTTGCTTTATGGGTGGTCTTTCTATGGTTTCTACAAATACAAGTGCATGTGTTTTTGCCATCTATTGATGAGATAGACTCATCTTGTTTAATTTATCCATATTTTAGGTTTTAGCACAAGCTTACATTGAGATAATCTCCTCATGTTTCATTCTGCTTGTCATTGTTTACACTTCAGTTAAATAGTTATTGCTTGAGGCTTAACCAAATTGTGCTTATGAAGTAAATGCACGAATAGGAAGAAAGTTGTAAATGTGCTTATGAAGTAAATGTCAATAGTTATTGCAAGAGGCTTAACCAAATTGTTTACACTTCAGTTAAATAGTTATGGTCACGATACTTCCACAGTTCCACATACATATATTCCCCAACAAAATAAATAAATATAAGCCATATAAATAAATAAAAAATGAATAGGAAGAAAGTTGTAGCAATATTATATTTCATATGTCCTATCACATGAAATATGTTTTCCATAATTGTAAAATGTCATTTGTTCTCTAGCTTTGTCCTATCACATTTAAATACTTAACGTGTGTTCCATAATTGTCTAACACTCAAAATCGATCCTATTCCCAATATCTATTTCATTTGGATCATTCTTTTTCTTTTGATAAGCCAATGTTTTGTTATTTTTGCTTTGCATATGAAACGTTGATTTAGATAGTGGTGTGTATGGTTGTTAGGTTTTCAAATAGGTTTTCAAAGATGGATAGAGTGTAGTGGTGTATATATATGATTGTTAGGTTTTCAAATACTAGTGCGCTTTTCCAATCTACCCTATTGTGCTTATATTGGATATATGTGTTTATATCTACAGAACCTATCTAACTATGGATCGTAGTTGGATGGTTTGGAAACGCCCTAGTGATGAGTATTTGAAGGGAGTGGATGAGTTTATAGAATTTGCTCAAAGGAATGTTCCTAATAGTAAATGAATGTTCTGTTGTCCTTATGTCAAATGTTTGAATACAAGTAAATGTACGGTCAAGGATATACGTATGCATCTTATTTGTTTTGGGATTTGCTTGAATTATACAAGATGGATATGGCATGGTGATGTGTTGTTAAGTACTAAGCCAAGTGTCTCTCAAAGTGAAGATGTTGACATAGATATGGAGGATGGTCGAGTAGAGGACATGATCCGTGATATTGGACAATAATCTTTTCAGCGAGCACATGTGAATGAAAGGTTGTCAAGTTATGCGGATAAGCCTTTGTATCCCGGGTGTACTGCACATACACGGTTGTCGGTGGTGTTAAAATTGGTTTGTGTGAAGGCGAGAAATGGTTGGAGCGATAAAAGCTTCACCGAATTGCTTAAATTGTTGAAAGACTTGCTTCCAGAGGGCAACACATTGCCTGACCGTAACTATGAGGCCAAGAAGGTATTATGTCCAATGGGTATGGAGTATAAGAAGATACACACATGCCCCAATGAATGCATATTGTACACTGGTGATTATGAAGACAATCACACTTGCCCCAAGTATGGGTTATCACACTACAAAGTGAAAGATGGTGACAATGGTGATGATCTTGATGATTCGATTTGTGATGTGAGAAAAAAGGGTCCTCCTGCGAAGGTGTTGTGGTATCTTCCAATAATTCCAAGGTTCAAGCGAATATTTGCCAATGTGAAAGATGCAAAGAATCTTAGATGGCATCATGATGAGAGGAAACGTGATGGAAAGGTTCGTCATCCGGCTGATTCTGTGAAATGGAAGAATATTGATACTTTGTTTCCGGATTTCGCCGATGAGCCAAGAAACCTAAGGCTTGGACTTGCTATGGATGGAATGAATCCATATGGTAACTTAAGCAGTATTCATAGTTCATGGCCCGTTCTCTTGATAATTTACAACCTACCTCCTTGGTTGTGCATGAAGAGCAAATACATGATGTTATCTATGATGATTTCGGGCCCAAAGCAACCGGAAATGACTTAGATGATTATCTAAGTCCCTTGATTGAAGACTTGAAGAAGCTGTGGGTCGAAGGTGTTGATGTAGTTGATGGGCATTATCACGAGACTTTCAAGCTTCGTGCTATGTTATTTTGCACCATCAATGACTTTCCAGCATACGGGAACTTGTCCAGGTACAGTGGTAAGGGGAGCATGCCCTATATGTGAGGAAGGCACATGCTACACTCAGTTGCATCATGGAAGGAAGACGGTTTACCTTGGGCATAGGAGATTTCTTAGACGTGATCACCCATATCGTAAGATGAAAAAAGCTTTTAATGGATGCCAAGAGACTGAAGATGCTCCGACGGCCCTAAATGGAGAGCAGTTTATCACAAAGTAAAGGACATCAATGTTATCTTCAACAAGTCCAAAAAGAAGGGTAAGGCTGTTGAGAAAAACATATGGAAGAAGAGGTCGATATTCTTTGATCTTCCATACTGGCGCAAGCTTGATGTTAGACACTACATTGATGGTAAGCGGACTTATTTGCCTCCAGCATGTCATATTTTGTCAAAAAAAAAGAGACAAAGTTTTTGTGAGTGTCTTCAGGGCATCAAAGTTCCACATGGTTACTCTTCAAATATTAAGAGGCTTGTCTCTGGTGATCTCAAATTGGTTGGCTTAAAGTCTCATGATTGCCATATCTTGATGCAACAACTTCTACCTGTTGCTATTCGTGGTATTGCTCCAAAAGATGTGAGACATGTCATTACTCGGTTGTGCTCATTCTTCAATTCTATATGTAGCAAAGTCGTTGACCCCCATAAGTTGGAGGAGTTGGAAGTTAAGGCTGCTACAATCTTGTGCCAATTGGAGATTGTATTTTCCTTCTTCCTTTTTCAACATCATGGTTCACTTAATTGTTCATTTGGTGAGGGAGATTAGATTATGTGGGCCTGTTTTTCTGAGATGGATGTACCCAGTTAAGTGCTACATGAAGATCTTGAAAGGGTATGTGAAGAATCCACATCATTCTGAAGCATCTATTGTTCAAAGTTAAGTTGCAGAAGAAGCTATTGAGTTTTGTTCAGACTACCTTCATAACACAGATCCTATAGGGGTTCCTAAGCCTCGTCATGATGAGAGAATATGTCAAGGTAAGGGTACACATGGTTTAACAATTAATAGCAAGGGTCGGGAGGAAGTGGTGCAAGCACAGTTATATGTATTGAACAACATCGATTTTATTCAACCTTACTTTGTGAACATAAAAGAAAAGTCAAGGAAGAAAACCCTCGCATGAACGAAAGGTGGTTGTTGAACAAGCATAACAAGACTTTCTTACAATGGTTCAAGGAAGAAATGCTTAAGGATGGTAGTACTGCTTCTGACGAGGTAAGATGGTTAGCACGTAGGCCTAGCTTCAATGTCATATGTTGGAGCGGATACGACATCAATAACTTTTCCTTTATACAAAGATAACAAGAGTACCATGCAATATAGTGGGGTTATGATCGTGGCCGAAGCAATGCACTTCTCTAGTTCAAAGGACACAAAACCCGTTAAAGTACCGATACCTTACTTTGGAGTCATTGAAGAGATTTGGGTGCTCGATTACACTAAGCTTACGGTGCCGATTTTTAAATGTAAGTGGGTTGATAGTAAAGGTGGTGTATAAACCGACGAATGTGGGTTTACATTAGTAGACCTTTGCAAGTTAGGTCATACAAAGAGCCTTTCATAATGGCTTCCCAAGCAAAACAAGTGTTCTACATCATCGATCCTTCTAACAAAAGGTTGTCTGTGGTTCTCTAAAGAAAAATCATGCATAATGGTAGTGATGAAAATCAAGATTCAACTCTTGATATTCTTGAGACTCCTTTTTTTTCAACAAACATGCCTACTATAATTGAGGAAACACAGGTGGATGATATACATGCCACTCTTTGATGATCATCACGAAGGGATATTGATATAGGTAATTTAAACTTGATTATAGTGTGAGTTTTGTTCTTTTAAGGCAAACGTCTTATTTATCCATGTTAGTTTTGATTTATCTTTAGTTATCCATGTTAAAAAAACATATTTTAATATTTACCGTTTCTAAACAGCATACACATGGATCACTCGGACCCGCATGCACGGGAGGACACTATGGGGCCTACGCAGGACACTATGGGGTCTATGCCTGATGATACTGTAAGTTTACATGTTATATAAAATTTATCCAGTATTTATAATGTACGTTTAAGTTCTTTATATATTCTTTATTTATCCTTGTTATACATAATCCTCTAATTTAACATTTTTTTGTCCAAACAGACATCACAGTCTCGGAGGAAACAGGGTAGAGGAGCCACGACATTGAAGAAGTTAGAGAAGGCTAGGCAAAGTGGTCAGAAGCTTGAGGTGTCCTTTGATGCTAAACTAAAGCTCCAGGGCCCCCGTGCTAGAGAATTTAAAATGTGGGTGATTCTACAAACCAAGCAGCACGTTAGCATCCTATACAACCATTGGGATGACGTTCCACAGAATGTTAAGGATCAGATTTGGGAGGCTATCACGGTATTTTACTTTTACATTCTTTTGATGTACATTATTAAATAATTATTCGAGTTCTAATTCAACATGTTTGTTATATGTATTTAATGTGTAGATAGCTTGGACCGTGCCCGAATGATTAGCATCATCGGAAGAAATGGATCTCATTAGGGGCAAGGCGCTGGAGTGGG
Source organism: Echinosophora koreensis (assembly GCA_035048595.1). Lineage (NCBI taxonomy): Eukaryota > Viridiplantae > Streptophyta > Magnoliopsida > Fabales > Fabaceae > Echinosophora > Echinosophora koreensis. Next base: position 20,643 of record JAPCYP010000158.1, on the reverse strand, counting down.
TTCAAGCATGATCTTACTAGGTTCTATGTATCTGGGAAGAAGAAGCTTGATAAGATTTTCTTGGATTACCCCTGGATTGATAGGGAGACGAGGGATGACTTTGTTAGGATTCGACATGAGGACAAATTTCAGGTTAGTTGATGAAGTTAATTTATTTATGCTTCTTAGAGATCATTTAAGCAAAGAAATTAAATGTATTTAACTCTATTAATTATGTGTTTTTGTTTAAACAGACTAAGGCGGAGAGGGGTAGGTAGAATCAAGCTAAGAACGTCCACACCCACACCTTGTCTCAGGGTCGGTACACCACTAGGATCGACGAGATGATGGCGGAGAAGCTGAGGGTGAAGCAGGAGGAGCTGGCTGCGAGGATAGCACATGGAGAGGTGCCTGAGGGCACACCAGTTAGTCCTCTGTCACCCTTCCCGCGAGGATGTCTGGTTAGCCGATCGAATGACAAAGAAAGGCTCTTTTAAAGCTGAAGTCACTCGCGATGTGGCAGATAAGATTGTAAGTAACTAACTATAAGCATTTATAGTTGATATTTGTATATGGTTGATATTTTTAAGGAACACATTTCTCTTACACGTTTTTTCAATTCTTCATTGTAGATGGAGCTTAATGAAAAATGCTCCCAGGGCTCACTCGTCCCTTCTGGATGCCGGGACATATTGCTCACTGCTCTAGGCAAGGACGACCATCCTGGTCGGGTGATCGGTGTTCTAAAGACGGTGGGCATCAAAGAATATTATAGCAAGTCTACTTCACGAAGGCGGGTTGTCGATGAGGATGCACTTAGAGAATCCATCAAACAGTAGCTCTTCTCGAACCCGGCCATTACAGACCATCTGATAAGCCGTTTCTTATCCAACTCAGATTTCAAGCAGGCGCTTGTCAGGGAGCTTGTTTCCATGGGTTCCCAAGACACCGCGAGAGCTGCCAACCCTTCACATGTGAGCACAAAAGAAAGCTATAATAGGACACATGTGGAGGTGGATGAGTTGGCAGATAGGGAGCGGGAGTTGGAGGTCCGACGCCGTGAGTTGGAAGCGAAACGGCGGGAGTTTGAGCTGGGTGTAGCGGGAGCTCGAGTTGGCACGGAAGGTATATATTCATTATTAATGTCCAAATTTGTCAATTAATTACTTATGTTTTTTTTTTAATTATCAACAACTAATATACCTGATTTATTTAATATTGAAGGCAAGGCGGGTAAGATGTGTCTCTCATGACTCGGTTGTTCTCGATTGGCGAGGATTATGCGCCCGTGCTTTTTCAATGGGAGTTGGAGCATGATGGTTGGCTGCATGCCCAATTCATGAGCATGAGCTTGGATTTGTATTCAGTTGTGACGATTTGGGTATCTTTGCAAGGATGGCCAGCAACTATCCACCGCAATTGTGAGGTGATGATCGCAAGGAGCTATATCTGGCACCGAACATAATGAGTGGGCATTGGCAGTTGCTCGTAATTCATCCTGCCAAGCATACTGTCATCTTCCTATGCTCTCTCCCACCGGAACCCGCCACGGGAGGTGGTGGAACCTATCAATAGGTTAGTAATTAATCTTCTATTTAATTTAAGTTTTAACATTTACTTTAATTTTATGCACACATGATGAATTGGTTGATTGACATGATATTCTGTTTTGATAGTGCGCTGAATACTTGTAGTTTGAGCTGTGCCAACGGAGGAGTAGGACTATTAAGTCTAAAGGAAATCCTGATTGGATTATCCTCAAGGTTGGTAGTTTGTTAAATAGTATATAATATAGAATTACTAATTACTAATTCCAAATATATATGTTTATTTAACTACTTAAATTTCATTACTTTTGTAGTCTCGCTTTCAGATTGACACTTGGTCGTGTGGATATTATGTGATGCAACATATGCTGAATATAGTCTCCGCATCTATTACGGATGGATGGAAGAAGGTAATAATACTTAATTAAACAACTTATTTAATTATATATTTTAGTTTTCATTTTCATTGCGTTAATTAATGTTACCATAATTTATTTGAATGTGTGCAGGCTTTTAACAGCAACCAATCTCCTCTTGACAAAAAGAGTTAAAAGACTTGAGGATGCGGTTGTAGAATTTTTCTTCAAGTATGCTAAAGAGAAATGATTGCCCGCAAGTATACCTCGGGAGTATATAGAAGATGTGTAGTTAGTAATTAGTATAGAAACTTATATGTAGGTGTGTAGTGATTAGTATAGAAACTTTTAGTTATGTTTTTTTTTTTTCTAAAAATGGGGTTTTGGTTTTTTATCCCCCCATTTGTTCCTTTGTATATATATATACTTTTCTTTTATTAATGTAATTTAAGTGAAATATTGGACTGTTACTAGACTGTTTACTGGATTGGACTGTTTACTGAATGCAGGGATAGCTGGGGGAAGGGATATATTGTAACAGAATTTAAAAAAAAAAAACAAAGCCTTTAACGTCAGTTGTTTAGTACAACTGACGTTAAAAGTTAAGATTTTAACGTCAGTTGAATGAAACAACTGACGTTAAAAGTGATTTTTTGAAGGAAAAAAATTGGATTTTAACGTCAGTTATGTAATCAACTAACGTTAAAAGTTACACTTTTAACGACTGCTCTAATAACATCAGGCATTATTCTGACGTCCTAAATCAATTTTGACTGACGTAAAAAGCACTTCCTGCACTAGTGAGAAAAACTACCTATCTTATTGCATGCCACATGTATTTCGCATAACTTTACTTGGTCTCTTTGCCAACGTCAAGTTACTTTATTTTTTTTAAAAAAAACACTAGAATACCTTTTGGTCATTTATTTATTGGTGAAAATTCGTTTTGTTCCTTTATCATGAAAGGGAAGGGGTTTAGAGAAGAACTGCTCAGATTCCGACAAAATACCCAGATTCCGGCGAATCTCCGGCGGCTCATTAATAGAATCTGGTAACAGGTCTGACGGAAGGACCATTTTGAGTAACATTTGAAAGATAAATGACCAAAATGAATTTTTAAAAAAAATAAAGGACAAACGAATTTTCACTAATAGATAAAGGACCAAAAATGTATTTTAGCCAAAAAAAAATGTATTCCCAAAACTCAATTATTCATCCCCTATGCATCCTAATATTATTCATGATATGAAAATACTTGCCGAGTTTTTTTTTTTTGGAAATAGGGATAGGGATGACCTAGAGAATGACTCTCTTTCAACGGAGCAGTTGAATACTGATAATGCTGTTGAAATCGATTCTGATTTCGTGATGGTTATGTCTAAATCTCATAAATATAATCTGATGAAGGAAAGAAACCATAATATTAGATTGTAAATGAATTCCTTCCTTTTACATGGGTTTTGGTGTTTGTCCCCCAATGATTTTGTTTACTTTTGTTTTTCTTATTTATTTTTTAATAAATTATGGTAACATAGGATCACCTTGCTTAAAAAAAAAAAAAAAAAAAAAAAAACTCAATTAAAATAACCAAGAAGTAACAAATTAAAGGGAGTGTTTGAAATTTAATAAACTTATACCTACGCTTTCAGTTCATATATATATCTAACTCGTCTTGCCCTATAATCTCCTAGTTCTCCAATTTCCTAGTTAGTAGTACAACATTACAACCAATACAAAAGCCAGTATAAGTGTTCAAACACCACCCTCACAGCTCCAAGCCAAACTAGCTGAGAGTGCCTAACTGCCTCATGACCCCCCCCATTTGTCAGTTTGTTATATCTCTCTCTCTTTCACACACACACACCATAGAATCTTTGATTAGAACCCATCTGAAACCGATTGATCACTGAAGGAGAATCCAAACGCTGCTGTGTTCCTGAATAGCTCCTTCCCCAATTCAACACTTCCTCCTGATTGTGCAGTGACCTGTCCTTACCACCATCACCCTCCGCGAAAGCTTGTCCAACTGGTGCACCGATGCAGGTGTAACTAGAGTCTGTGGTGCCACATAGTTGAGGTCGTGGTGGCCATATTGCGGGATTTTACTCAGGACACGACCAACATAGTAATCTTTCACCGGAGGGTACTGAGAGTATGTGAGGGAAATGAGAATTGTTGTTGTGGATGAGGCATGCTGATTGAGGATGAATTGCTAGACAAGTATCTTGGGAATTTCAGAGGCGCTATTGGGTTTTCCCATGTTACTTGATGGAAGATAGCTCCCTGGTGCTACTGGTGCCATTGGTTGACAGCATCTGAATATTAATTGAAAATCATGTCAAATAGTTGTGCATGATTTTAATGTACTTTCACGTGAATAAGAAAAACAACACCAAAGAATAAGAAGTTCATGGGTTTGAAATCTAAGATTTGAATATTAGGACATGTTTGCTTTATTTTCAATTTATTGTTTTCATTTCCTAGTTTCAAAAATAATTACAAAATTATTATTTTATTTTAATTTTATTTTCTGTTTTTTAGAAATTTCTACAAGAAACACTACTGAAAACAACTTTTTATTATTTATATATATTATATATATATATATATATATATATATGAAACGAAAACAAGAAACTTGAAAGAAAGTAAACGAACTCTTAATGTCCTTAACATGATATTTAAAGGTTAAAAGGTACAGTTTTTGAATTAGTTTTCTTCAAACTGAAGGGGCAAGGTTTCTTTTTTTGGATTTTATATTTACCCTCGATGTTTGAAAGACCGATGCAAGTAATGGTTTGATTTATATTATGTTTATGTATATTTTTTTATCAGCCAAAATGTATGCATATATATATATATATATATTTGGTGGGTTTAAAGTTCAGGTAAGTTGGGTTCCGGGGGTTCACCAGGGCCAGGACAGACCTCAAGGCTCAAAGAGCTACTTACAGATTACTCATCAACGAGATCCTCACATCGACAGTGAGATTCGAACTCACGACCTTGTGAGCCTTATCCATACCAACAAGACTAACCTTCGTTGGCACCAAAATCTATATATATCTAACGAAATATATATATATATTATTTCGTTATATATATATATATTTTGGTGCCAACGAAGGTTAGTCTTGTTGGTATGGATAAGGCTCACAAGGTCGTGAGTTCGAATCTCACTGTCGATGTGAGGATCTCGTTGATGAGTAATCTGTAAGTAGCTCTTTGAGCCTTGAGGTCTGTCCTGGCCCTGGTGAACCCCCGGAACCCAACTTACCTGAACTTTAAACCCACCAAATATATTATATATATATATGCATACATTTTGGCTGATAAAAAAATATACATAAACATAATATAAATCAAACCATTACTTGCATCGGTCTTTCAAACATCGAGGGTAAATATAAAAATCCAAAAAAAGAAACCTTGCCCCTTCAGTTTGAAGAAAACTAATTCAAAAACTGTACCTTTTAACCTTTAAATATCATGTTAAGGACATTAAGAGTTCGTTTACTTTCTTTCAAGTTTCTTGTTTTCGTTTCATATATATATATATATATATATATATATATATATACATAATAAAAAGTTGTTTTCAGTAGTGTTTTCTTGTAGAAATTTCTAAAAACAGAAAATAAAATTAAAATAAAATAATAATTTTGTAATTATTTTTGAAACTAGGAAATGAAAACAATAAATTGAAAATAAAGCAAACATGTCCTAATATTCAAATCTTAGATTTCAAACCCATGAACTTCTTATTCTTTGGTGTTGTTTTTCTTATTCACGTGAAAGTACATTAAAATCATGCACAACTATTTGACATGATTTTCAATTAATATTCAGATGCTGTCAACCAATGGCACCAGTAGCACCAGGGAGCTATCTTCCATCAAGTAACATGGGAAACCCAATAGCGCCTCTGAAATTCCCAAGATACTTGTCTAGCAATTCATCCTCAATCAGCATGCCTCATCCACAACAACAATTCTCATTTCCCTCACACTACTCTCAGTACCCTCCGGTGAAAGATTACTATGTTGGTCGTGTCCTGAGTAAAATCCCGCAATATGGCCACCACGACCTCAACTATGTGGCACCAACAGACTCTAGTTACACCTGCATCGGTGCACCAGTTGGACAAGCTTTCGCGGAGGGTGATGGTGGTAAGGACAGGTCACTGCACAATCAGGAGGAAGTGTTGAATTGGGGAAGGAGCTATTCAGGAACACAGCAGCGTTGGATCCTCCTTCAGTGATCATCGGTTTCAAGATGGGTTCTAATCAAAGATTCTATGGTGTGTGTGTGTGAAAGAGAGAGAGATATAACAAACTGACAAATGGGGGGGTCATGAGGCAGTTAGGCACTCTCAGCTAGTTTTGGCTTGGAGCTGTGAGGGTGGTGTTTGAACACTTATACTGGCTTTTGTATTGGTTGTAATGTTGTACTACTAACTATGAAATTGGAGAACTAGGAGATTATAGGGCAAACGAGTTAGATATATATATGAACTGAAAGCGTAGGTATAAGTTTATTAAATTTTCAACACTCCCTTTAATTTGTTACTTCTTGGTTATTTTAATCGAGTTTTTTTTTTTTTTTTTTTTTTTTTAAGCAAGGTGATCCTATGTTACCATAATTTATTAAAAAATAAATAAGAAAAACAAAAGTAAACAAAATCATTGGGGGACAAACACCAAAACCATGTAAAAAAAATTCATTTAAATCTAATATTATGTTTTCTTTCCTTCATCAGATTATATTTATGAGATTTAGACATAACCATCGCGAAATCAGAATCGATTTCAACAGCATTATCAGTATTCAACTGCTCCGTTGAAAGAGAGTCATTCTCTAGGTCATCCCTATCCCTATTTCCAAAAAAAAAAAACTCGGCAAGTATTTTCATATCATGAATAACATTAGGATGCATAGGGGATGAATAATTGAGTTTTGGGAATACATTTTTTTTTGGCTAAAATACATTTTTGGTCCTTTATCTATTAGTGAAAATTCGTTTTGGTCCTTTATTTTTTTTTAAAAATTCATTTTGGTCATTTATCTTTCAAATGTTACTCAAAATGGTCCTTCCGTCAGACCTGTTACCAGATTCTATTAATGAGCCGCCGGAGATTCGCCGGAATCTGGGTATTTTGTCGGAATCTGAGCAGTTCTTCTCTAAACCCCTTCCCTTTCATGATAAAGGAACAAAACGAATTTTCACCAATAAATAAATGACCAAAAAGGTATTCTAGTGTTTTTTTTTAAAAAAATAAAGTAACTTGACGTTGGCAAAGAGACCAAGTAAAGTTATGCGAAATACATGTGGCATGCAATAAGATAGGTAGTTTTTCTCACTAGTGCAGGAAGTGCTTTTTACGTCAGTCAAAATTGATTTAGGACGTCAGAATAATGCCTGATGTTATTAGAGCAGTCGTTAAAAGTGTAACTTTTAACGTTAGTTGATTACATAACTGACGTTAAAATCCAATTTTTTTCCTTCAAAAAATCACTTTTAACGTCAGTTGTTTCATTCAACTGACGTTAAAATCTTAACTTTTAACGTCAGTTGTACTAAACAACTGACGTTAAAGGCTTTGTTTTTTTTTTTTTTAAATTCTGTTACAATATATCCCTTCCCCCAGCTATCCCTGCATTCAGTAAACAGTCCAATCCAGTAAACAGTCTAGTAACAGTCCAATATTTCACTTAAATTACATTAATAAAAGAAAAGTATATATATATACAAAGGAACAAATGGGGGGATAAAAAACCAAAACCCCATTTTTAGAAAAAAAAAAAAACATAACTAAAAGTTTCTATACTAATCACTACACACCTACATATAAGTTTCTATACTAATTACTAACTACACATCTTCTATATACTCCCGAGGTATACTTGCGGGCAATCATTTCTCTTTAGCATACTTGAAGAAAAATTCTGCAAACCGCATCCTCAAGTCTTTTAACTCTTTTTTGTCAAGAGGAGATTGGTTGCTGTTAAAAGCCTGCACACATTCAAATAAATTATGGTAACATTAATTAACGCAATGAAAATGAAAACTAAAATATATAATTAAATAAGTTGTTTAATTAAGTATTATTACCTTCTTCCATCCATCCGTAATAGATGCGGAGACTATATTCAGCATATGTTGCATCACATAATATCCACACGACCAAGTGTCAATCTGAAAGCGAGACTACAAAAGTAATGAAATTTAATGTAGTTAAATAAACATATATATTTGGAATTAGTAATTAGTAATTCTATATTATATACTATTTAACAAACTACCAACCTTGAGGATAATCCAATCAGGATTTCCTTTAGACTTAATAGTCCTACTCCTCCCGTTGGCACAGCTCAAACTACAAGTATTCAGCGCACTATCATAAACAGAATATTCATGTCAATCAACCAATTCATCATGTGTCGCATAAAATTAAAGTAAATGTTAAAACTTAAATTAAATAGAAGATTAATTACTAACCTATTGATAGGTTCCACCACCTCCCGTGGCGGGTTCCGGTGGAGAGAGCATAGGAAGATGACAGTATGCTTGGCAGGATGAATTACGAGCAACTGCCAATGCCCACTCATTATGTTCGGTGCCAGATATAGCTCCTTGCGATCATCACCTCACAATTGCGGTGGATAGTTGCTGGCCATCATTGCAAAGATACCCAATATCGTCACAACTGAATACAAATCCAAGCTCATGCTCATGAATTGGGCATGCCAGCCAACCATCATGCTCCAACTCCCATTGAAAAAGCACGGGCGCATAATCCTCGCCAATCGAGAACAACCGAGTCATGAGAGACACATCTTACCCGCCTTTGCCTTCAATATTAAATAAATCAGGTATATTAGTTGTTGATAATTAAAAAAAAAACATAAGTAATTAATTGACAAATTTGGACATTAATAATGAATATATACCTTCCGTGCCAACTCGAGCTCCCGCTACACCAGCTCAAACTCCCGCCGTTTCGCTTCCAACTCACGGCGTCGGACCTCCAACTCCCGCTCCCTATCTGCCAACTCATCCACCTCCACATGTGTCCTATTATAGCTTTCTTTTGTGCTCACATGTGAAGGGTTGGCAGCTCTCGCGGTGTCTTGGGAACCCATGGAAACAAGCTCCCTGACAAGCGCCTGCTTGAAATCTGAGTTGGATAAGAAACGGCTTATCAGATGGTCTGTAATGGCCGGGTTCGAGAAGAGCTACTGTTTGATGGATTCTCTAAGTGCATCCTCATCGACAACCCGCCTTCGTGAAGTAGACTTGCTATAATATTCTTTGATGCCCACCGTCTTTAGAACACCGATCACCCGACCAGGATGGTCGTCCTTGCCTAGAGCAGTGAGCAATATGTCCCGGCATCCAGAAGGGACGAGTGAGCCCTGGGAGCATTTTTCATTAAGCTCCATCTACAATGAAGAATTGAAAAAACGTGTAAGAGAAATGTGTTCCTTAAAAATATCAACCATATACAAATATCAACTATAAATGCTTATAGTTAGTTACTTACAATCTTATCTGCCACATCGCGAGTGACTTCAGCTTTAAAAGAGCCTTTCTTTGTCATTCGATCGGCTAACCAGACATCCTCGCGGGAAGGGTGACAGAGGACTAACTGGTGTGCCCTCAGGCACCTCTCCATGTGCTATCCTCGCAGCCAGCTCCTCCTGCTTCACCCTCAGCTTCTCCGCCATCATCTCGTCGATCCTAGTGGTGTACCGACCCTGAGACAAGGTGTGGGTGTGGACGTTCTTAGCTTGATTCTACCTACCCCTCTCCGCCTTAGTCTGTTTAAACAAAAACACATAATTAATAGAGTTAAATACATTTAATTTCTTTGCTTAAATGATCTCTAAGAAGCATAAATAAATTAACTTCATCAACTAACCTGAAATTTGTCCTCATGTCGAATCCTAACAAAGTCATCCCTCGTCTCCCTATCAATCCAGGGGTAATCCAAGAAAATCTTATCAAGCTTCTTCTTCCCAGATACATAGAACCTAGTAAGATCATGCTTGAACCCACTCCAGCGCCTTGCCCCTAATGAGATCCATTTCTTCCGATGATGCTAATCATTCGGCACGGTCCAAGCTATCTACACATTAAATACATATAACAAACATGTTGAATTAGAACTCGAATAATTATTTAATAATGTACATCAAAAGAATGTAAAAGTAAAATACCGTGATAGCCTCCCAAATCTGATCCTTAACATTCTGTGGAACGTCATCCCAATGGTTGTATAGGATGCTAACGTGCTGCTTGGTTTGTAGAATCACCCACATTTTAAATTCTCTAGCACGGGGGCCCTGGAGCTTTAGTTTAGCATCAAAGGACACCTCAAGCTTCTGACCACTTTGCCTAGCCTTCTCTAACTTCTTCAATGTCGTGGCTCCTCTACCCTGTTTCCTCCGAGACTGTGATGTCTGTTTGGACAAAAAAATGTTAAATTAGAGGATTATGTATAACAAGGATAAATAAAGAATATATAAAGAACTTAAACGTACATTATAAATACTGGATAAATTTTATATAACATGTAAACTTACAGTATCATCAGGCATAGACCCCATAGTGTCCTGCGTAGGCCCCATAGTGTCCTCCCGTGCATGCGGGTCCGAGTGATCCATGTGTATGCTGTTTAGAAACGGTAAATATTAAAATATGTTTTTTTAACATGGATAACTAAAGATAAATCAAAACTAACATGGATAAATAAGACGTTTGCCTTAAAAGAACAAAACTCACACTATAATCAAGTTTAAATTACCTATATCAATATCCCTTCGTGATGATCATCAAAGAGTGGCATGTATATCATCCACCTGTGTTTCCTCAATTATAGTAGGCATGTTTGTTGAAAAAAAAGGAGTCTCAAGAATATCAAGAGTTGAATCTTGATTTTCATCACTACCATTATGCATGATTTTTCTTTAGAGAACCACAGACAACCTTTTGTTAGAAGGATCGATGATGTAGAACACTTGTTTTGCTTGGGAAGCCATTATGAAAGGCTCTTTGTATGACCTAACTTGCAAAGGTCTACTAATGTAAACCCACATTCGTCGGTTTATACACCACCTTTACTATCAACCCACTTACATTTAAAAATCGGCACCGTAAGCTTAGTGTAATCGAGCACCCAAATCTCTTCAATGACTCCAAAGTAAGGTATCGGTACTTTAACGGGTTTTGTGTCCTTTGAACTAGAGAAGTGCATTGCTTCGGCCACGATCATAACCCCACTATATTGCATGGTACTCTTGTTATCTTTGTATAAAGGAAAAGTTATTGATGTCGTATCCGCTCCAACATATGACATTGAAGCTAGGCCTACGTGCTAACCATCTTACCTCGTCAGAAGCAGTACTACCATCCTTAAGCATTTCTTCCTTGAACCATTGTAAGAAAGTCTTGTTATGCTTGTTCAACAACCACCTTTCGTTCATGCGAGGGTTTTCTTCCTTGACTTTTCTTTTATGTTCACAAAAGTAAGGTTGAATAAAATCGATGTTGTTCAATACATATAACTGTGCTTGCACCACTTCCTCCCGACCCTTGCTATTAATTGTTAAACCATGTGTACCCTTACCTTGACATATTCTCTCATCATGACGAGGCTTAGGAACCCCTATAGGATCTGTGTTATGAAGGTAGTCTGAACAAAACTCAATAGCTTCTTCTGCAACTTAACTTTGAACAATAGATGCTTCAGAATGATGTGGATTCTTCACATACCCTTTCAAGATCTTCATGTAGCACTTAACTGGGTACATCCATCTCAGAAAAACAGGCCCACATAATCTAATCTCCCTCACCAAATGAACAATTAAGTGAACCATGATGTTGAAAAAGGAAGAAGGAAAATACATCTCCAATTGGCACAAGATTGTAGCAGCCTTAACTTCCAACTCCTCCAACTTATGGGGGTCAACGACTTTGCTACATATAGAATTGAAGAATGAGCACAACCGAGTAATGACATGTCTCACATCTTTTGGAGCAATACCACGAATAGCAACAGGTAGAAGTTGTTGCATCAAGATATGGCAATCATGAGACTTTAAGCCAACCAATTTGAGATCACCAGAGACAAGCCTCTTAATATTTGAAGAGTAACCATGTGGAACTTTGATGCCCTGAAGACACTCACAAAAACTTTGTCTCTTTTTTTTTGACAAAATATGACATGCTGGAGGCAAATAAGTCCGCTTACCATCAATGTAGTGTCTAACATCAAGCTTGCGCCAGTATGGAAGATCAAAGAATATCGACCTCTTCTTCCATATGTTTTTCTCAACAGCCTTACCCTTCTTTTTGGACTTGTTGAAGATAACATTGATGTCCTTTACTTTGTGATAAACTGCTCTCCATTTAGGGCCGTCGGAGCATCTTCAGTCTCTTGGCATCCATTAAAAGCTTTTTTCATCTTACGATATGGGTGATCACGTCTAAGAAATCTCCTATGCCCAAGGTAAACCGTCTTCCTTCCATGATGCAACTGAGTGTAGCATGTGCCTTCCTCACATATAGGGCATGCTCCCCTTACCACTGTACCTGGACAAGTTCCCGTATGCTGGAAAGTCATTGATGGTGCAAAATAACATAGCACGAAGCTTGAAAGTCTCGTGATAATGCCCATCAACTACATCAACACCTTCGACCCACAGCTTCTTCAAGTCTTCAATCAAGGGACTTAGATAATCATCTAAGTCATTTCCGGTTGCTTTGGGCCCGAAATCATCATAGATAACATCATGTATTTGCTCTTCATGCACAACCAAGGAGGTAGGTTGTAAATTATCAAGAGAACGGGCCATGAACTATGAATACTGCTTAAGTTACCATATGGATTCATTCCATCCATAGCAAGTCCAAGCCTTAGGTTTCTTGGCTCATCGGCGAAATCCGGAAACAAAGTATCAATATTCTTCCATTTCACAGAATCAGCCGGATGACGAACCTTTCCATCACGTTTCCTCTCATCATGATGCCATCTAAGATTCTTTGCATCTTTCACATTGGCAAATATTCGCTTGAACCTTGGAATTATTGGAAGATACCACAACACCTTCGCAGGAGGACCCTTTTTTCTCACATCACAAATCGAATCATCAAGATCATCACCATTGTCACCATCTTTCACTTTGTAGTGTGATAACCCATACTTGGGGCAAGTGTGATTGTCTTCATAATCACCAGTGTACAATATGCATTCATTGGGGCATGTGTGTATCTTCTTATACTCCATACCCATTGGACATAATACCTTCTTGGCCTCATAGTTACGGTCAGGCAATGTGTTGCCCTCTGGAAGCAAGTCTTTCAACAATTTAAGCAATTCGGTGAAGCTTTTATCGCTCCAACCATTTCTCGCCTTCACACAAACCAATTTTAACACCACCGACAACCGTGTATGTGCAGTACACCCGGGATACAAAGGCTTATCCGCATAACTTGACAACCTTTCATTCACATGTGCTCGCTGAAAAGATTATTGTCCAATATCACGGATCATGTCCTCTACTCGACCATCCTCCATATCTATGTCAACATCTTCACTTTGAGAGACACTTGGCTTAGTACTTAACAACACATCACCATGCCATATCCATCTTGTATAATTCAAGCAAATCCCAAAACAAATAAGATGCATACGTATATCCTTGACCGTACATTTACTTGTATTCAAACATTTGACATAAGGACAACAGAACATTCATTTACTATTAGGAACATTCCTTTGAGCAAATTCTATAAACTCATCCACTCCCTTCAAATACTCATCACTAGGGCGTTTCCAAACCATCCAACTACGATCCATAGTTAGATAGGTTCTGTAGATATAAACACATATATCCAATATAAGCACAATAGGGTAGATTGGAAAAGCGCACTAGTATTTGAAAACCTAACAATCATATATATACACCACTACACTCTATCCATCTTTGAAAACCTATTTGAAAACCTAACAACCATACACACCACTATCTAAATCAACGTTTCATATGCAAAGCAAAAATAACAAAACATTGGCTTATCAAAAGAAAAAGAATGATCCAAATGAAATAGATATTGGGAATAGGATCGATTTTGAGTGTTAGACAATTATGGAACACACGTTAAGTATTTAAATGTGATAGGACAAAGCTAGAGAACAAATGACATTTTACAATTATGGAAAACATATTTCATGTGATAGGACATATGAAATATAATATTGCTACAACTTTCTTCCTATTCATTTTTTATTTATTTATATGGCTTATATTTATTTATTTTGTTGGGGAATATATGTATGTGGAACTGTGGAAGTATCGTGACCATAACTATTTAACTGAAGTGTAAACAATTTGGTTAAGCCTCTTGCAATAACTATTGACATTTACTTCATAAGCACATTTACAACTTTCTTCCTATTCGTGCATTTACTTCATAAGCACAATTTGGTTAAGCCTCAAGCAATAACTATTTAACTGAAGTGTAAACAATGACAAGCAGAATGAAACATGAGGAGATTATCTCAATGTAAGCTTGTGCTAAAACCTAAAATATGGATAAATTAAACAAGATGAGTCTATCTCATCAATAGATGGCAAAAACACATGCACTTGTATTTGTAGAAACCATAGAAAGACCACCCATAAAGCAAAGAACAGAAAGCAAACAAACAGAAAGCAGAGAACAGGGTTAGGGCATTACGGGTTCACAGAGAGGAGCTCACGGTTCGAATGGGAGATGAAGTTTTGATAGAGGCTCTCGTGTGGTGGTGGGGAGAGGAGCTTGCGTGGTGGCCGCCGTTCAAAGTGGTTGTTGAGAGTGAGGGAGACAGAGACAGTTAGGGCGTGCAAGAAAGAGTGTAAAGTTGAGATAGAGAGAGAGGGAGAGAGAGAGAGTACGTACCTCGCGGTGGTGGTGGAGAGGAGCTCACGGTGGTGCGGGTGGAGAGGAGCTCGTGGTGGTGGTGGTAGTGATTGCTAAGAGAGGAAGGGTTAGGGTAGAGAGGTGATCAGAAGCAGAAAGAGTTAAAGTGGTGAAGAAGCTAAGGAAGGCGCGCGGGTAACGTATAGTCTCTTAAAATTGGAAATCACTATTAATGTCAGTTGTTTAAACAACTGACGTTAAAAGTGATTTAAGTGACTCTGTTAATTACAGTTCTGCCACCGCCTCATTTCTAACGTCTATGTTTTGGTTAACGGATGTTACTCTTGCCCGTTTATTACATATTTTGCACTAGTGTCTTGTTTTTACCTATAAATAAGGCTTGTCTATGCCATTGCACAAGGTTGGATACTTGAAATAAAATCCTTTACATCTCATTCAAGCAGATTCCGGATTGACTTTGAAGTATGCTTCCATTTCCTTTTCAGTCATTTACTTTTCTTGTATTTTTATTTTCTGTCCTTTACATTTCCAGTCTTTAATTACTTGCACCTTTACTTTTCTGTCGAATTTACTTGTTTTCCTTTACATTTCAGTCATCTACATGCTTTCATTTATTTTCATGCAATTTACATGCTTTCTTTTACCGTTTTTGCATTAAATTGATTTTGTTATTTGAAATTGCATTAAAACCTTTTTGAACTCATAAAATCCTTGTTTGTTTCACAACATCAATAATACCGAGATTACCATATAACTTGAGAATTCCGCACTCGTTTGATAAATAATTCATTTGTTGAGGGTTTTGGTCATCAAAACAAAAATCACCATAAACAAATTGGCACGCCCAGTGGGGCGAGTTCGGAGTAACTCATTAAAAGTGTCATATATGGTAATGGTTTCATGTGTTTGAGGAATGGAAAACGGATATCTTCATCCAGTTCATCTCAAAACGTGAGTAACATGCGTAACGTGAGTAACACTGAAACACAATCAATGAATGTAAGCACCACTGCCCCGACACGTAATGTAGTTATTACTACAGCAGGGGCAACAGGGTCAACAATGCTTGCATTTTCGACACCAGTTCACTACAAAAAAAGTCATTGTAGCGATCAAGCATTTAGCGACCACACTTAATTGGTCGCTAAATATGGAATTCAGTCGCTAAATAAAAAAATTTGGTCTCTAAATTGGTTGCTAAACTATTTAGTCACCACCAAATGGTTTAGCGACTAGGTAATCTGCTACCAAGTCCGGTGGTCGCTAAATCGGTGGCTAAATGGTTTAGCGACCAAATGTCCATATTTAGCGATCAAATTTGGTGGTCGCTAAACATATCTTTTTTTGTAGTGGTTGTGTCAGAACTCGTGGTTCCTACTTTTCATGGAACATTTGGTCAAACTGGGCAGGGTTTACAATCATCCTCTGCCCAAGCGAGTAATGATCCAAGATTTCCATACGGGATGCCTAATTGGCGTCTCAGTGGTTTTGGGACTTCATCCGCTGGTTTGCATAATCAAACTCTATTTGGTTCGAGAAGCACACCAGTCACAGGGAGACAAGAGTGTGTGAACTTGGAACCCCCAGGCTTCGGGAATGGAGGCCTTATAAAAACAATTCTTTGGCTGTCTTGCGCCAACAAATGGATGATTGTAATCACGACATGGTTCATTTGTTCACACAGCAAATGGGTGCTGTGATTGCACCCATGATGTAGAACACAAACGATGTTTGCACTATTCTAGTACAACAATTGGCTTTATTAAATCAGGCCCTTGGGGTACAAGTGCCTCCTATTAACCAGCCAGTAGTGCAACCACAACAAGCGGTGGCTAACGAGGCTGGGGGACAAGAGCCAAATGTGAATCAAGGTGTGAACCAAGGTGTGAATCAAGGGCCACAACAAGTCCAACTTGAACAACCTCAATAAGAGGAACAACCTGTTCAAGTTCTCCAAAGGAATGGAGATCATAGAATTGTCCCAAATCATGCCCTGAGGTTCCTTCGACAACTTGGAGGACCAAGGGTAGAACAAGATGTGAATCAAGTGGTTGAGCAGGCCCTTAACCATTTTGGTTTCAATGTAGGGTACGCAAAATAACCTTAGTTTGTTTCAGCCTTCCCTGATTGGGTACAACAAGCTGAATTACCTAGCAGGATCAAGGTCCCCAAATTGTCCAAATTCTCTGGTTATAGCAGTGAGTCAACCGTCGAACACATCGCTAGGTACACTATAGAAATGGGAGAGTTGGCCTTAAATGAGGGGTTAAAGATGAGGTTCTTTCCTAGTTCTTTGACAAAAAATGCCTTTTCATGGTTTTCAACTTTAAGGTCAAATTCTGTTCACTCATGGGCTCAATTGGAAAGGAGTGTTTCCATGAGCAATTCTTCAGGGGTGACCTCAAAGTGGGTCTTACTGATCTATTTGCAATTAAAAGAATGTTCAATGAATTTGTCGATGATAAGTTGAGTAGATTTCGACATATGAGGAATAGATGTTTCACTCCTATCCCTGAGGCAGAAGTCGTTAAGATTGCTGCTGGAGGATTGGATTACTACATAAGAAAGAAATATTAGTGAATCAACATCTAGTCGACTTAGCACAGTTAGGTGAAAAAGTTCAACAGATTGAACAGTTGAAAGCTGAGAAGAATCAAAAACAAAAGAAATTCCTAAAAAGAGAAAAGATAAACTTCGTCGGGTTTGAACAATCTAGTGATGAAGATTACACCAAAGAAGAATATGAAGTGAATTTAGCAGAACTTCAAAGTGGGCCTTCTTATGTGTGTCAGGCCCTAAAGCCTGCAAGAGCAAAAGAAAAGATGAATTATGTTAATAAGAAAACTTACACGTTTGATATAATTAACCAAGGCTGATTAGATATTCGACGTCTTGCTAAAAGATAGGCAGATTAAACTGTCGAATGATCACAAATTATTAAAGCTTGAAGAGATAAAAGACCGTAACTATTGTAAGTACCATAATACTTTTGGTCATCTCTCACCAACGAATGTGTACGTTTCATGAACTTGATTCAAAAAGCACTTATGGTCGTCGGAAGACTGAAGTTTTCTGAAAAACCAAAGACTGACATGAAGGTGGATGTCAATCCCTTTCAGGCTGGCATATCTAATTTCGAGGGACAAGTACCACTGAATGTCGGAATGATCAGTGTTAGAAATCAACAACACTGCAATATAAACCTGAAGGATCCTGTCGATGCACTCATATGGCCAGGGGAGAAGCTGTAAGAGTAGGGTGAATCCTACTAGGATGAAGCTTTGCCCGATGTGTTGTGAGTTCTTTGATGAGGAGGCATTGAGGTGGGAATCACCAAAGAAAGATACTCAGAGAGACTTTGCTGATGTTCCCGTTAGAACCTGCCGACACCCTATGCTGGTACCTCCACCTCCACCACAGGTGAACAGAGGTGCTTAGTCAGGAGGACCAAGTAGGGCCTCATCTGATTATTATCGCAATGAGTCTGTTGGGAGTAATCCTTTTCCTAGAAGGCTAGTTGGGCAGAACAAGACAAGAGTACCTCCTGCTAATGCGGCTGTGGGCAAGTGAGTGCGAAATTCTGCTGCGACACGTAAGCTTCAAATGAGAGGGAGAGGCAAATGGAACAGGGGTCAACAGACTCACCCATATGGAAGGCAAGTTAATTCCCCTTTCTGGAATGAGGATTATTTCCAAGGGAGGTTAAGTAGGCCCAATTCAGAGTTTCAAGTGCAAGACCATCAAATTGGTTCAACTCGAAGTCACAAAGAAGGAAATCACAGAGAATTCGACAAATGCAGAAGAAATAGTAAATGGCTAAAGGGTTGGGAATTAAGGAATTGCCCTCAGACCAGAGTTGTTTGGTGGTGGAGAAGAAATTACTAGGTGACGATCAAAATAACAGAAAAATGAAAAGCATTGTGCAAACTGACCCGACAGTCCGAAAAGGAGCTTTTGCTGCAGTGCCAAAGTTGAAACAAAATAGCAAACAAGATAGGGAGGGACTATTGGATATGGGTATTTGACACTTTAGGGTTATATTCCTCAAAAAACGCTTTACTTACTCTTCCAAAATCAAGGTCTGATTTCATCTACTTGATTTATTATTCTTAGATTTCTTTGAATTTTTTTTAACTTATATGAAAAAGACAAATACAAGACTATATATATAAGCACATATAACACCTCTTAACAATCTTTACAAATTAACTCAACCCTAGGGATGGAGATGGGTAGCGAACTCAAAGGGTACATGCAAAAACACCCATAATTTGTAGGGTAATTACCCATTTAATTAATGGGTGCCTTGAACCTTCGAACGCATGCACACACACATATTATATATATAATATAAAATAAAAATAAAATAAAAAGTAACCTAAACTCAGTTGTTCTTTCCTTTCCTTTTTCCTTTCTACCTTATGTCACTTCCCATCGACCATCGTTGCTTATCACCCACTCATTGAACGATTGTCACCTGGAGCTGCAGAGTCGCGCACCACCAAGTCGTCTTCGGTCGCCAACTCCTTGCCACCTACGAGGCACATTGTAAAATCTTCAGAAAATTGATGTTTGGGTTGGGGACAAAATTTGTTCCGGAAGTTTATTGTAACACTGAAAAATAATATTATGCATTGTATTTAATAATCTTATTACATTGTATTTTTAATTTAGTTATTTGTTTGTAATGTTTTATGATTAGGCTTAGGCTCTGTTTGGTAAAAGCTAGCGGATAGCGGATAAGCTAGCTTGATAGCGGATTAGCTAGCGGATTGGATTTGAAGTGTTTGGTAAAACTAGCGGTTGAACTAGCTGATAAATATAAAATGACATAAAATGATATATTTGCATTATTGTTATATAAATTATATATATATATATATATATATATATTTATTTTAAAATAATTATCACTTTTAAAACTTTAATTTATTTTAAGTTATTTATCATTTAAAAATTAAAATATTAATTTTTAATTTTAATATTAATTTAGTTTTACTTTTATAATAAATAAAATTGAATAATAAAAATAAAATTGTATACTAATATGATTTTTAAAATATATATTTTCTATTTTTTTTATCTTAAATATAAATCAAAATAGTGAAATTAATTCTTATTTTTTTGGTACATAAATTAATTCTTATTTATATACTATGTTAAATGATTAGTGTTTTTTTATTAGTTAATGATAAATGAGAATTTAATTAAGATAGTAGGGATAACAATGAAGAAAAAATGATAAGCTATATGCTATAAGCTCAAACGCTACTCCAAGCAGCTAGCGTATGGCAAAAACGAAAAAACGTTATACGTTAATTTTAAAAATGGTTACCAAACATGGTTATTTTTTCATCCGCCGTACGATTTGACAAATCAAACAGACTTAGATGATCTTTATGTGATTTGAAATATATTTTTATTTACAAAGAATGAATGCATCTTTTTTTTTGATTCTCTGCATCTATATTATTTTATTTGTTTTTACATGAAAGTACAAAACAAATTACAACGGAAGGGATCAGAAATGCTCAATCTGTCAGCTCGATGCTTCCCCAAGTACTCAGCTCAAGTATCTCGTGACAATTCTTGCAAAAGGAAACATGGGTAAGAAAATGAGAACATGTTAACATGTTTTTTTCTTCTGCTTGTTTCAATATATTTGTTTTGGAACACTTTTCTCACAGTAAGATATAAAAATATCCGCGAATGGTGTTGCAGCTTATTTGGCCGGGCTTAGGGTCTTGCCCCCTCCAATGTAAATGAAAAAATAAAAATAAAAAGGATGAATATTTTTAATTTTTTGAGTTTTTTTGCAGTTTTATATTTTTTTTAG